>CM026295.1:3185557-3440661 GCA_014851415.1 Cnaphalocrocis medinalis
GCGTATGTATATGTATACGCAGGATAGGTATATAGTGCACAAGTGAGTGCGCTAACACAGGTGCACTCTTATTCCTTTATCCTCTTAATTCGATGGGACACCAGTGTGACACGACAAGAGATCGGGCGCAGGATCAACCAGGTCCTTTCCGAGGCACGGGGGTACAAGACTGCCTATTTCCAGACTTCGGGCTGACATCGAGAATTTCTGAACAGAAAAACTAAGGTTCAAATCAGTTCATCCATCCGACATACAGAGGATTATTATATATACGACCTAGTGATCTTCAAGAAAAGGGCTTCATCATCAGCAACCCACGCTCGTCCACTGCTGGACATAGGTCTCCCCCAATGCACGCCACCGCTCCCGATTTTCGGCCACTCTCATCCAGCTCACTCCAGCCAGCCTTCGAATGTGTCATCCCATCTTGTAGCAGGGCGTCCTACACTACGTTTGCCGAGTCGCGGTCTCCACTCAAGGACTTTACGGCTCCAGCAAGAAAAGGGCTTATTCCTTCCTAAAGAGCCGGCAACGCATTTGTGATGCCTCAGGCGTTGCAGATGTCCATGGGCGGCGGTGATCACTTACCATCAGGTGAGCCGCATGCTTGTTTGTCCGCTATAATAAAAAAAAAAATCTTGCTTACCAAACAACCTTTCCCCGTCATTTAGCACCTTGGCGAAGCCGAAGTCCGTGATCTTGACATTGAGCTGGTCGTCCAGCAAGATGTTCTCCGGCTTCAGGTCCCGGTGGACGATGTTCTTGCTGTGCACGAAGCGGACGCCTTCCAGGACTTGTCTGGAACAAAAAATAACCTTATAACTTCCGTACTAACTACCTTAGTTCAACAACATCACCAACAGTCAACATAAATAACTAGGCTGACGCAAAGTGAGCCTTGGCCTTCGATAATAAGAGCTTCCATCAAGAACGGACCTGCGCCACCTCCAGCCATTCATCAGCCTGAAGTCCACGCAAATCTTTATCAACTTTATCCCTCCTTTAACCATCCTCCAGCGGTACCTTGGACGGCCGAATGGCCTTCGACCATTTAGCCGTCGCAGGTATTCTATTTTTGCCAGCATGCCTTAGCCTTTTATTATGCTAGAGGCGACAAACGAGCAACTAGCGGGTCACATGATGGTAAGCAATCACCGCCGCCCCTTCACATCCGCGAAATAAATGAGTCGCTGATGCGTTGCCGGCCTTTTAGGAACGCGCTCGTCTCTTAAAGAATCCTAAGTCATAATAACCGAAATGAAATATTACCTATTCTAAACCATTCCACAAAACTAGATCTCATCGAGGGTGGAACGACAATCGCTTTTATTGTCAATGCATTTTTATAGACAAAAAAATGGTGGGAATTTCAGTTACAATATACCAATAATCCATATCCTATGTTCATGCCACTTAAAATACTTTTGAAAATTAAAAATATATGTGAAAGCAAAAAATAAAGAAAAACTCTTCAGATAAAGAGTTAATTTACTAATTTGGCTTAAATGAAAAACAAAAATATGGATATTTCAAGGTCATGCAATAAAAGTTATGAAAAGCGGTAGATATGCCGTTTAGAAGTACGATACACCGTATTAAAATATTTGTGTTTACGAATTATATATATTGTTGTTGCCATCATGAAAGAATGGAGTTCAAATATATTATGTTTTGAATTCTAGTTTGCCTTCAGATATGCTAATAAATATAATCGATTTGTATCGGAAAAAGAAATAAATTAATTAATAAAAAAAAGGATTGACTAAAAACTTTTTTAATGAACTGAACCTTCTGACAAATAATTCGATTTTTATATTCATTCGCTAAAGTTAAAAAGTATTTATTGTTTAAAATATGAAAATAATAAATTTATAACAAAAATTACCTTAAATACCACTCTAAGAAAGCATCTAAAACTACATTATAAAAATCTACTAAATCAACACACTCAATACTTTTCTTCATCTTGTTCAACTCTTGCGCAGCGGAGTTGACACTCACACACATTGCCATTTTAAAGTTTTTATTAATCAAACAAACAAAAATATTACAAATATTTCACGAAAAGTTTAAATTATTTAACGATTATTCAAAATATTCCGCAAAAATGAAAATATATTGTTACACAAAGTACTAGGAGCGCAGAACGACTCGAGAGTTCGTTTACGACTGGCTCTCAGAACGATGTAGAATAAACACGAACTAAGTTATCGCTAGCACAACCGCTGTGCGTTATGTGTACAAAGCGCTAATTATATTTTATAATAAGACTTTGCACCTAGCTTTGCACGAACGCGAAATCAACAATGGATCCAATTAAATAATTAGAAACTTTATTCGATACGAAATTAAAGTAATTTTTGGATATTTTATTGTTATGCTGGACGGGTCAAGTAGCCCCGAAAAAAGGTAATTGAACGAATTTCTACCTGCAATACAATGTGTTAATGGTTTCAAGGAAACCAGGTGCAACCAGGGTTATGATTTTTTTAAAGTAGAAATAAGGGAACTCCCTTATTTGACGTTTCAGTATACTGCTTTGATGAAAATTAAAAAAAAAACAAGTTTGTTATTATAATGACCGGTAAAGGTTCGACTTTTTACGTTATCTTAACAGTTTTTTCATTCCTCATACTGACCAAAAAGTTGTTTCCGTTTGAATTCAAACTTTGAATGTGAAAACATAAGAATATTAAAATAAAGTAGATACATACTGCACATAATACTGTATTAAAAAACTCGCCAAGGCTAGTTTTTTAAATCCTCTCTCGTGTGTATGTGGCAGTCACATAAACTACTATTATAATCCTTGATCAAACATCGTTTATTAGGTCATTATCTACAAAATGTGCGCGACGACCTAAATTAGTTTATCTTGTGCGTTTCACTAAAAAGATCGGACCAATTAATAGTAATTTACTTTACTATATCAAGATTTATTTACATTAGAGGCGTGGTTAGTCGACGCCTTCGAGCAAGCTTATCATTAATAAATAAATAATAAATCTTCGAACCGATATTCGGCTACGGCAGCCAATCTTAACGATACTTAACGATAGACCTACGCAGGAATATTGTAATGTTCAAGTGTGTGCGCAAACACATATGCACTCTCTATTACCTTACCATCTTAATTCGATGGGACACTAGTGTGACACAATCGATGCAAAAAGTTTACCAACTAAAACCCGACTACTAGAAGGTGCGAAACAAGTATTTTTTATAATTTTTTGACCAAAGGCCTAAAAAGATGGCGTGACGATTTGGATCAATACTCCCGGGAATGGGAAATAATGGCTGCGAATAGGCACCGGTGGAAGACCTCAGCTCAGCAGTGGACTAAAAAAATATATCAATAATGAAGTTTAGTGAACGTAAAACGTCCTCGCGGCAGACCGAGGTGACGATGGCAAGATGAGCTCGTCGCTTTTCAAAAAGGCTGGTCTACCGTAGCCAAGGACCGGAGTAGATGGAAAAAGGGTAGGGAGACCTTTGCCCTACAGTGGGACATAACGGGCTCATAATAAATAAATAATGAAATTAAATCTTACCTCATGATATACCTAGTCTTCTTCTCCGACAGAGTGACGACAGACGTGAGGTAATCGAACAGCTCACCATTCTTGCACAGCTCGAACACCAGAAATATGAACGTCTCCGATTCAAACACGTCTTGCAATTCAACTGCAATGAAGGAAAAGCTAATAAGTCACAAATAAAAAGTTTAAACGATGAGTGACCTCACATAGCGTCCTTTGGCGCCGCGTAGAGTCAACGTTCAAAAACGCCTAGTGTGGGGACTCGCCGGCAAGACGCTAAAGCTCACAAGACGCTAGTGTGGGGTCACTCTAAGAAACTAATCTCGTTCTCCAAACGCAAGATAGCAAATTACTGGTTATTACAGAAATACTCAGTGGCATTACGGCTAGACAGATGGTCTCGATGGCGCAGTGGCTAAGGTGTTCGCCCGAAGCGCGAAAGGTCCCGTTTACATCCCATTACTCGACGAGATAACTAGTTTCGGTTTTGGAACATTAGTTTCAACCTGAACCAGTAGATGGCGCTGAGCATTGATTACTACGCGCATGTGTTTCGTTTTTCGGTTTAGCTATATAAGCCTTTTCGTTTCATAGAATTTACCTTTTTTTTTTTGTGATAGGTAGCAGACGAGCAGGCGGATTATTATTAGTATAGAAGATTGATGGACAATTATTGAATCTTCCAATCTCAACACAAGTAACAACTCACTCACTAATGTATGGGTGTCCGGCCACCATCCTCAAGATTTGGATCTCCTGTTTCGTCGCATCGCGCATCACATGAGTGTCCACTCCATCCTGTGACTCCTGACTGAGATCTATGATCTTTGCCGCATACTGTTTGCCTGTTTCCTTTTCTACACATCTCCTTACCGTTGAGCTGATGCCTCTATAAAAGGGAGTAACTATTTTAGAATTTAGTACATATGAGGAAGTGCTCTATCTGCGTGGATCTATAAGTGATTTTTCAGTAATTACTGCTGTTTAAAAACAACAAGAGGAAAATGCTGCTTTTTCTAATTAAAAAAAGAATTAGAAGTATTTTTAAATCATTGACAACATCACATAAATCAATCCAACTATTGATCTAAGAAACCGTCTATAACTATTACAATTCACTGTTTCTACATATTTATTATTTTATAAACTCGAGACCCGCATTAAGCGTTAGAGGTTGATGGATGAGCGAGAAGACAAATACTGTGTTGCTCAAAGTTTTTGTTTATGTAGGCCATAGTTTCTAAAACTGTGGCCCACTTGTCCACATGATGCTTTTTGAGTTTTAGGCAATGTTGACAGTGGATCTTGTTTACTTTGGGAACTACTCAAACATCAAGCTATCCTTTTCTAAGTAAACTTATGAAAGAGACAACAACATGTTTTTATGAGCAGTACTCAAAATTGAGTAGCATTAGGTTATTAGGTCCCGAAAATGTTAGTTAACATTTGTTTTTTTATATCTTTCACAAAGTAAAAGATTATACACAGAATCCCTACATCAGAAAGAGTTAATAGAATAAAAGACAGGGCTAATTCAATTACAGCTTTAGCTTGATAGACTCAGAAATTACATTAGGATGTAAACTAAGTCTGTACCTAGTTTACAAATACCAATGATTGTCTTCCCTAGTTATTTCTGATAATTCACATGCAAACTAAGTAAATATTCCTGAATCTCCAGAACAAATCGCAGCACAAATTGATAGCAATTGGTTAACAAACGTCGGAAGCGGGCGGTCTCCGTCGCAAGGTCACAGAAGACTTACGATTATGAGCACAACCACACCACTACAGCTGCCCAAATAATCTCTTTTTAAAATTGGCAGCAACACAACTCGTCAAGAAATCACGTCCGTAGTGACAATAGATTACATAGGAGCCAAAACTGAACCCACCTGCCGATGATCTCCTTAGGCTCGTATCGCGCATAGAACTCCTTGGCCGCATCCTTGTCCGGCAAGTTGTCATCATCCTCCTCTTTTGCCATGCTGCCCGAGATGGTGACTGATTTATTTTTCACTCTCTAATTAGACGTAATTATCCCCGTCCACAATGACGAAAGGTTATTGTTGTAGACATCCGACAGAACTTGCGTTTTACTCAGTAAAAACACACTGGGGAGCACGTTAAAGTATTTGACTGCACTCTGGGCTTAGACCAGAACACATTCAATAACAATATTTATTGTTTCTTAATCTATTAACCACACTATTTTGATTTTATTAGGTCACAGAAAATTTATAGCCATATTTTCTTCAAATAGACAAGATGCACAGATGATATTTGTCAAATTTATCTGTCAACTGTCAGAAATTAAGAAGTTATCAGTTTATTGATAACAACGCCATCTCTTAATCATATAAGAAAGTAAGATAAAACTAGAAGAGGGCCGATTCTTTATAGCACTGTTCGTAAATTAATATTGACTATTATGTATTCTGTGATATTGCTGGTTGCTTAAAATGAAACCAACATCTCGTTACGAATAAGAATATAATATGTATACAAGCCACGATGTATAGTTTGCGACATGTACCTATGTATGTACATACGTTTGACGATGATCTTGAGTGCGAATTTTAGTAGAAAGTCTTCTATTCTACAAGTGCGCAAACTAACGGTCACCGCTATAGTTAGATGCTGAAAGTTTTCCGGGAGTCTACACGGTCTTAGCCTCTGATCTCGCAGATATTAATTTAAAGCCTATGGGTGGACGTTGGATTGAAACTGGATAACTTACAGTTAAAACTTTTTTATTTTCTCTCCTCATGATCTAATGAGAACCATGCTGCGGCATGAAGAAGCCAGCACGACTAAAATGATATGACGGACGGCGCGGCTTCATTATGTAGAAAACCGACGTAAAAGCAGTACCTACATTAGTCTACGGCAAGAAGCTGTAGTTATGACCTTGAGTGAACAGAAACCAATTTTAATAGAAAATCTTATTTTTTACAAGTGCGCAAAATAACGATCATCGCTATACTTTCGTGCCGCCAGCTATACATACTGTGATACATAGTTGGGCTTTACATCCGTGCACAGTTAGTAACGTTTTGCAATCCGCTATCCTACTACGCCTGACGAGTATTTTAAAGTCGCGCGAGATGTATGTAATGCATGCAAATCATTATTTTTCCACCCCCGACCTCGTAGTCTTTCTTATTAATTATATTTGTAAATTTTTATGTTCTCATGGTGAGTGAAATTGTATGTAAGTGCCTAATTTCTTTATTAGAATAAAGATCCAACCTAAACCTTAAACCATACTAAGCCCCTTTAGAATCCCAATCCCCATCCTTTAAACTCCTCTTCCCCTGGATAGTTTGAAGGATGGCAGTATATCTATAACTCCATTGATGATGCGGGTGTTGTTTTACATTCGAGCGGGAATCGCTCACAAATAGTTTTTTTTTAGTATTACGAGAATCGGACCATATTAAAAGTTCTAAGCATAGGCTCTAAGAGCATAAGAGTTAGTAACTGATTGTTTTGATAGATGACGCTACTAGCACATTTATTATTTCTAATTAGAATTCTTGAACGATTAAAATTATATTGTATTATATTCAAATACGAGAGACTATTATGATAAATTCTTAATGAGCTAGTCTCGTATTTAACAAAAATATTTAATTATTATTTTTTATATATTTGAAAACAGCTGTTTTTTGTCTTTGGTTTTCCTATGTTTCTATGGTTTTCGTTCTGTCTCTTTCTCTCATTTCGGTATGTTTTCGCTTGTTGTTCCGTCCGATTGTCTTGCATTTTCCTGTGTTATGAAAATAATATCTTATCTTCGATCGTTCCCGTGAACGTTTCTGGTGGATTTTGTGGTTCCTGTCTTGGATTTCTCCGTTATACTCGAGTGCCGGATTCCTAAAAGCAGGTAAGTTGTTATTACGCATTGAATTTTGTGAGTGACATTCGTGATTGGTACATATTGGTACTTGAGCATCTTTTATCAACCTTGAGATCATAGAAAATACCAGTTTTCTTTGTTCTACATTTATTCCTACTAAAGCATATGTTAACTGAGTATCGTATATGTAAATAGGGTTCCATTTCATCGCACTTTCTCTTTGTTCTGGGTTACATAAATGTCTTGAACTTATTTCAACATAATGACCTCTTATCAGTCTAGTAGTCCATAAATAGACTTTTTCCAAATATCCTCGTTCACACAATAGACCACAGCAGTGGCAAGAATTAATTGCGTAACTAATTAATCCTTTGACTTAAAACGAATTGCTGTTTTTCAAGATAACTGGTGCCACAAGTAGGTACCTACCTTCTTCAATGTTAAAGTCATAAAAATACCTGTAATTTATTCCAATATTGCCAGTTTGCTAGGTATCTCCATGGTAATGAGTTTTATTACTTTAAAGCTTGGGTTATAGGATTCCAATTAGAATAATCTTAGCTTAACAGTCCCCTACTATATCAAAATTTTCTTTGTTGTGAGACATTTAAAAGTACCCTCAATATTTGATATGAAGTTTTGACTTATTAAATAATTCAGTTACATAAACATAGTCCCAAATCTTGCTTCAAAACTTATGTTTTGGGTAACAAGAGTCAAAGAATGTGCTGTAAATAGTTATAAAATTGTTTAACTGGCTGGTATAGGTATTGAGGATTGGTTCAAAAACAATTTTTACAAGTTGTACATTCCTTTTAAAGTGTGATGCGGTGTTTGCTTTATGTTGCCACTAAACAGGGGGACGAAGACACCCCCAGGTTATTTGGTAAACCCCTTCCTTTTGAAATGATATGAAATGAAAAATAATAAAAATGGATTTATTCAGAGATAACAAGTTACACTTCTATAAAAAAAAATCAGGACTGTTTGTGTAACACTGTGCATAGCATTCTTTGGATAAAATAATGCTATTAAAAATAATGCTAGGCACACTATTACTGAGGAGGTCGTCTAGGCTACACTACACTGTTAGTTGCTATCACTGAGGTAGTCTAGGCTACGCTACACTGTTAGTTGCTATCACTGAGGTAGTCTAACCTGTATTATTAATAAAGTAACACCTATTTGACTACACAGTCTTCGTAAAGATTCAACAGTATGCAGTTAATTGGACAGCTGTTTGCTCACAGTTTCTAAAAAAGTGAAGCTACATCATTTGAGGAGCTGGCGAACAAAAGCGGACTTGTCCGATTAATGCTTTTTTACTAGAGGGGTGATTTTTTAAAACAAGCAAATATAATCTTGCCTCGTTTTTTATTTTTAGTGCATGCAAACGTCAACAAAGTACGAAAAATCAAAAACGTGGCAAGATTATATTTGCTTGTTTTAAAAAATCACCCCTCCTGTAAAAAAACATTAATCGGACAAGTCCGCTTTTGTTCGCCAGCTCCTCATTTATTACTTTAACAGTCATTACACATAATTTTTCCACTTATATACCTGATGAGTATTTTATGTCTATTTACACAACTGATACAAATATGTAAGGCATTCTTCAGTAGTCTATTGTTTGTTGCAACAACAGCTAATAAAAACATACTTTCAAAGTCTGAATATACATCTGTTCTGCCGTGTTTTAGCTATCACGATACTACTATCATGTTACCTAGATTCTACAATCTAGGTACCACCAAGTCCAAATCAACTATCCATCTAATATTTAGATGCATTTTGCTTGATTATGAGTTTCAATCTTATAAAAAATTGTTAATGTCATCAGAGGCCAGTTGGAATTTTTCCCATAGGTCCTAAAGTCCCAAAGTACAAAATTTTGTAAAATGTTAAGTTATTTCTAAGCTCCTTGTGTCTTGAGCCCGGGGCCTTCTTGTGTTGGGGGCCTGCAGCAATTTGCCAGCCCGGCCACCCTGTTACCCCCTGCTTATACAGCCGTAACTCAGCATTAAGATTCTTTTAAGACTGTGACAATGTGTTTGAAGAACACTGTAATATTCAGATAGTATCCATATTTGTCAGTTTGCTGAGATTGGCCGACATTCTTATATTTTACTATGGGTTGCAAAATACATACTCTCATTATGCACTATTTATTTATAAACTTGTTTTTTATGTAAACAACATTCAGTTACATTTACCACTTTTGATATTCATTTTACTTATTTTTAGGACATTTTAAGGTCATGTTATGTCTGAAACAAGTTTTTCAATTTAAACGAGAAATAAGGATTCAAAGAAATATTTCTTGAAACTTGATCAAAAATGCAGTGAGCCAATGCATAATTTAAGTTTAATGTACACTTAAATAGGTTACAAATAACCCCGATGGCGCAGTAGCTAAGTAACGCCCAATCCAGGAATTGCAGTATTAACAAAATTCTATGTTAGCAGATTTAGTTTTTAAAATATTGGAAAACAAAGTTTTAAATTGTCTATGGGTCTGGGTGGGTAATGCTCGATGAACTTTGGTTATCATCATCTAGTAGGCATTCAAATCGTACAGGGATTTTTATGTAGGTGGCAAACGAGCAGACGGATCTCCTGATGGTAGGTAAGCAATTGCCGCCGCCCATAGACACCTGCAACACCAGTTAAGTTACAAGTGCGCTGCCAAGCTTTAACCTCTTTCCCCCAAATTTGCGTTAATGCCCTAGTTTGAGGCTAACGAAACTGTCTGGATTATCTAGCAACTAGTAAAATCACGTACATAGGTTTTGTACCGGCTAAAAATCAAGTTGATTGCGACTTCGTGGTATGAAAAGTGTTTTATTTTTCTAGTATGTTGACAGGAATGATGTCACAATTATTGGCTAAACCTTCAGTGTTATCGGCCATTCATTATCATTAATTATGCATTATTTTTTTGCACAGTGCCAAAGTATCAATAGTGCTGTTTTGTGATAAATAATGAGAATGTAATACCTTGAATCGCCGATAGATGGCGCTACTAGTTACATTTTTTTATCATACTGGTTTATAAGTCTAATTACAGTGAGACAAGACTGATTTGGTTGAAAATATACAATGGTTGAATAGGTGGAGGGGGGAAGGGGTGGCCTCGTAGTACTGGATTTTTTTTATTGGAGGCAGACGAGCAAACGGATCACCTGTTGGTAAGCTATCGAGCAACAACAATGGAGTGACAAGTGCCAACCTTTTAACTCCCGTTCTCCGAGGTACATCCAACCTTCCACTAACTCGGTGAAACAGCGTAGTCGCTGCTTCATGCCAAGCCGACGCAGATGTGAAAGAAAGAAAATACATTTATTAGAATTAATACATTTATTTCATTTTATGTGAAGCCGTGGTATCATTTCGGTTTAGTCGCGAGCGCGAGCGGTCCATAAATGCCGAAGCATGGCTCTTAATTTTTTTTTGTAGTGTAGTCTTTATTACATCTTTGACTATCACGGGTGGTTTACTAACCGCAAAATCTAGGTAGGAGGTATCCGCACAATGTGGGGGTAGTGGAGGCAATTTTTAGATTTAGGGGACGGCAAAATCTAGGCTTCATCCTAGTGTGAGACTTTAACCTTTCGCCTTTTTAAAACATATCAGAAAACCTTTCCACTTACCTAACCTAACCCTTTTTACATAAAAGGTTGGTGTGACAGATTTATCTAGAACACAAATGCCAGAACGGGATGGAGCTATAAAACGGTAGAGTAAAGAATAAAAGCAGCACTTTCGCTGGCTCGTCGGTCTACGTCACGTCTACGTGACGTCATACTTCAGGAGGGCAAGGGCGTTAGGTAAGGTTGCCACACAAAAAAAAGGCCATACCATTGATTTATTTATTACTAGTGGTCCGTCCCTTACGTCGTTTCGAGTCAGTAGTTCCCCTGTCTACCAATAGATGGCGCTGGACGTTGATTGTTTCACGCTTTTGTTTCACGTTTTAGCAAGAAACTCGCGCGGGCCAGTTGGCACTTTTCGATAACATTACGTATAGTCCGCGGCATCTAACAATAGCGATGACCGTTAGTTTGCGCAATTGTAAAAAAGAAGACTTTCTACTAAAATTGGTTTCTCAAGGTCATCGCTATTGTTTCATGCCGCGGACTATAATACAGACTATAATACCGTCCAAAAGTAGAGCAGTTAGGTATACAAGAGGCGTTCTAGTTAAAGACTATTTTATTTGTATGTCTGGCGCAAAGATGCTGAAGTGTCTGACAACCCTAGTCTTAGAGGGCAACCTGGGACCCTTTTTACGTAATCGATGGCTCCCCCCCCCTCCCCTCCCAGACCAATAAGACGGGAGTATGATAAATCCTCTCAATATCGCCGTATGTGAAATGTGAAAAGATCTTTTCATTGCAAAGATTGAAGCTGTATGAATAATATATGAAGAGAGCTATGGTAACGCCCCATTGGTCTAGTGGTTTAAGTACCGGGCCGTGATCTCGGGGTCCCGGGTTGGTTCGATTGCCTGGTCGAGCTAAAGTATGTCTCGAATTTTTCGAACATAGCTCTGGTTTGTGATCACCAATCCGCATTAGGCAAGCGTGGTGATTAAGCCTAATCCCAACATGGTAGTGATAACTTGATTGCTATGATGGAGGCGTTTGCCCTGCTGTGGGACAGTATATAGGCTGATACTACTTCTACTACTATGGAAGCTCAATGATATGTGCGTTTATATATTTCTACCGGGTGATGAGGAAACCTGCATTTCTGGTAGTTTTTTTAACGTGTAACCATAATTCATTTGGCGTTCTCCTGTTAAAGGGTTGCGAAGGTCTGACGGCAAATTCCCGGTTGCATCCGAAGCTGTTGCTATAGAGCCCGGGGTACGCTTGGACCATAAATAGAATTTGGGGTGTCTGGTGATTACAATGAAGCGACTGCCGTCTGACCTTCGCTATCCTTTAACAAGGAGACCAGATCAATTGTTCGCGCGTGTATTTTTTTTTTATGTGGCAAACGAGACTCGCCTGATCGTAAGCGATTACCGCCGTCCATAGACACCTGCAACACCAGTAGAGTCACAAGTGCGCTGCCAAACTTTAACCCCCTTTCCCCCCAACTTGGCCTCCGATATCCTTACTCGATGAAACACAACGCAGGCGCTGCTTCACTTCTTTATTTGTGTAAATTTATAAAGAGATAACTTCTATAGACAACGACAAGGCTTATAGGTAAACCGAAAACACGAAACGCTTGCGCGATGTAACTGAGCACAGCGCCATCTATTAGTTCATTTCTGAATTACGGTCCCGAAGCGAAGTGAGGGCGGGCCACTAGTTTAAAATAAATTGTTGATCCCGCATTAATCCCCAACAGGCTATTAATTGGGTACAATATAGTATTGCATGAGCAGTGGTGGCAAACAGCGTATCGCGTGAGCATAGCCAACAACCGAATAGGGCTGGTAGATAGACTGTTACATTTTTGTATTTGGGTCATTCTAAGTTAAGAGGTAACTCGTTGTATGAAAAGGCGGCACGGGTTTTTTTTAATTTTTTTTACTTAAGTATACATTATTTTTATGTAAACTGCTTCGGTAAACACGTTTACAAAGTGGTCAGTCAATTTGTTGGTTTTACCTCGTTATATAAGTGACCAGGGGAAATACACAGTACAGGGGAGATACAAGGTGTACAGGGGAGGATACTTTATGAACATTGAAGACATAAAAAACGAGGTTATTTTTAAGAATCATATTTATTTATTTTAATTATGAATTATTCATAATCAGACTTCATTTCTTAGCAGTCTTCTATGCTTATAAAATTATTGTTTCCTATATGCTAGGTACAAAACTTGAAAAACAATAATAAAAAGCAACAAAAACTAAACTCTCAGTCGGATTACATCATTTTTGATGCGGTCTTTCAGAGATACTCCGAGCCCCCCTCCCTCCCTATCCATAGCTCATTGAGCGACTTTAAACCGGTGGACTAGTCCAGCCGTGAGTTTCCACGTCTCGGCATCGTAAGTCATGACCGGGAGGACGCACTGGTCGAAGATTTGCGACATAAGACTTTCAGGGATTGGTGACGAGAAGACTTGACGAAGCTTACCAAATGCTGCCCAGCCTAGATGAATTATTGTATTGGCTTCTCTCTCGTAGTTGTTTCTGCCTAATTGGAGCCTTTGTCCTAGATAGACATATTCCTGAACAACTTCGAGAGGTACTCTATTAACAGCGACCGGTCCCGGATCAACGAGCTCATTGACCTTGGTTTTATCCAAGTACATCCGAAGACCGATTTGTTTGGAAGATTCAGCCAGGCTGCTCACTATCTCTTGTAAATGTTGTAATTTTTCCGCCAAGATGACGATGTCGTCTGCGAATCGTAGGTGTGACATGTACTCGCCATTAATATTGATTCCACGCTTTTTCCAGTTAAGCGTTCCGAACATGTCCTGTAGCGCAGCGGAGAAGAGTTTCAGAGATATAACATCTCCTTGTCTCACACCACTTCGCAGCAAGACAGGCCCGGATTGGCCATTTTGGAATACTACGGACATATTAGCGGCGTCATACAGACACCTCAACACCTCGATATATCGCCAATCGACTTGGTACCTTTACAAGGCCTCTAGAACAGAGCAGGTCTCGACGGAGTTAAAAAACATTTTCATAGTCCACCAATTTTGTCGCCTTTCTTGAAGAACAATACGACCAAGCTCCGCTGCCACCCCATAGGAGTTCTCCCGTAGAAAGGAACTGAGTATACGCCGAAGTTCCTTCAGCACCGGCTTGCCGGCTGCTTTCAAAAGCTCGGTTGTGACTCTGTCTTCTTCCGGGGCTTATCCATTTTTAAGTCGCCCAAGAGCTGCCTCGATCTCCTCCAAGCTGATGTCGGGAAGATCCTCCGTCGTATGGCAGCTCAATGTGGCTCTTGAATCCTTCTCATCCGGCGTAGGGTGGGGTGAGTGCAACGCGTATAACTGACTATAGAAGGTGTAAACTTCCGATAGAACCTCTGGCTTTGACGTGACGACTTCTTCGTTTGTTTTGGTTAACTTCGACAGGTGGCTCCTTCCAAGCTGTTGTACGAAGACTTTAGACCCCCGGTTCTACTCAATTGTTCTCTGTATTGATTATATATTGTATTTGGATATTATATTGGAACTTCAAAGGTCACGTCTTCACGAGCTTGGAGATGGACTTATTCAGAGCCTCAGCCAGAGATAATTATTTTACGAGGTGCCAATTTTCTTTAGAAAACCGTAATATTGTATTTTAAAGCTAAGATAAGCATAAAACCTAGTAAAGGTATAGAGAAAACTACAAGTATTAATGGAAACAAGTAAAAATGTATCTCCCCTGGACATTAAGCATCTCCCCTGCCATCAAAAGAGCCAGGGGAAATACGCCAGGGGAGATATATTTTCGATATAAATCTAAAATAGCCGTAAATGTATTTCGCGCACGTAATTCACACACAAACGTAACAATAAACACACTAATTCGTAGTAAATATTTAAGCACATGGTAGTATTTTAACGAATATTTGCCATTTAAAACTAACCAGAGGAAAGACTGCATTCACTCAACACTTCTCTACTCAGCGAGTGGCGTGATCGAAATGGCCGGCAATATGGGCGGCGCAGTTGCTTATGCGCCGCTTAATGCTAACTTCACGCTCCACACTATGCATTAAAGGTCACGACTTCTACAGACTAGAAAAGCGAAACCGATTTTTGAACGAAAACAAAAGACCAGGGGACGAGACACGAAACTCTTTGGACAAATTTCAGTGTTAATATTTTATTTAAAGAATTGGAATAAAAGCATTTTTACATGGAAGATACTATTACTAAGTTTACTGTCCTTATAAAATTAAAGAATTTAAAATAATTATTGAATTTTAATAGATTCATAATTACTGATTTATATAAAAAGTCGGTTTAGGGACAGACCAGGGGAGAGATCTTTTTCTTATATTAGGGCTTATTGTGACTTAATTACGTACATTTCTGCAATAAATTTAAGTGACCACGTAGGAAACATTTAGTTTTAAGTGATAAATAGATTATTTATAAAGTTTATGGCATAAAAAAGGTATTTTTTGTCGTTGCCATCGAAAGTACCTCTTAACTTAGAAAGACCCATTTATTGAAGTATGTCATGTACAAGTATCTGTACTTCTTATTTTCATTCAGCAATCTCTTTCCACTGCCTTACCCCCATTGCCAACACGCTGTTTTCTCTCCTCTACCTAAAGGTTGTCTGGAAGAAATCGCTACAAGCTATGAGACCGCCTTAATGTACTGTCTATAGCTGTTGTTTCACTCATGTATTTTATTTCTGTGCAATAAAGAATATATATCTATTGCACTATAATATCATTATAAATGAATGAAAATGGGAATCAATGCGACTTTAAGTGTAGACAGCTACATATGAGGGTACCAAAATCAGTCAAAATTCCTTAGTTGATATTGAACCAAACGTGTTCAAAGTCAAAGTCAAAATATTCTTTATTTGCATAGGCTTGTACACAGCACTTACAAATCGTCATACATAAAGAAAATTTTTAAAACTATTTGAAAATAACGTATATAATTTAAATAAAATTAAATATATATCTTGATACATAAGATATACTAAAAAATAAATAGACATAATGCGATTCTACCACCGGTATCGGAAAGTTGATTTTGACGAGAAGATCCGGCAAGAAACTCGCCAGTTACTCTTTTTAATCGCCAAAATATTTATTACAATGCTTCCCTCATACCACCTCCTACAGTCCAATACTCAAGATGAAGAAAATTGTTAAATAGCTAAGAATGAGGTAAATCGGAGCAGACCAGTTCCCAGAGGCGGCACCTGTACCCAAGTATGACGTATGTGTTTGATATAAAGTTAAGAATTAATAAAAAAAAAAACAACAGATTTGCATACATTAATAAGCAGTAATAAGTATTCAATAATTTTAAACAGTTCCACCCCATCATTTAGATAGTTGGCAGTCTTCAACTGTACAGCCACACATCAAAGTATACAAAACTGTCAAATTAGGATAACTAGACGACCTGAATCATGGTTACACGTTTTGGAAACTATTCGAAACTTGCAGATTTCCTAATTCACTATGTTTTTCCTCATGTCGAGTTACAATAGTAAAAATACGTATATAGTTTTGAAAGATCGAAAAATTTAGTTTTTGGATTCGAATAACGAAGCCAATATGGAAGGTATCCTTCGCTGTCTTCGCTCAATTATAAACCCTGTATTATAGGAGCGATATAAAAATCACAAGATCAGATAACAGCAGTTTGCACGACACGAGTAGACATGGCGATAGATTCGTTGGAAGGGTTACCGGAATAGTTTCCAGTGTTCTTCATTATCTGGCGCTGACCAATAGAGCCTTTTGGATTTAAGATTCTTACAATCCTGGGTTTTTTAGGCGGGGCGTAAAACGGCATCTCAGCAGGCCTTCAGGGTGAGAGTGACAGACCCAATGGACACTTTGTCTGTTCTTTTGTGCCTGTCAATCTCATATTTGGATCTCACGGCCGCTTACCATCACGCGGAGTGGGCTCATGTTCTCAATATAAAAAAAAAGCTGAACCGTAGAGTTTAGGACCTCCTTGGCAGTCATTATTCATCATATTATGCAAAGAGTTAGAACGCTTAGAAAGAGTGTCCGCCATAAGTGAGGCAATTTAAACTATCTACGCTTAAACAGCATAGTCCTTTTTGTACGTTAAAAATGCAGTTTCCTCCGAAGAACTAAGTCCGATCTCTTATATTAAACATATTGCAAATCGGACTTGATTCCCTGGAGTAGAAAGTCCGATGATGATGATGATGATGGTGGGATCGTCCTTTCGGAGCAATATGATAGAACTAAAATAGATTCTTCGCTGGCAGATAGACTGGAGAGACCTAGTTCTGCACGTATCTCTACATCCCTGTCCTATCCGTGTTACTTAATTATATCGCTCACGCCGTGAAGATACGAATCGGTTGTAATAGCTCCCCACACGGATTACTCGTAAAGTCGTTAGTGTAATGCACACCGGCTTTCGCATTCCACAGCCGATAACGGACAATGGGTTTGACTGAAGATAAGCTGGGGCTATGGATGACCTTCGCGGCGTTGTGGGTACCAGTTTGCAATCGGATTGGGCAGTTTCCAGTTCTGAGGAGAACCACCTTCTCATTTGAAGCTTGAATGAGTTTTTTTTTATAATATAGGAAGGCAAACGAGCGAGCGGTATCGGTATATTTTTCGGCCTCATACTCAGGTATGTCTCGATGGAGACAGTCGGGTTACATTAAGCTGATTTTAAGTCCCGATTTGAACTGGGCTGTCCCGTTTTTCGGCCATCAGAGTCTTGTCCCGAAACAAAGTGACGAGATGCTCTTGTTGAAAACTGTCCCGTTTTGTGGAAAACTGTCTCGTTTAGTGGAAAACTGACCCGTTTTGTAGAAAACTGACCCGTTTTATGGGCCGCTCTGTCCCCCTCTATACAACCGAGTCTGGATCCCATTTTAAGCAGGTAACCTCTAATTCGATGGGACACCTTCTTCTGAGTCGGTATCACTCTTGACAGAGTGGTTGTGGTCATCACTTTAGGTATTGGTGGCATGCTTTTACCACCTGCCGCCACTCTTCTCTGATAGCCGCCTTCCTCGTGCACCTCTTACCTACTAAACCATACTAAACCTCTGACTCTCTTCAGCATATTTGGGAGCAATAATTTTTACTGTGAGATTACTGACCCTGGAAGACTTGAATATAACAAAGTATAACAACACTTATCTTGTGATCTCCCGCAAAGCCAGCGTCAACCTGTAATTATGAACATATTTCGCAGATTGTACTATTACGCTGTAATTAGCCGACAGAATGCACGCGCCGTGCTGTAATCGCCACCTATGTAATATTCATAGTGTAAAAATCCTCGGTAGCATGAGCGATCGAGCACGCACGTTTAGCACATAAGCATTTGCGCTTTCCGTTAAGTTGGATTCCTAGTGCGCACCTCTGGTGGCTTTAAAGTAGCCGTCTCGTAACGAGTGAAAATATTATACCTGCCGCATCAAAACAAAGGTGACACACTGCACTTTTAGATAGGGAGGGAAATCCGATTCAGTCGTGTATCATCTAGTTTGTTTTATCATCTAGTTCTCTGGATTGTTTAATGCTATTTAGGGTCTATTTCACTATACGAGGGTAGTCTTTTACCCCCGTGCCTCGGAAAACACGTTAAGTCTTTGATCCTGTTCCTGATCCCTCTTCGGTCATGTCACACTGGTGTCTCATCGAAATATGAGGGTAAGGGAATAGAGAGTGCAATTGTGTCTGCACACACTCGTGCATTATAAATGTCCTGCATCGATGGCTGATTCTTGAGATTGGCCGGCATAGCCGAATTAAAGAGCTACAATTTGGGTGTCTTTAAGTCGAGAGTGAATAGGCTTCTTCTGCGAAAGCATGCTACATCTTAGACCTTATTGTCACTCTCCATCAAGTGAGATGAGGTCAAGTGCTAACCCATTTAAAAAAATTAAATTGGTTGGGAGGACATTATTGCGTGTCGATATACTGGTAACTTTTACACTATGGTAATATTATATGTACAAGTAATTACAGCTAAGCTAACTGGGCGTCGGGTCATTGGCCACAGTTCTATTTTCTGTTCCAGTGTAAACGAGTTCCTAAGGTATTTATCGGACTTATTCTAACGCTTAGGGTAGTGCTGTAGGAATAATGTGTATTGCGTGTCGTGGGTTGAGCCGGCTTGACAAGTGGATATGTCTAGGCTGAGAAATCTAATGAACAGTATCGGGTTTTGAAATGAAAATAATCTGAATTTGCATACGCTTATACACAGCATCGTTATATAAAGTAAAGTATCAGCCACTGCAGGGCATAGGCTGCTATCATAGAAATCAAGTCATCGCTTCACTACTGAGATGGGATTTGGTTTAATCACCACGCTTCATAGATTTAAAAAAAAATACGATTTATGTATTTTTAGATGAATCGTAATTTACAATTACATACATGAAACCTCACAGAAGACCGGCGTAAAGCAGCGCCTGAGCTGTGTTTCGTCGAATGAGTGAGAGTACCGGGGGCCAATTGGAAAGGGGGTTAAAATTTGATAGCGCACTTGTTACTCCACTGGTGTCTATGGGTAGCTGCAATCGCTTACCATCAGGTATTCTGCTCGTCTGCCACCTATCACATAAAAAAAATCGACTAATTAAGATGAAACATGAAATCCTATTAAAACTGATCGATTTACCTCACACCAAGGTCACACATTCTGTTCTGATAAAACGTGAAATTGCAAGCGGAGCATGAAATAGCCAATTCTGAAACGGTGATCCAATGGAGATCTATGGCTATTAGCCCAATCAGTGGAGGCGGTCGGCCGTGGTTGAACGATCTTCGGACCTAACTTAGCTGAAGTACGGCCCAGTGTGTGGCCCAGAGGGCCTTGTCTTTTTAATGATATAGGTGGCAAACGAGCCGACGGATCACCTGATGGTAAGCGACTAACGCCAATGGACACATGCAACACCAGTGGTGTCACACGTACGCTACTTACCTTTTAACCCCCTTTCTCCTGGGCCTCCGGTACTCTCGCTCACGCAGCGAAACACAGCGCATGCACTGCTTCACGCCGGTTTTCTGTGAGGACGTGGAATACCACGTAAACCGTAAAACTGGACTCACATACCAGAGTAATAACTCTGGTTGAGCCGGCCTATTCATGCCGAAGCGTGACCACACGCATTAACCACAATAAATAGAAATCATGAGCGTCGCTAGTGCACGATGTGCAGCCATATTATGCACAGTTTTTCCTTGAAACGTGAGTGTAAAAATAAAAGTTTGTTGGTAAACAAGTACCTAACTTCCGCCAACAAGAAGTCACGAGACTATTATCACAAAATAATTACACACAGAAGTTAGACTTTGAGCTGATTTTTAATTTAGAAGAGTTCGTTGAAATATGCTAGGGTTGTTGCCCGGCATGAGTACATAAGCGCGCGGCCTCTACCATAGACCTCGACAGTTTGACAATCTTATGTCATAAGTTAGGATTAATGTGGTCGAAAAGGCGTTAGTGCGCATGCATGAGTACATGACATATTTTTAGCTCTTAGTGGGCAGTCAGCCTTCTGTGTCAATATGTATTTTGTGCTATTATGTTGTATGTTGCAACTTTCAATAAAGAAAACAGCGTATTGTTTTTAAGATATCTATAGCATTTGCGCTGCAAAGGATCCTTTTAGCCTTGGCGCTGAGTAAGATAGATACCTACGTAAAAACATCAGCCAGTGGAAGAGGTCTTGCCAAGTTTTGATTCTGGTAGTGATGCAACTTATGTTGTCACTTGACACTCGAGGGACATAAGTATTATGTGTTTTTTATGTGATAAGTGGCAGACGAGCAGACGGAACACCTGATGGCAAGCGATTGCCGCCGCCCATAGACACCTGCAACACCAATAGAGTCACAAGTGCGCTGCAAGCCTTTAACCTTTATTTTTTTTGTGTTGAGAAAAAATAAATGTCGACTCGATTCACCTCGACTGAAGAGTCATTTGAATAGAACAGAATTCAATAAATATTATTTAACTAGCGGCCGCCCGCGACTTCGTACGCGTGGAGTTAATTATTGACACTTACCGTCATATTTTGGACAATCCACACAATATATTTTTATAAATTGTAGCCTATGTGTTATTCTGATGTATAAGCTATATTGTAGTAAAGTTTCAGTCAAATCCATTCAGTAGTTTTTACGTGAAAGAGTAACAAACATCCATACATCCATACTTACAAACTTTCGCCTTTATAATAGTAGTAGGATGTGTTTTTTATGTAATAAGTGGCAGACGACCAGACGAATCACCTGATGATAAGCGATTGCCGCCGCCCATAGACACCTGTAACACCAGTAGAGTCACAAGTGCGCTGCAAGCCTTTAACCTTTAATTTCTTTTGTTTGAGAAAAAAAAATGTCGACTCGATTCACCTCGACTGAAAAGTCATTTGAATAGAACAGAATTCAAAAAATATGATTTAATAATAATATGTGCGTAGGTATGTGACGACCCCATCGCCCGCTGGTGAGAGTTGGTGATCTTCGCTAGTGAAGAACAACAACTCTCATCAGTGCAGTCAGTCTCCGCAGGGCAGCTTGTGGCGAGCTGTTGGTGTGTGGCGACACCACGGACCCGAGACTCCCGGGGGAAACACCATCTCTCCCCCACCTCTGGCTTGCCTTTGTTGGCCGGCCGGAGTGGAGCGCAAGAGCTAGATGCTCGAAAGGGTGGAAGTGCTCAATCTGCGTAATAGCGAGGAACGGCTGAACGGATTACCGGGATCCAGAAATCGGTGCACACCTCTCTACACCCTTAGCTGACCACGCCGATGTTGCCGCCTTGCCGCCTTATACGGTGGCTGATTTGGGGGGCCCATCTAGTGGGAGGCGAGTCACCGTGTGCCATGATTATTCGAGATGAGACATTTGATATGGCAGGCGTCCCGTTGTCTCGTCAATATCCCGGCAACCAGTCCAGCAAGATCCTACCCATAGACCCGGCATAGTTCCCTTCTTATCTACAATAGTCCTTGCATCTGGCGGGTGCTGACTTTGGTTGTATCTCTTCAATAGTACAAACAGAGTCAGTAGCCGCTAGGTGTACACATCCCCATTTTCATTATTGTGTCTCAAAGGGGCCTCTACGTGTTGGATCTGTATCCCCACGCACGCCTTCCAAAAGGACCGGCCTCCGTGCCGTGATTTCCCGTAGGAGAGATACATAACAATATTGTCAAACCATCAGATAGACTGACTTGACGAGTCTATAAGGGTTCTGTTTTTGCCATTTGGCTACAGCACCCTAAAAAAACAAGTGTCAGAAACAGTTTCACTTATGTCATGTGACACTTCCTAAGAAAATGGAAGGACATTAGTTCCAATGTAATAACCCGGGTCGCATCACTAAACGCTTGTTGCATTTGCAAAACATCATGATCGATGCTCACGTGTTTACGCGTTGAATAATAAGGCGACGGGTGTACAGACGGTGTCAGGTTGAGTTAGCAGTGCAAAAATGGCACTTATGTCTTATACTTAACGACAGTCTAAAATCCAAAAGAGGTTACTCGATTCACGCCGTATGTAGAGTGTACACACGGTGTCACGACGCGGCTTCTCGGTCAGACAAATGTGACAAAGCTGTTTTGCAGGACAAACATTTGTATGACGATTACTTAGTTACTTCAGTTTTGGATATTTTTGTTACATTTTTTGGTAGTGGTGGGTCGTCGACGATTTTACAGTCGACGCAACGAGACCGTTTACCGTCGACGATAAACTAGTTTAAAAAACAGTCTAATTTTCGACTAGTTTACGTCGTCGTCGAAAATACTACTTCATCACATAAACGATTAGTGAACGTGAACGAACGGCCAGACGCTCGCGACACGACAACGGACTCGTCAACCAGTCGACGAATAAACTAGTTTATCTGTGAACTATAAACTAGTTGAATCGTTCACGTACAAAAACAGTTTAGGTAAACGGTTCGTTCATACAACGCCCACTCTATTTTTTGGTTTCTGGTTCCCATAAAAGGAGTGAACTTACTTTAGGGCTGGTCGGTGTATGTAATGTTGTCTGAAATCTGTCAACAAATACCCATCTGTAGTGAAGTGAGCACTTACACCACTTTTTCTTTACTCGGAAACTATACTCTGATTCATAATCATGTAAAGTAAACTGACAGATGTCAATGTGTCATCCCCATACATTATCACTCAATTTGACACATGCAAAATGTCAAAATGCATAGAAACTTGTCATTTTCATCTGTCAGTTTATTTTACATGATTATGAATCAGAGTATAGGTGGCTTACTTTAAAAACGAATTCACGACAAAATCATTTTCGTGTTCGGAGTAGGTTCCAATCTGTATGTTCATGTGCAAGACATCGATAATGTTCAAATCATTTGTCCTGTCTGCTATTTATTTAATTCTAGCATCTCGAGATTATGACCCCACTTTTCTTAAGTCTACGTACTCTGCGTGAGGCCACGGTTAGCGGGTATTTTATGCGACTCCTTTGCATAATCTTTGCATGAATCAGATTTTATCTTAAAACTTATTTATAGGAGTTGGATTTGTCTGTCAACTTAGTCTTATCATCTTATGCGAGTTGAGTATGTGTTAGGACTTGAGGAGTTTTTGCAAGATGTTCTTGAAGCCGGTTATGGATTACTTTTAGTTAAGTACTTAAGTGGTTCTGCTTTTTTATCTTCACGGTGAATTCTTAATATGTTTTAAGCTCTTCAGGTATTGCTGATAATGATTTCTTTTAATGAAATTAAGTTACCATCATTCTGGAGCAGGATTTTTATAAACCAATTTTAATTATGTACAGACAGCCACACATCAAGTTACCACAACCTGTCAAATTTCCTCAATTGATATTCAATCTAATGTGTATGACATAAGATGAGAGTTGATTGAAGAAATTCGACAGTTTTCTATACTTTGATGTGTGGCTGTACGTACCAAAATATTTGTTTCTGTTAACCTTTTGTACAAACTTATTCACTGTGGGAGACCTCTAGTTTGCCATTCCATGCTCTTGATTAATGGGCCGGCACAACTGGAATGATACCACGCCCTCTCGAAAACGACCTCACGAAAGCCAGCGTGAAATAGCGCTTGCGCTGTTTTGCCTAGTAAGTGAGGGTACCGTAGGCCCAATATGCGGGAAGGGGATTTTAAAGTTCGGTAGCGCACATGACGTGATTACCACTTGGCTTGTGATGCGTATGACCATGGGCGGGGCAATAGCTTACCATCAGGTGTTCCGTCTGCTAATCTGCTATATATCATTAAAAAAAAACATGTAGCCCATAGCAAAGTCTAGTTTTAAACTGTTATTTTCGCCCCGCAGAGCACAAAACGTATTTCCAGCGGGATATTTTCGCGTTGATCATGTTTAAATTTAAAAGTCCTCCACAGAGCAATAAAGGTTTTGTTTTGTTGTATTGGAACATCAAAATGGACTTGTGTTGTTCCTAAGTGAGTAAGTTCACTTCGTCAGTTAGCTCTTGTCACTCACTCGTTCTTGCTCACGTATTTCAATACTTCATCTAGCACAACAGTTGTTGAAGTTGATTTGACGCCCTCAGCGGAACAATAAATATTTCGTTGCAATGGTATAACGACATAGTCTTGTGTACTTCCGAGTGAGTGGTTCTCTTCACCTGCAAGCCAGTTCTTCTCATACACTCTTAAACTGACTCTCTTTACTTCAACCAACTTCAAGTCGGTCAGACGTAAGATATCCCATCAAAAATATGAGTTTAAGGGAATCGAGTGTTTACATGTGTCTGCGAACATGCTCGTGCAGTATGTATTCAGCATTCTTATAGCCGAAATATCGGTAGGACACATGAACTAAACATACAGCTACCTCTTACTCTGATGGCTCAAAGACCCAAATGCATCTTGGCCTCTGATATAAGACTCCTTCACTGGTCTCTATCTTTTGCAAGCTAGTCTCTAACTTGCAGCTAACGTAGATCTGCCTGCACGAAGTCATGCCAGTGATATCTGGGAACATGAACTAAACTGCTGAAGATGAATCACTCAGTGTTTTAGATTTAAAAAAATCTGCATCACTCTTCCGAGTTCAGTGAACTGTTTCGTTGCAGCGGAATAACAAAATAAAATATTGGGGTGGCCTCGAGTTGCGCAGATGCATCGCTGGCCTTGACTCCGTGTGCGTGCGCACGCTCGTGCCGCAAGATACGGGAGTGTGGCGGGAAAGGGGGAGGCCGGTATTTCAAAACAAAAAACGGGAAATGCATTGAAAGATAACGGTAAACGGTTGTTTTAGTTGCTGGTCGAATGTTGATTGCCCAGGACTTTGTAAAATTAGACTAATAAATGACGACATTATGGATCAAATTCTTTAAATCGAATTTTCTTTTTCAAAAATTTCGTTTGAGAATTTTTTAGGGGAAAATAATTTCATTTATTGATGTGTTGTGTGTGATTTATTTGTGTGATGTAGAGATACTGAGCTGAAGAGTTCGTTTACCTTCAGAATGTACCCGGAGAACAGCAATACTCGAGAAGTAGCATGTAATCGCTAACGCTCCATTCCAGCTTTGACAATCAATCAATACCCTTTCTGGCAAGTTGAATTATACAAAATATAGCTGATCTAATTGCCCCCTTATTACAAAACGTGCTCTAAAGTTAGTTTAGGTTTAAAACTGATGCTGTCACTTTTAAGAAAGTGACAATACTTTTGAAACTACGACTTCTCTTCTACGACAGTCTCTTGTAATAAGGGGATAGGATAGATTTAATGTCATTATAGCCTTTAAAAGATTTGAATTATCTCTTTGATGGCTATTACGGCCACGAGTGTGGACTCGCACCTCTCCCAAGTCGAATACCATAGAAGAAAGTTGACGTTTATGTCACCGCATTCTCCCCCACATTACCACGCTCGCCGTATAAAAGGCTATAATTTGTCCCATGGATTCCTCGCGTATCGGTGCGCTGTATCTGCTGCTATTTTTAGCGCGCCCGTAGCCGTCGCACCGACGCCATCGCGCCATGCACTCGGAGAAAAATACTGAATATTCAATAAAACGTCAGCGCATATTAACCGGTCAAGTTCTACTATGAGATACGAAGTTTCTTGGAAAGAAGTAATGGCTGGAAATGAGTTGCTTCGGTGAATTGTGCAGCAGCTCGAGCGGTTAATCATTTCGGTGAAGGAAAGTATCGTAAGGAAAATGAATACAAGCTGATTAAAACGTTATGGTAAGACTGTGAACTACTTGGTCTTGTTCCGAAGGTCAGACTGCAATAAATTCTATATCATGATATAGACGTACTTTAAGCATTTAGGAGAAAGAGATATGCTGAACAAGATGTTTTTTAAAAATTGCCATCCAGTTAGCCATCCACGTCTTGCCGAACGTAATGTAGGAAGCCCTCAGGCCAGATGGAGTGACGATCTGCACAAGAGCTGGATGCAAGAGTTTTTGGATGAAAATCAAAATTTCATCTTAGTAGATGTGTTTTCCAGTGAGCTGTTAAATAAAAATGGAGGTTTTTGCACTTAATAAAGCAAAAGATGGTTTGAAGAATTGAAAATATTTATAAAAAGTATTTTTTCCTTAACTCCGAACTTTCGAGTGGGAGTTAACTTTTCTTAACTCAGACTCGAAATTAAAGTGGTGACCGATAAAAAATTTAAAATTCACGTAAAGGTGCCTATCATAATTTGAACCCATAATATTGTGTTATACATTGTGTTAAAGTAAAATAATGCAGGTTTTAAATAAACCACCAGTATTTTCAAATGACCTGATTCTATTTGTCTATTGTTTGTCATTTAGTTGAAACAAGAGACGGTTTTTTGCAAAAAGGTTGGCAAGTTAATTTTGAAAGGCGTCGCTGTGGTGCTGGATTGAGCTGTCGGTTCCTTTTGTGTTGGACACGATCTAATGTTACTCTTTTCGGTCTAGTAGGCACTTTATAGTCTGTTGGATTAACACGTAGCTTTTTTGTTATGTCTGATAACAGGTATTCGTTTTCTGTTAAAAAACGATGTATCTTGGGTGAATTCATTTTACCAACTTCCAAGTTCTTATTCGTGTGCTATCTTAAAAAATCTTCTTTACATAGAATCGACAAAGTATAGTTGCAGGTTTTTTTATGTGATAGGTAGCAGACGAGCTGACCCGATTCCAACTCGATATCGATCACACAACACCAGTAAAGTCACAAGTGCTCTACCAACTGTGGGAAAGCCACGCTTCGGCATGAATAGGCCGGCTCGACCGGAGTGATACCACTGCCTCACAGAAAACCGGCGTGAAGCAGCCCCTGTGCTGTGTTTCGCCGAGTGAGTGAGGGTACCGGAGGCCCACCCGGGGCGGAAGGGGATAAAAGGTTGGCAGCGCACTTGTAACTCTACTGGTGTTGCACGTTTCCATGAGCGGTGGCATTGCTTACCATCAGGTGATCCGCCTGCTCGTCTGTTACCTATCACATAAAAAAAACCTTTAACCCCCTTTCCCCCCAATGGGGCCTATGGTACCCTCATTCACTCGACGAAACACAGCGCAGGCGCTGCTTTTCGCCGGTCTTCTGTGAGGCAGCGGTATCACTCTGGTCGAGTTGGTCTATTCATGCCGAAGCTTGGCTCTGCCACTGTTAGCCTAGAATGAGCTATTTGATAAAATGTTACACATTCATTAGCATCGTAGAACGATACGTTATTATGTATAAGTTTTGTATTTTTTGCAACATAAGTATTTATCAATCCATTAGGAAGTATCATTGCAGTCTTCCATATTTTATCAAAACCAATATCTATAAAGCATTTGTATGAATTTATTATTTGACCATAATTGAACTCTGAATTCCTTCTGTGTTTATTATAATGTCACAAAGTATCAAGCTTATTACTATTGCATGCGGTTATCTAATCGACCTTGTATTTATTGGCCTAATTTGCGGTGAGACAGTTCAATGTCAGCATTGGAAATTTGATTCTAGTGTTCCTAGTTTTTCATCTACATCTTTCTTGGGTTCTGCACATTTATAAAATAACAGTGGCCCGCCCTCACTTCGTTTCAGAACTTTACTATCGGTTCCAATTTTTGCCAGTAGATGGCCCTAGGTGTCAATTACATCGCACTAAGTGTTTCATCATTTCAGGTTCCATAAAAGCCTTGTGGATGTCTACAAACAGTTTATTTGGTTGTCTGTCTATTGTTTTGTTATGATGAACCTTTGTTGCAAGAATGTCTGCTATTATAAAGCTGAAATTAATGCTGAACTCAAAGTATGCAATTTCTTGAAACGGAGAAAAAAAATCTTTACCTTCTTAGTCATTGCAATCATGTGATTTCACGACAAAATACTTATCCCCGTCTCTTTCACATTGATTGAATGTGGCCGGTATATTCTCGTTCCTGATGGAATTGTATCGCACTATCTCTATCGTACTTAGCAGCATTTTTTGTATATTTCCGTTGAACAATCCTCACAAACAGGAACTCACCTGGTAAGTAGCAATTGATAGATGCTTGCAATACCAGCGGCATTACTTGCATTGTGATCCACCAATCAATGCGAACCGGAGATAGTCACCTGCTCAAAAGTAAAAAAATGGATCCTCTGATCCTGTCCCTTAAATCACTACCTGTATTTATTAACTAGAAAAAAATTAAATGAATGAGACAAAGTTATTCCTTCTTTGTCTGCCTCGGCATCTACTTTTGCTTTCGGGCGACCGTTCTGTTAACAGTCGGTTCTTATATTAGTAAAACTAAAAAACTACTGGTAATTAGAAACTACTAGTCCTGGTAATTTCTTATAAAAACCCTGGAGATTTAGCGCTAGGGGAACGCGCTCCAAAACAAAAAAAAAACAAATCTGGCGCGAAAAGCGCTAAGTTGGCAGCTCTGATGTCAGTAAAAAATTGTATATGCGAAGATTTTTTGTTAAGATTGCTATCAATATATTGTGATAGATAGCAGACAAGTAGACGGGACTATTCACCCCGATTTAAGAAGAACAACTTACTACAAGTATAGGTTGATGTATGTACCCCAAATCTAGATCTGGGGCGAAAAGCGCTATGTTGGCAGCACTGATGTCAGTAAAATCTTGTATGTATATGCGAAGATTTTTTGTTAGGATTGCTAACAATCTATTGTGATAGATAGCAGACAAGTAGACGAGACATTCACCCCGATTTAAGAAGAACAACTTACTACAAGTATAGGTTGATGTATGTGTATAATGTGATGTCGTCTGATATCACCCTAAACAGTCGTACCAACCAACTTAAAATTAAAGACGAAAATATTCAAAATATCTTAGTTAAACGCAAGGCACAGTTCAGTTATTCAGGGAGTCTTAATAAAGATCTTGTTAACAGATAGCCTTATCAAGAACTCTTAGTACTCGACCCCAAAATGGGAAAGGCGAGAGCAATTTAGATAAATTACAATCAACCATCATAAAACAAAATTGAAAGATAACACCAAGTGCATATACTTGTTATTGCAGTCTATTTAAAGCATATGTTTGTGGTAAACCCGCGGTATTTCACTTACATAGTAGTCAGCAATTATCTTTGTAAACTAAGATAATACCAGCGTTATCGCAATTTCGTATGAACATACCGCATTTTTCACGCAAATGTGTACCTTATTGTAAGAGGACGAGAGACGGTGCCTCGTTTGTAAATAAACAAGTTTGACCTTCAGTTCCTTCAAGAACGTTTGTTTTATTTATAATTTGATTGATAAGCAATATCTTACATAATTCGCTGATTATTGGGGCAATGTATCAAATGGGATTTGATTTAGGTATTGTATTAGTATTATTTGTTGTACCTACATTTTTACCTTTTTTCTTTTTGGTTGGCTTAGAACCATTATACCGGATTTAGCAAATCT
Source organism: Cnaphalocrocis medinalis (assembly GCA_014851415.1). Classification (NCBI taxonomy): domain Eukaryota; kingdom Metazoa; phylum Arthropoda; class Insecta; order Lepidoptera; family Crambidae; genus Cnaphalocrocis; species Cnaphalocrocis medinalis. The sequence continues at coordinate 3,215,489 of CM026295.1, forward strand.
GATCTTATTTTTTAATTTTGTTTCTTCTGTCTGATATACGATTACAATTACAATCTCTGGATTTAATGTATTAACTATTTTTATTGACATCGTTTTCATTTATTCAACTTATAAGGTGTTTCAGTTTCCATTGCTGGAATTTGGTTAGAAACTCTATTCAACTTGACCATAATATGTGTATGATGTTGTCTGCTTATGAATAATTAAATAATATAAATACCTCTAGATTCACTCAACATCCCATAAATTGACATGACTCCGTACTAAGTAGCTTAAGCACTTGTGTCACAGATATCAGACAACAGAGGAATCATGCATAAGTTATAGGATTTTTTTTATATTATAGGTAGCAGACGAGCAGACGGATCACCTGTAATAAGCGATTGCCGCCGCCCGTAGATTCCTGCAACACTAGTAGAGACACAAGTGCGTTGCCAACTTTAACTTTTTTAAAAATTATAATAAAAAAAAAGACATAACTTTCTAAACCACCTTGTTCATAAATGCAAATATCCACATAATTGGATAATAATCCAAGTTATTGCCTACTCTACGTGCAAAGCTGATAATATTATTGCAGAAGTAGCTCATGACTGCATATTACTGAAGTATGCTATCGTAACAATACCATAAATGTGAACGGCGCCGCAGCCAATGAACTCGGGCCACGATAACGTAGAGGCTTCTCAAGGTTGGGGCTGAATGGCTTTGAGGACCTTGTGGTTCTTGCATTTTCACTCGTACAACGCTTTAATTATTAGCAGGTTAGCGGTAAGGTTCTAGATCGAGGCGAGGATGGGTCAACTTAATTAAGGGGGTGTGATGCTATGATATGTTTTTTTTGATGTAATAGGTAGCAGGCGAGCAGGCGGATCACCTGATGGTAAGCAATTGCCGCCGTCCATGGACACTTGCAACACCAGTGGAGGCACAAGTGCGCTGCCAACCTCTTATCCCCTTCCCCCTCGCTCGAGTGGGCCTCCGGTATCCTCACTCACTCGGCGAAACACAGCGCAGGGGCTGCTTCACGCCGGTTTTCTGTGAGGCAGTGGTATCACTCCGGTCGAGCCGGCCCATTCATGCCGAAGCGTGGCTGTCCCACAGTACATCGAGTCTCTCTTCTCTTCTGGTTCTTATTGTATGAATTTGTTGCAATCTTATCTACCCTAAACAGGCTGCGCACTCGGGTCGGCCGCTGTTAGGGATAACCTGAGTAAATAGGGATTCGCGGACGCATCAAGCAATGTGTTCGAGTGCATTCCCGCTACTCAAACCAAGGCTCATCTCCTAGCATGCCCTTAATACTCAGACAGCTGCACATACGGTGAACTCCTGCAGCCTACCGATAGCGCAGTCGTTGTGGCGGAGTATTGGGCCGGGATATTTTAATATCTTGATGCCATCGACACGAGAAGAAGAAAAAACTTATCTTTCAAGATTTTTCTTACTGGCTGGCTTTAAGTTTTATTCTCAGGTGTTTAATGAACAACGATAGAATAGTTTCTCCGTATGGTAGAGATATATTCATGAAATTGGACAATATAAGTATGTGTTGTACTTTTGAAGGAAAAGGAGTTAGTATCCAATTGCTACCATACTGATTGTACACACCTGCGATTATTGATGTGTAACTATGTTACATCAATCAATATGAGAGCAATAAATCCATTGTTATTTTTTTTTTAAATCGTAAAGTTTTTGGCGTCTACTAAATAGTTAACTGATATCTATTCTGCGCAGTGACACTGAATTTTTAGAACTTCTTGAGTTACCGTTAGCCACTGGTCGGCCGGCCTACTGAAAATGTATGAGGATACATTTAAATCGCAGATTCCATCTTGTTTTTCAGTATTTTGCAGATTTTATAATACTATGACCCTGAAACTGAGCGTGATGCGAGAGGCCCCGCGAGGAAAGTAATCTTAGGAACGTCGATTTGGTATTTCAAACTTTCATATTGGAGCTCTAATCTGGTACTTCTTTGAAATTGAGGTTAGGAAAACCTTCAGATATTTATTTTTTAGGGAAACATACATATTAAACTAGTGGTATGGTTATATGGTTTCTTTCTACTACGTATAAGTATCGCCTTTTTTCCCTCAATTGTGGGAGAGCCACGCTTCGTCATGAATGGGCCGCTCGGCCGGAGTGATGTACCTCTGCCTCACAGAATACCGCCGTGAAGCAGCCCCTGTGTTTCGCCGCGTGAGAGAGGGTACCGGAGGCCCACACGGGGGAAGGGGATAAAAGGTTGGCATCGCACTAGTGACTCCACTGGTGTTGCAGGTGTCCGTCCATGGGCGGCGGTAATTGCTTACCATTAGGTGATTCGTCTGCTTGTCTGCTATCTATCACATAAAAAAAATCTTAGCTGTTCCACTTGGTTTCTATGATGGAGGCCTGTGTCCTTTAGTCATAGTCATAATATTTATTGCTTTCATGTAGTACAGTAAGGTCTTAACATAAAATATACAGTCCTGGACATGAACCCCGCAGGGGCACTGCAATCTTAGTAATTAATTAGTAATTATTATAACATTCAAATGATAAAATTAAATTAAATAAAACTAGTTAAAATTCAATTATTAAACTCCTTATATAGTTTAGTGGGACAGTCTATAGGCTGATACTTTACATTTTTAATTAGCTGTTCTGTCCTACTCGTACCTTCTTTTAAATCTTGTCTTAAAGTGTTACTCGTACTTTTTCCTTATCATTGGCAATGGCGTTTAATTCTATGGACAAAATTAAACCAACCAATAGAATGATTTGATAATGTAAGTTACTATCAGCAATGGCGCCGTTATTCTCATTGCGTTTTATTTTTTTGTTATCTCTGTCGGTATCACCTACATCTTTCGTGAATTTTGATATCGAATGTATGTTGTAATTGTTTATCAGTAGATTTTGTCTAGTCGACGTGTGGTTATCAGCTAGACGTCGTCGTCTACGTAGAGTCGTCTCGCTCACTGCGACAACTTGTTTCTTATGTTATAGATGCCAGACTAACAGTCGGATCACCTGATGGTAAGTGAATGCCGCCGAATATACCATGTAACACCAGTGATGTCACAAGTGCGATATCAACGTTTTTATCTTCTCCCAAATCGTGCCATTGCGCGGTACCCATACTTTTTTTTTAATGTGATAGGTAGCAGACGAGCAGGCGGATCACCTGATGGTAAGCAATTGCCGCCACTCATGGACACATGCAACACCAGTGGAGTTACAAGTGCGCTGCCAACCTTTTATCCCCTTCCCCCCGGGTGGGCCTCCGGTGCCCTCACTCACTCGGCGAAACACAGCACAGGGGCTGCTTCACGCCGGTTTTCTGTGAGGCAGTGGTATCACTCCGGTCAAGCCGGCCCATTCATGCCGAAGTGTGGCTCTCCCACAGTTAAACATACATACTCTCGCGGAACAGCGCAGGCGTTGTTTCACGCTGTTCTCATTATGACTCTTCCGGAGAAACGGGGACATGTTTGTTTGTATGTTTGATGGGAAACCTTTTAAAATTTTCTGCCATATATACATACATAATTACATTTTGTTATCATTTTCATTGTTACAGGTAAGGTTAACGCTACACCTAATAATCAAACTGATGGCTATTTTTAAAAGGTAAGTGGTGCATCAAAACGCGCAAACCATTGCAAATAATTTCTAGTTTTGCAGCTGTAAATACATTTTAGGTAATTAACCATAACAATAGAATATCTTTCGTGGAAATATGTACGTACAGCCACACATCAAAGTATACAAAACTGTCAAATTTCTTCAATCGACTCTCATCTTACCCGTCTTTGACGACCCATTTGGCGCAATGGTTTGAACGCCGGTTGAGACGCAAGGGTCGCGGGTTCGATTCCCGCACCAACACAAATGTTTGTTGATAAAACAGATATTTGTGTTGGGTCTGGGTGTTTGTAGTTCCTTCGTTGTTTCTGGTTTCAATAGTACAAGGGAAAACCTTAGTTTGGGACCAGGACAATGTATGTGATGTTGTCTCAATTTATTTATTTATTTATCTTAGTGTCAAACACATAAGGTTGAATAATCAAGTGAGGAAATTTGACAGCTTGTGGTAACCTGATCTGTGGACTGTACACGCAAGTGAACCCACACATAGATTCAAGTTATTTTAAGCTGCGAGTAAGTCATCATCATCAGCCTGTAGCAGTCCACTACCAGTTGTGGACATGGACCTCTCCCAATATTCGTCACTCCCATCGATTTTTTTTTTATTTATTTTCAAGGGAAACATACATACTTTTTTAAACATTAACATAGCTCACATTTTCTAATGCATATGACAATAAAGTTTCCACAGTTAAATTGTTCACATTCAACAAGCAACTTTTTCGCTACTCTCATCCAGCTCTTTCCTGCCATCCTGCGCAGATCGTTACTGCGACGAGTATAGCAAGGAATATAAAAGTAGTTTTTAATTTTAGCAGACTGCACCAGAAAATGTTAACGACGTCCACCGTCAGTGAAAGTGACACACCTATTAAAATCGATAAAGTAATCAGATCCAGACGTCCCCCCTCCCTCCTCCAACGGTTCAAGGTTACGTTCAGCCGCCGGTTTGCGCCGGGACTTTACTAGCAGCACATAATAAGGTGGGAGGTACGCATCAAACTTTCCAGAGAGCGTCTGAGTAGGTAACGTTACTTAAATATAGCATAGGTAATTTCTGCTCTCCTGGTACTTTTAAATGTATGTGGATGAAGGTACACTGTTACTTTCGTTTCAATACAGAAGTAGATACATATTGATAGTCGTTTTAGCATATTGGTTAAAAAATCGAAAAAGAAAACTTGCCCCATAAAAAAATGAAACGTATACGACAAACAAGCATTTGACCTCGATCATACCTGATGTTAAGTGAAGATGAGGTATAAGGTGGGCCATGCCTGCCCGTGAAAATTCCATTCACTCTTGTCCTGAAGAGGTCTAGGTTATATTGTTCAGAAAATACATCTACTCGCCAATAACGTATAACATAGTTGATAATCAATTACTAAATAATGAATAACAGTTCTGTTAATCCTTCTCTTTTCTCTCTCTCTCTCTATTCAATAATTTTAGAGCACTTCAAGTCGAGTACTTTAGTAAAGGAGAAGCGATTAAAATCATGCACTTTACAGACATATCTATGTATTTAGTGGTCTTCTTCCGGATACCGTGGGAAACATTTTTCTATCGTGGGAGAGCCAGGCTTCGGTATGAATGGGCCGGCTCGACCGGCGTGAAGCAGTGCCTGTGCTGTGTTTCTCCGACTGAGTGAGGGCAATGGAGAGGCCCAATTGGGGAGAAAGGGGGTTAAAGGTTGGCAGCGCACTTGTGACTCTACCAGGTGTTGCAGGTGTCTATGGGCGACGGCTATTGCTTACCATTAGGTGATCCGTCTGCTCGTCTGCCACCTATCACATAAAAAAAGGAACTTTTCTTAATCTAGATTTAACCCCTTTACCCTCTCCCTTTGGTTCAAGGTCACGATTGGCTTACATCGCCAGTTTACGCCGATATTCTACTACGCATCAGACAGCCGAAGGGCGTCTGGGACGTAGGGTTACCAGGTGTAAAATAAAGGCGGACTAAGACGGAATGTCCAGTAAGATGGTTTCCAAAAGGAAACTGGAATGTGTACATTTTGTTCACCGTAGTTTTTCTATGTATTATAAGTCTGTACCTACGGCTGTCCGTAACACTATTGGTGTTGCAGGTGTCTATGGGCGGCGGCGATCGCGTATCATCAGGTGATCCGTCTGCTCGTCTGCCATCAAAAAAAAGGAGAAAGATCTTGACAGAAAAAAGGAATGCTCGATTGTCAAATAAATATGCATTAATGCTGTTTGTTAGTAGGAAGAGTCACAAGTGCGCTGCCAACCCAACCTATTCCCTAACCTTTCTTTTTGGTTATCCAAGGGAAATGCGTTACGCATACCCGTCCGCCGCGGACGGGTTATGTCGGACTCCCACCGCGTCTGACGGGGGTATACCGACTAAAACTCCTGGGGCTTCCCTCATCCTCCATCGCCGGGATGTCATGGGACTATGGCGCGGAGCCTAGCTTCATAACAGCCCCCTGAAACTGTCCTCTACTGTGGCAACCCTACCCAAAGTCTTTTGTAGTTGCAAATTGCAGAATTTAACGGCATTGAAATATTTTGAAGTCCCAACGTCGGCACTTGAAAAGGTTAAGTAATGTTTATTAGTGCATCGTTTGGTGCAGTGGTGCTTCTTTTAGTTTCGCTTCGTGTATTTCTATTTTTTGCTCGCATTTTTGGCGGGCTAATCAGTTTCTTTGGATGATTTTGAAAAGGTTATTCTTAGCATTCCGTATTTCACAAGAAAAGCAACGGGTTCTTAATAGTTTGTTCGTTTGAAAAGAGTTTTTTTTTAGGATCGCTCGGAGATTCTTCAAGGTATGTATTAGATCAGGGAATACAGACTCCGGCAAGGAATTCGATTCATTATTTGTCCACGAAATCTTTCGTTCTTTAGCTGAACGAGGAAGCGAAATTCTTTGTGCGGATAAGAGGAACAAAGTACTTATGGATGAAAGCCGCCGCCTCTTATTAAATTAAGTTTATCTTTGTAATACCTTACCTTGATAAGTACCCCCCTCAGAATTCTTTGCACTTTGTATAGAGTTTGCGCGTTTCTCCGCGCCATAGTATCAGAGAACCAAAGTCACCGACATAGCTCACAGTATTAGCAACTGACAACCGCCTGGGGTACAGGAGTTCTAGGAGGTAGGACGCCCTCAGGCCAGATGAAGTGACGATCTGCGCAAAAAGGCTGGCAACAGTTGCATTCGTATCTAAAATTCGATCGGAATGGAGAACATTATAATGCCTATGTCCAGCACTAGACAGAAACAGGCTAATCTATATCTTCCTCTACATCTTCTTCTATACTATTTATAAAGAGATAACTTGTATAGAGAACGACAAGACTTATAGGTAAACCGAAAACACGAAACGCTTGCGAAATGTAATTGAGCACAGCGCCATCTATTTGTTCATTTCTGAATTACGGTCCCGAAGCGAAGTGAGGGCGGGCCACTAGTGTTGCATAAAGGGCTTCATCCTCATTGTGTGGCATTTCATTTTGTCGACGATTCAAGTGGACTTCAGATATTTAATCAACTTTTTTGTACACGCATTGCACAAAATACGCAAAGTCAACAACCATCATGCTTTCCACAGTTCCATTGCACTATCACAAAAGATATTTTTTCATTTGTTACACAGCAATGGAAAGCAATTGGCCAACCTTTTGTGGCGTTTTTTTTTTGTATGAAGTAACTACTGATATTATGAAACGAAACATGCACTGGAGCTTTGAACTCTTTATGTGTTTGTATGTTCATTTATAGGGCATGGACAGGTCATGTGGATAATGGTGTAGCCTGTATAGCTACAGTGGACAAGTCTGTATTGGCTGATGGCAATTTTAAAGTTACATTGAAATGACAGCCGTGTGAACTTTGCAGCCGCTGGACAGGGGAACCAGATGGCCTAAAACAAACAGGACATTAAGACCGAATCGTAGTTTCCTTCCCTTTCATAAGCGCTAGGGGTTACCTTTGTATGGATGCGACAGGTATATTCTCATTCGTTATGGGTTATATATGCTTCCTTAAAAGTCATCAGATTAACTGCATTATGGTTGTTCAGAACCATTATTTTTTTTTCACGTGATATTTGGCATAAGAGCGCAAGGATCACCTGATGGTAAGCGATTGGATTGGAAGCGACACACTTACCACCACCCGTGTCACAAGTGCGCTGCCAACTCTGTAAACCCCTTCGTCCTATCAATTGATCCACAATTTTGTGAAACTATCTGAAACGTGCAGGTTACATGAAGAAACATCCTTGTTTTCACTCAGTACTTCGCTAATAGTTGAAACACGCACATCGAAAAATCCAAATGTGTAGAAAGAAGGCGTACGTTCTTCGTCCTTACGTCGTTCTTACGTCCAGTGTAAGTACTACCATTGCTCTTTCATAAGAATCTACATAAAATCACCATCATCATGCTTACCATCAGGCGGAGTGAGGTCATCTTGATTGTCCTCAATATAAAAAAAAGTAGGTAAATGAGATCTAAACATGCCATTTCCTCAAGGAATCACCAAGATGTTCATGGTGCATACTGGTTTCTCAATTGCCCTTTAATTAATGGCCGATTACGTGTTTGACCGATTGGCATTGGATGAATCTAATTCATCAACATGCGAGTGAGCATTAACCAACATGTTACAGTCATAAATCTTGGTAATTTCCAAAACACCAGCTCGCAATAATTAGTTTAGGAAGTCGGTACTCCATCATGGTAAAATAACTAAGTATTCGAGCATCAAAACCTTACGAAACGTCATTAGCTTTTCACTTAATAGTTCTTGCAATTCACGTGCAGACGGCATTATACTAGGTACAAACATACTCGATAAGTACTTGCTTTTACATAATTTTAAAGGTTCAAATATAATTAAATAAAAAAAAAGCAGCGCCCCTGCGCTCTGTTTCGTCGAGTGAGTGAGGGCACCGGAGGCCCAATCGGGGAGAAAGGGGGTTAAAGGTTGGCACCGCACGTGTGACTGTACTAGTGTTGCAGGTGTCTATGAGCGGCGGCCATTGCTTACGATCAGGAGATCCGTCTGCCATACATAAAAAAAAAACAAAAAAAAAATAGTCTAACGTCTAAAAAGAATCAATAGTATCTGAGAATAAAAAAAAATGTCTCAACATTCTCAACACAAAACTCCACATGCGGCCTTGCCCTACAATATTGTAGGCGTGTGCGTCTACGTGACGCATAGCACGCACTCTATTCCTATATCCGTCTCTCTCTATCTATAGAACATTTGAACTTCTCGTTTGTTTATTTGGGTCAGTCAGCTGATGGGAAGCTTCGAGATATCGAGCCAGCGTGAGGTCTAACGGTGATGTAATCTATTGCATCGATCTATGAATGGAAACGTTTTATGGCAGAGGTGGTTCATTGCAGGTTTTGTCTTAAGTAAGATTCTTGCGTCTATCTGAAACATTGACAAATCAATATTTGCCATAAATAGTGACATTTTTGCAAATGCAAATGAAGAATGAGACGGCTTGACTAGAGTGGTCGTTATGTTATGCCGCATAACTGGTATGTTTTGCCAAGTATAGTCCGAGGCAAGAAAGTGTATTTATGACCTTGAGTGCGCGCAGAAACCAATTTTAATAGAAAGTCTTTTTTTTTACAAGTGCGCAAAATAACGGTCATCGCTATATTTTCGTGCCTCCAACTATAAGTCAGGGTACGGCAAACCCAATCCGGGGAAAAAGGGGGTTTTAAAGTTGGCACCGCATTTGTGCTGACTTCACTGGTTTTGTACTTTGTTGTTATTTCGCCCTCAGATGGAAGCTATTTTTTTTGTAAAATACCTACTTTTGGTATCTGGCGAGGAAACCACTGTTTCACTGTACAGTTGATTTCAAAAATATGTATACACTTTAGGACCTTGTCACAATACATATTTATAAGAAAGTGGAAGTAGTTTTCTTATACATATACTGTGACAAGGTCCTAAAGTGTATACATATTTTTGAACTCGACTGTACCTACACTTATTTTAATATTCTACTACACAATAATATGGAGTTGAAATGATAATAAGCACAATTTTAATTATTTTATGACTTAATTGTGGTATTTTGTTTGTAATAACATAAATGTAAAAGAAAAAATACTCTTGTAACTTTAATTTGACTGTTATTGAAGAGTTCTCCAGTGGCGGCTCTAGGTCAAGTTTTGTTCAATTCGTGTAAATGAAGTTTTACATTTGTACAAACAAGAATTTCAATTTATCTTTTTAAGTTCAACAAAACTCTTAATTTCAGTTTTGTCCTGTATTTTGAATGTAAATTATTTTAGTTTGTTTTCAGAAATTATTTTAATTTGTTTGGGAGTATTTTCATAGAGTACTTTGACTTGTATGTTTATGCTTTATATCCTTGGATTAAAGGAACTGTTTTTATTATAATAAGTATGCAAACATCTCTATATTTATTTAAAAAAATAGAATATATTAATTTAATAGGAAAATTACTCTGTACCATACGTAGGTATGGAATCCTAAGTTGTTCATAACTATACTCTGATTTATAATCATGTAATATCAACTGACAGTTGGCGGGTTGCCGCGTTATCGTAATACAAAAATAGTGTCGGTCGTGAGTAATCGAAAAGTTCAATTGCGATTCAATTATTTTTCATTTTCTTTTCATGACATGAGAAAATCTTGAAAATTACATTTGGAGGCTGATTGATGTCCAAACTTCTAACTAAATGTACGAAGTGTGTTAAAATGTAGTCATTCAATAAACTTTATTAAACTAATTTTTTATTAAACTAGTATTCTGCTTAGTCTAATAAAACACAAATATCAACATAGTTTTTCTGATTGTAATAAGTGTTGATACCCCAAGGTTTTTTGAATTTGCCACCATTCTTTATAGTCACGTTTTGTTGGTCAGACTTTTATGGTGAGGGAATATCTATGATTTAAATGAAGATGTCATGAAAATAATCAAAGGATTATTTTCATGACTTAATTGTCAGAGTATTTATGTCGAACATAACAGCTATGAGTTGTCAGATTAATTCATTTAAATAAAAAACAATTTATCGATTTTTACTCTTTATTGTTGTCTTCATGTTCATTCAAACCAGCTCTATGCATTACGTATAAAATGTTCAATAATAAATTCAATTGTTCGCTCACCATTCAATTATAACAGCACTAGTGCACTTAGGAGGCAACATTAAAAAAAATAAAGGTCGATTGTAGCTGTCAGTTGATATTACATGATTATAAATCAGAGTATAATGTTTTGTATTTATAACATAGCACGGCGGTAAGGGAAAGCATCGTGAGGAAACCTGGGGGGCAATCCTCGTGCACTCAACATTGAAGTCGAGTTAAAGATTTGTTTGGGAGAATGTATAAAAACTCTATATTCGACTTCAATGTCGAATGTACGAGAAACGCCCATCAAGGGACAAAGTCTCGTATGGATGTGTATGTGTGTGCGTGTGTGTGTGCGTGTGTGTGCGTGTGTGTGTGTGTGTGTGTGTGTGTGTGTGTGTGTGTGTGTGTGTGTGTGTGTGTGTGTGTGTGTGTGTGTGTGTGTGTGTGTGTGCGTGCTTGCGTGCGTGCGTCTATGTGTGTGCGTGCGTGCATGTGTGTGTGTCTTTTGTTTGAATCCGATAGGTATATTCTCATTCGTTAACGGGACGGCTTCATTATAGGCACCAGTTTTGTGTCCATCGGTTGTGTTGTAATCTTATCAGAGACAACACTTAACTTGACTATCAATCAACAAGTCATCAAATAAAACGTGCAATGCACGTTTGTTTTCATCGTAGTACAATTCAACGTGTTAATTAATTGCAATGGGAACGTAGTAGCAACGCAACGTTACGATCTACACGTAAACATAAAAATTGCCAGAATGTAACATTTGTAACAATTTATGTTATTTCATGACATGTCAAATACATCTCTCGTGATATACTTTAGCCATGTTTACATTGAACGAGTGTGTTTTATATGAACAACGAACGCATAGGTACATACCTACATATATTTTACTTGTGGGATAAGTATCTTTTACATCTTTCGCAAACAATTTTTTTTTTTCACATATCAAAGCGTGCACCCGGCTCTATTACATTAAAAAAACCATAGAATTACCTAGATTTGGCGTTAGGAGTCGACTGAGTTGCCCATGTGTTTCACTGTTTCGGTTAGTACCTACATTGTATAGCTGGAGGCACGAAAGTATAGCGATGACCGTTATTTTGCGCACTTGTAAAAAAGAAGACTTTCTATCTAAATTGGTTTCTGCGCACTCAAGGTCATAACTACACTTTCTTGCCTCGGACTATATAAGATTTGTAGGTGTCTATAGAATGTACGTGTGTTTATAAATATATTTTTTAGGAGGCAGAAGAGCAGGCAGACGCATCTCCTGATGGTAAGCGATTGCCGCCGCCCATAGACACCTGCAACAGTAGAGTAACAAGTGCACCCGACCTTGAAAACTCCTTTCCGAAGAAATAAAAAATAAACTCTATCTGTATGTAATATCTGACTTAAACAACTGGCAACACTGATTTGGTACGAGCTAATCTTAAACAATGCATTTATGCAAAACTTTCCGTGGGACTGGGAATCTTAGGTCCCACTTTAAACAGCTGCTGCACACGAAGCTTAATAAATCTTAAATGTATACGGTTAAAGTTCAAATTTATAGCTTCACCGTTGAAGAAGCATCGCATGATGTCCGAAATAACAAATTTATGGAATAAAGTTAACATGGAATCCGATTATAGTGGTAACTATTTTCGAAGGAAAGACTAACCTACCTACTGTCACAAAATAAAGATATTGACACAGAAGGCTGACTGCCCACTAAGAGCTAAAAATATGTCATGTACTCACGCAAAAACGCCTTTTCGACCACATTAATCCTAACTTATGACATAAGATTGTCAAACTGTCGAGGTCTATGGTAGAGGCCGCGCGCTTATGTACTCATGCCGGGCAACAACCCTAGCATATGTCAACGAACTCTTCTAAATTCAAAATCAGGTCAAAGTCTAACTTCTGTGTGTAATTATTTTGTGCTAGAATTGTCAATTCTCTGATATTGATTCGCGCGCGCTGATATTGTTAATGAATAATTGCGAGTTAAACTGTGTATTACCACTTTAAAACGCGTTTGATTGTTATTAAAAGTAAGGAATAACCTCGTAAAGCCGGCATGAGATCCGATCCGTTGTAACACCCTGCGTGTGGGAAATTGGAAAGTGAATGAACGCTTCCTCACAATTACGGTGTCAAGAAAGAACTTTATATGCATTCATCATTTATGTCACAGTATATTGATCATATCCGTAGAGATTTTATCAACCGGACTTTTTCTTATTTAGAAAATATCTAACATTGTAGAGGTAACTGATGAAAGTCAATTAGTACCGCGGCAGGAAAAAAAGAACGGTTTTAATATTCTATACTATTTATAAAGAGGTTAATTTTATAGACAATGACATGGCTTGATAACACTTACGCGATGCTATTGACACCTAGCGCCATCTGATAGTCTCAAAACGAAGTGAGGGTGGGCCTAACTTACAAAGTCCCTTCCTTGAAGCCATAAAATAAGCAAGTTTCTAAATTGTATAAATAAACCTTAAAATTTTTTGGTTGTTATGTTGCCTTTAGCCTGAACTATAAAAAAACAGGAGCAACCTATTCCAAAAGTCATTTAGAATAGCTGAAGCGAAAGTTTTTAATCAACCCCCTACTTTAGAGCCTAAGCTACAAGAGAAAAAAAAGAGAGAGTGGCAATGACTCTATGGGCTATGGCTCAGGCCTCAGGCCTTCCTCCATGGCGGCATTCCACAGTAGCCGAGGATCCCATTCATTCTGGGATGTTATTCCGTGGTTTGGGGGCAATTCGTCACAAGAACAGTGACCAGCAAAAAAGTCTTGAAATTTTAGGAAAATTTTTTTGGGACGAATTGCCATTTTATTTTACCCCTTTCCGTCAGTAGTTTCAGACCCGAATAGTTTAGTAAACTCTCTTTACTAACAATTGTATAAACCAGCAAAAGGGAGATTGCTCACTGCGTTTTGTTTCTTTATGTCCGTCTGTTGGCTATGCTTGCTGCGTCCCATGTTTTCGATGTTACACCATAAATAAAAGCCGAAGTGCCTAAATAACGGTGTTCTTAAGCAATCAGTTAAACTGTGAAAGGTCAAAACAAATACTTAGAATTAATTGTGATTGTGAACTCACTACGAAGGTAAGACTTTTTTGTGTACAGTGGTTGATGAAAGGTGTGATTAGAATTTTAACGGTGGTCAAATTATTCATTTATACCTTTATCTGAAAACCTATGTAAATAACGATGTTATAGGAAATATTATACAAAAAGTTCCTTACCCAAACATGACTTGTAAAAAACAAGCCACGCCATTCAGTTCTTTTGCCGTAAGAAATAGCGAGAGAATAATATACATATAAATATATATTAGACTATAGGCCAACGCTTGACCACAATCGCACCTGATGGAAAGTGACGATGAAGTCTAGGATGACACGCGTTAGCCTTGAAGATGTCTGTTCACTCTTGCCTTAAAGATGTCCGAGTTATATATAGTTATTAGATATGCTAGTATACTTTTAAGTCTCGATAGTTTGATTATTAAATATCAAAACGGGAATTAACGCGCTTTTATTGTTAAGTACATTATATTGTAATGCTAGACGTTTCGGCTACTTCTGCTTGTGACCACGGCTGCTGCAACGTAGCCGAAATGTCAGTAAGTACAAAAACGCGTTAATTCCCGTTTTAATATTTTATACTAATAATTCAACGCGAAAGTCTAAAACTATCGATTGTTTGATGTCAGTAATTATTAATTTCATTAGATAAACGTAACTCAATACATTAGCTAATAATAAGCTTTAATCATGAAATACGAAACTATTTAATAAATATCATGCAGTTGCATAGATATTATTGCAGAACTGAATGAAAACGTGCATTTCATTGTACTGAACTTGTTTACGGAAAATTAACGACGTGGCTATTTATAGAATGCATTTTGAAACAAACATATCAATCTCGAACGAGGTCGAATAAATATGTTTGGTCAAAGCTGCTACGTGCGTTCAGGCATGAATAGTTTAGTATGTAAATGTGTGTAGTTAATAGTAAGAAAAACATAGCGCACTCTTAAGATGAAAGTGACTTAAAATAAAAATTCCTATAACACTCGATTTTACGGTAAACTGACCTAGCATTTTAATGACTAAAAAATTACGTACCAACATAAAAAATATAAGTAAAGGTTGTTTGGATGTAATCGCTGCAAGCGATAAGATTGATTTTTGTACTGTTTTTGTTATTGTATTGTTGGGTGGGTATCGGAGGCCCAAGGGGTGAGGGGGTTAAAAGTTGGCAGCGCGATACATCGACACCCAACGCCATCTATTGGTACAGTTTGGGACCAATAGCTAAATTTAAGCACTCAAAGTAAGAGCTGCCAGTTCGCGCTACTTGAACTTTGCTGTAACACACTGATCCATGTCTAGATACTCTAAAGTTAAAAAATCGGCTAAGTGCATAAAAATCTTAATCTTACCAAGTTTCATCAATTTAGTCCTTATAGCTTCTTAAAAAAGTGGCTGTGATATACGGACGGACAGACAGACATGACGATACTATAACATCGTAAAGCCTAGACTGCAGAAACAATAGAAAATCATTTGTTTTTGCCTTTTAAGAGGCTTTTGGGTCTCACGACGTTAAGGGTGCAATTTTTTGCCATTTGGATACAGTTGAAAACTGTTTGAGTATTCGAGGGTGAGAGTGTGTCTGATAAATGACTTTCGTGTTTCGTGTTAGTCAGTACTGTCTCAGCAAGACGTTACTACAAAGAGCTAGATATTTTGCAAGCCACCGTTGTATCTACGTCTATCTATCTTGCCTGTAGATTCTAACTATTCAGTGTCTGCGGTGGGTCTGCCACGCTTTCGCTAGCGCTAATGGATCGCTGTCTAGCCTCTTGTAAAGCTGCTATTACTGTACATTCCATTGATGAAAATACTGAGCTGACCCGAGGAAAATGTTGATAGCGACATTCCATCATCTTATACACAATGCACAAAATAATTAAACACTGAAAAGCCTTTTTAAAGGCATAAAACAAGTAATTTTCCATGTCCTATGTCTGGGCCTTACGACGATATATCGAAGTAGTCGTGTCTCTCTCGCGTGTATAGCTGGCGGCACGAAAGTATAGCGATGACCGTTATTTTGCACACTTGTAAAAAAGACGACTTTCTATGAAAATTGGTTTCTGCGCACTCAAGGTCATAACTACACTTTCTTGCGGCAGACTATACGAGTATGTCTCTTCCTTGGTGCTATATAGTGTTGCCGGTGTCTAGGGACGCGTCCCGATTCGTACCTGATCGAGACGGTGAATGTCCCGATTATGCAAACAAATTAAATCAGACGACCCCTTTAGCATTTATTTATTTATCTTATGGTTTCCATAGTACTGAATTATTTTAAAATATGATATTATTTTTTGTTACAGGTAAGAATGAATGATGGATGGAGGTTGCAGCTTAAGGCAAAATATTGGCGATTTCAAACAGATACGTAAG
This sequence comes from Cnaphalocrocis medinalis, assembly GCA_014851415.1. Taxonomy (NCBI): domain Eukaryota; kingdom Metazoa; phylum Arthropoda; class Insecta; order Lepidoptera; family Crambidae; genus Cnaphalocrocis; species Cnaphalocrocis medinalis. Next base: position 3,231,736 of record CM026295.1, read on the forward strand.
TATAACTTTTCAGAGTACAAATGATGTAACGATGTCCCAAAATTTATTGAATTAGGCCAGTCCTCCTATTGTCAGCCGGACAGTCAGTGGAACTACTTTTTCGAAACGAAATGAAGGCGGGCCACTTATAATACCTATAATTCAATATGAAGAGGCGAGTACCAGTGACTGGCCGGCGGCCTTGAAAGGACATCTCTGTTGCGCCGGCGCCGGTGGTCGCTTCCGGGCTGGTTCCGTGAACCTATGGCAATGTTGACTCACGCTACATTCGAGTTGATGCGCTTGTGACATATACTGACATACTGTTTATATCTGCTGATAGCGAGAGATCGTTATTTGCGATAATCGCCTACATTGTACGTACAACGTACAGCCACACCCCAATGTATACAAAACTGACAAATTTCTTTAATCGAGTCTCATCTTACTGTCATACACGTTAGGTTGAATATCAATTGAGGAAATTAGAAAGGTAGTGGTAACCTGATGTGTGTCTGACTGTACTAAAATATAACTACATATAATTTAAGATATTTATAAAGATACAATTTCTATAGACAACCACAAGGCTTCTTATATTGTAACCCGAAAAGACGAAACACTTGCGCGATATCATCAACTGCAAAGATCAAAACTAAGTCCGAAACGAAGTTATGGCTGGCCACTATATATACTTCTATACTATTTATAAAGATATAACTCTTAAAGAGTAACTGACAGACAGACAGAGTTACTTTCGAATTTATAATATTAGTAACGATGAATGCAGGCAGTATCCTGCGTAATATCTTTATATGTAAGATTGGCAACGCGTAAATGATTCAATCATTGCAATCCTCACTCAATAGAACAGTAACCGTTCCCACCAGACCTGCCACCTAAGTGGCATAAAAAATACAACTTCTATAGGTAATAGAGCGATAACTGCGTGTGAGTCGAGTCACCTGCAGTCGTTGTTTACGGAAACATGCGCGGAAGCAACAGATGCCTCACGATGCAACTGAACATGGCATCTCAAGGTATTTGGCATGGACTGGACTGAAATGGAAAAAAACTTTAGTCAAGTTAAGTCTATATATAAAAAAAAATACAAAATAGGCATAAATATACGGAGTTCATCTGTGAACATTAAAATCCCTTTAACCAAGTCTTCTGAACGTCACTTGTTCAACGACTTGGAAATTCGTCGAATTTTTTTTTTAATGCGAATTTACAAAAGTCATATACACAAATGTGGTAGTAGAAAACGTGGTTAAAGGGATGTAATTGTTCACACATACAACAGAGGTGACCACACAATTAAAGACACTCTATTTTCATACAATCAGACGAACTTTGAAGGTTTCGTTCTCCATCAGGGATTGAACGAGCTGTGAACTGATGATGGCTATCCAAGTTGTCACTCCTTCTGAAGAGACCATACTCCCACACTACGTTTACTGAAATGTTCTCCACTCCAAAACTGATTTACCCCAGCGGAACACTTTATGACGTGATTCCTAAGTGTTCGATTTTAAGTATCCTGTCATATATCGAAAATGAGAGTATATCCGAAGATGCACAAGCCGGGCGTAGCAGACGACGCCGTGCGCCTCCAGTTCGCTTGTGACCACGGCTGTTGTAACGCAGTCGAAACGTCAAGCAGTAAGTGCTAGAATGTACTTATTAATTTTCGTCGCGTTTAGTCCCGTTTATATGAAGTATTTATTTGTATAATGCAACGCGAAAGTTTAAAAACATATCCTGTCATACTTCAATAGCGGCTAATTACTTATGACCCTGACCAAACAAAACTTAAATAAGAAAAACTGTCGCAGTCATAACAATCCGACAAGATCCAATTTACGCTTTACACAAGCCCTATAATGGTGTTACCAACAATTTGGGGTAGGTTTCTTGTCGGGTGACGCGTAGCCGATTTGCTTAATCGCATTTATCGCGCCATTTGGTTAGGTAAAGCGGGGATACGGTGACAAGCGACTTACAAGGACTGGCGCTGTTATAAATAGGCCTATAGGTGTTCAGTTTTAAAGGCTTCTCGTGTACCGTGGTGTAAAGAAATATCGCTCTACCAGTGGGCTGTTTATTCAACTTACTACCGCACTCGGAGATGTCATTTAACCTCAATGCTTAACTGAATTATGGATGATCTTTATGACAAATAGTGGCTCGCCCTCACTGCGCTTCGGGACCGTAATTCAGAAATTAACTAATAGATGGCGCTGTGCTAAATTCCATCGCGCAAGCGTTTCGTGTTTTCGGTTTACCTATAAGCCTTGTCGTTGTCCATAGAAGTTATCTTTTTATAAATAGTATAGATATAGATAGCTAGATAAAATAAAGGTCAATATTTTCACTTTAAAGTGACAATCAAGGTTTAATCAATGTCTTTGAGTGCGGCAGTAGCAGTAAGTCTCTGAGAACTAATGTTGCACTGCTAATGCTTACACTCTGTTTCGGGTAATTTTTTTATCAGCTCCAAAATTCGGAGATGATATACCGATAGATGGCGCTGTGTCCAATTACATCGCGCAAGCGTTTCGTGTTTTCGGTTTACCTATAAGCCTTGTCGTTGTCCATAGAAGTTATCTTTTTATAAATAGTATAGATATAGATAGCTAGATAAAATAAAGGTCAATATTTTCACTTTAAAGTGACAATCAAGGTTTAATCAATGTCTTTGAGTCGAGTCACCTGCAGTCGTTGTTTACGGAAACATGCGCGGAAGCAACAGATGCCTCACGATGCAACTGAACATGGCATCTCAAGGTATTTGGCATGGACTGGACTGAAATGGAAAAAAACTTTAGTCAAGTTAAGTCTATATATAAAAAAAAATACAAAATAGGCATAAATATACGGAGTTCATCTGTGAACATTAAAATCCCTTTAACCAAGTCTTCTGAACGTCACTTGTTCAACGACTTGGAAATTCGTCGAATTTTTTTTTTAATGCGAATTTACAAAAGTCAACAAATGTGGCAGTAGAAAACGTGGTTAAAAGGATGTAATTGTTCACATACAACAGAGGTGACCACACAATTAAAGACACTTTATTGTCATACAATCAGACGAACTTTGAAGGTTTCGTTCTCCATCAGGGATTGAACGAGCTGTGAACTGATGATGGCTATCCAAGTTTTCACTCCTTCTGAAGAGACCACACTCCCACACTACGTTTACTGAAATGTTCTCCACTCCAAAACTGATTTACCCCAGCGGAACACTTTATGACGTGATTCCTAAGTGTTCGATTTTAAGTATCCTGTCATATATCGAAAATGAGAGGGTATCCGAAGATGCACAAGCCGGGCGTAGCAAACGACGCCGTGCGCCTCCAGTTCGCTTGTGACCACGGCTGTTGTAACGCAGTCAAAACGTCAAGCAGTAAGTGCTAGAATGTACTTATTAATTTTCGTCGCGTTTAGTCCCGTTTATATGAAGTATTTGTATAATTCAACGCGAAAGTTTAAAAACATATCCTGTCATACTTCAATCGCGGCAAATTACTTATGACCCTGACCAAACAAAACTTATGAAAAACTGCCGCAGTCATAACAATCCGACAAGATCCAATTTACGCTTTACACAAGCCCTATAATGGTGTTACCAACAATTTGGGGTAGGTTTCTCGTCGGGTGACGCGTAGCCGATTTGCTTAATCGCATTTATCGCGCCATTTGGTTAGGTAAAGCGGGGATACGGTGACAAGCGACTTACAAGGACTGGCGCTGTTATAAATAGGCCTATAGGTGTTCAGTTTTAAAGGCTTCTCGTGTACCGTGGTGTAAAGAAATAGATCTACCAGTGGGCTATTTATTCATCTTACTACCGCACTCGGAGATGTCATTTAACCTTAATGCTTATCTGAATTATGGATGATCTTTATGACAAATAAAATAAAGGTCAATATTTTCACTTTAAAGTGACAATCAAGGTTTAATTAATGTCTTTGAGTGCGGCAGTAGCAGTAAGTCTCTGAGAACTAATGTTGCACTGCTAATGCACACTCTGTTTCGGGACATTTTTATTTTATTATTTCCGAAATTCGGAGATAGATATACCGATAGATGGTGCTCGGCGTCGATTGCATCGCGCAAGTTTTTCGTCTTTTAGATAAATATAAGCGTTGTCGTTGCTTGTCTAAATAACCTCTTTATAAAATTATTTGAATATGGTCCATGACTTGACTTTGAAAAGAAGCGACGATGATGATTAATCTTGTTTTAATTTCTATATGAAAGCAATATAAGAATAGTAGTGTCAAATACGAGTAAAGTATCCTCCAACAGTTTCCTGAACACGACCCTGTATGACAAACATAATGGTCCATTTAGCAGCCCAAATGACAAGACAATTCACTTAGACGTTCCAATATTGGTATCGTGTAAATAGTACCCTGCTAGTGGACGCTTTCATTGGTCCTAGAGGTACTTGGCCTCATGGTGTGTTTTCATAGAAGTGGAGCTGCGTGAAGTTGAGCGAGACTTGTAAAAATTGACCAATCACATTGCTCAAAATACACATCTTACCTGTTGATGGGCAATGTGATTGGTAAATTTTTAAGTCTGGTATTTGTAATACCTCTGTTGTCCGATATCTGTTAACACAAGTGCTCAAGATACTTAGTACAGAGTCAGGTCAATCAATGTATGATATGTCGTGTGAATTATTTTATTGTATTCGCAAAGTGATCATGTGGTCACCCTAGTACCTAGTACATGTGCAATATGATGTTTTACTATGCAAATAGGCCAAATATTTATATTTTGCATGACGGCAGTAGTTTCTTTATTGCTTTATTTAACGATCGTTTGTTTTAATATTGATAAAGACTCCAAACACCGACTAAATTATCAAATGTGATCCTAATTTTCTTGCACAGTAGATAAAATATCGATTATACTGTATTTATTTATGTAAGTCGCGTTTCCTACCATTATGTGGGCAATGAAAAGCGTTATATTCTCTCGGTCGCGTACGGAGGAGCCAAAGAATGCGGATACTAAACGCCACAAAGAAAGCATGTGAAATGCGGATTTGAATAGACAATATCAGCTAAATTAAGATTGCAAAGATTTTTTCTTACATTTTATTTTTAAATGTACCTACCTAAATAATAAAAGTTATGTTTGGCATCGATATCAGCCGTTGTAATTTTATTTGTATGTTTTGACTCAGCTTCAAAATTGCAGAATGGACATTAGAATGTCGAACAAACAAATAAACCTCGGTCAAGTGAGAGTCGGGTTATAGATGCTTAATAAATAGGAAACATAATCCAGCTCTTGGTCATCGACTTAATACAATTTCATTCATTATTTCATTAATTTTAAACTAAAGATTTTTTAATTTTTATCGATATTCCAAAATTTCATGGCATTCATGTTTAGCAGTACCGACGGATGTAAAACCATAGTATAGAGTCTAAATGGCGTCCAAATGAGAGCTATCGTATGTGAAAAGTTCGCTAGATGGCGTACTGTAGAACTGAGAGTCTATTTGTTGATTTTTTATTTTTGATGTGAGATGTCAAATGTTACTAAACAACCAATGACATTTTAGTTGCACCTCAGTATAACAGTACACCATCTTGCGGATTTTTCACACGCGTTAGCCCCCATAGTGTCCAAAAACCATGTGAGGAATTCACGTGGACTTTGCTAATTTTTATTTAAAAATAACTAACGTGTTTAACATACGCAGCTGCATATAATATTTCGCAAAGTATAGCAAATTTCCTGTTTATTGACGTGCGTATCAGCGTTTGTTTGGTTCGTTGACCTGACAGTATAACTGATTCAGGTTGGGCCTCTTCAAGGCTGGTCGGGGCGAGCTTTAATTTGGTATGCATAGTCCATTTTAAAGGCATATGTTTACGTTCAACATCTGATAAATGTTCGTTTGAGACTTTACAAAGAAGTGAAACAGGATGCAGAGTGAAGAATTCCAATGTCATCTTTAAATCATTTGCCGGGCAGCAGGGATCTATAGCCATCTCCGTAGATGTCAAGTCCCAGTACTTCCTAGCGCTGCAACTCATCTTCAATACTACTCATAGTATAGTATAGTAGTGGTAGTCATAGTCAGGGGTTGCCCTAGTTTGAGACCAGGTTGATTGGTGTGATTGTCTGGCGCATTTAGTTTTTTTTTTTCAATGATGCTGTGGCCAATGTTGATGATATTTAAATCAAAGTTGTGTACCAGGCTTAGTACTTTGGTGCCTTAGGGCCTAAAACGAACTGGACGTTACGACCTAATCGGAGTTCCCCTTCCTTTCATAAGCTCTGTGTGTCAGCTTTGTTTGGATGCGACGGTATAATCGTTACAGGACGATTTGGATATAAGTCACCTGGAGTCTGTTTTCCTGCTATATGGATGGATACAATATATATTTAAAATTATATTTACCTAGTTGATTCCAATTCTCATTACCTTGGCATAAATGTAAGTGATGTTATCTCAGTATCTAGAATAAAAAACATACCGCATCTTAATTTTTATAACATTTTATGTTCAGCATAATATTGTAAAAAGTAGACAGACGACAAAAACCTGACAAGTTACACACGTCGTTATTATGAGTTGGCGCAATTGAGATTTCCTTGAGTAGGTCGTGATTTAAAAAGTGTGTTTTTAAATAGCTTGATGAGTCAAAAAGAGGTATCAACGAGAGCAACAATAGCTTAGTAGATTTAAAGAGTAAGTGTAAAAAAACATTCATAGACTACAATACATTTACACAAAGACAAATAAGTCAAAATCTTGAGGTAGATGACGTATAAAGTAAAACTAATAGTTAGCAGTACAGTAACATGCTGTATTGATCGAGGCTACAACACAAGAGAGAGATTCTATCATCTATCATGCCATCAGCGACATACGTCATGTTACAGCGCTTAACTTACATCGAACCACACGCAAGCGGCTGTCATTCCATCCTCATCATCTTGATGGTTGGCGATCTAGAACTGTGCGTTTTTCGAGGAATTTTCTCCCGCGAACCTCAGTCTTGTGGAATAGTTTAGCTGCGGCAGTATTTCCTGACGGCTATGACTTAGGGACCTTCAAGAAACGAGCGTACTCCTTCTTAAAAGGCCGGCAACGCATCAGCGACCTCTCTGATCTCGCAGCGGTGATTACTTACCAGCAGGAGACCCGCTTGCTCGTTTGCCGCCTCTAGTATAAAAAAAAAACAATTTAGTAGTGGTGCAAGTCTCAATACGACTATAAGCAGCAGATTTCCTCACGATGTTTTCCCTCACTGTCTAGCGACAATAACTTCTTTTAGGTCCCAGACGAGTGGTGATGCTTGGAAACCCTAGTTGCGGTGTTCGCCGGCCTGCTATTGATTTTCCTGGCCTAATTCTCGAGTCTGCCTAGGCTCGTTTGGGCGTGGGCTAGATTTACGAGAGACGTAAAACACGCGGTTCCTACGTTCGAGGTGCCGCTAGACAGGGTGTTTGAAAACATTGCGTTAACTTTTTAAAATTTTATAAAAGCTGTGGATTTTGAGTAAACCATAAATTAAAAATAAAATAAATCTCATGTAATTTAAAAAATAAACGGAGATTCGGAATAAAAATACAACGCCTGTTGATCTGGTTTATGAGTAGTAACTCCGAATAATTATCAGATTATAATCTGAGCTCCCAAAAATTATCTTTTATAATGAACAAATTTTAGTCAAGAACGTCAGAAGAATGTTTCAGACAAAATTATCCTTATACTTAAATTCATTGGGCTGTTCATTTCTTATAATTTATTATTGCAAATTATAAAGTACAAGTCCATACTGGTTTTAGTTTTGTAAAAAAGGTTTATTTAGGTACGTAAGTCCTAACCTAACTAACATTTTATTTCAAACACGGTAACAAAGCATCAAGTTATTTGTTATTATAGAATTTTACATATTGTAGCTGTATCTACTTATAACATACCTTATGCTTTTAATATTCAGAAAACTTTACGTAAGTTTTTTTTACAACAAAAGTACATGATCAAAACTCAAATAGTTTAAAGCATTAGACGATGATCTAAATTAAAACTATATACTCACTATTTATCGGATTTCGCGTCAAAACTATATGGTATCAAATTCATATACCTAGTTCTTACGCAAACTCCGAAAATCCTCAGATTTATTCATACCGTTCTGACGCAAACTCCGCTCATGGTGAGTATAAAGTTTATGATTTTGATCATCTACTTATGCTGTTTACAACTTAATATTCAGCTAACTGCAAGCTGTGACCCTGCAAATCCATGAAACAATGTAACTAGGCTACAGCAATCATATGCGGAGGTTGCTCCCTGACCCAGTGGGGGTTCCTGCCCAACTTAAGGGCTGGCCACGTGCCAGATGTCAGGGAAAACCTTGGAGAAGTGTACTGTTAGTGTAGTGTGCTTTTACATTTACAACATCTCTTTAACCACGTGTTCTACTAACAATTCTAAACAAAATTGGTTCTATGACTTTAAATTTCAACTTTTCATAAAAAGTCGGTCACATGACATGGTCATGTTGTATGAGAAGTTGAGAGAAATTCGATGAATTTCAAAAAGTCGTTGAACAAATGTTGTTCAAAATGGTTGGTAGAATACGTGGTTAAAGGGATTTAAATGATCACAGATACACACAGTATATCTATTATTTATCTATTTATTGTAATAAAAATAGAGCAGGAACATGTAACCAAAAGATTGATGGGTATGAATGTAAATGGGTCAAAGTGCAGAGGACGGCCGAAAAAGAGATTGATGGATTGTGTGAAGAATGACATGACTGAAAAGGGGGTGGATGATACGATGACGAATGACAGGGACAAACGGAAAAAGAAAACATACTGCGCCGACCCCAGTTAACCTGGGAATAGGGCAGGAAGATGATGATCTATCTAGGACAACCTCAGGCCAGATGGAGTGACGATCTGCGCAAGAGGGCTGGCTGGAGCTAGATGCTTAGTAGCCGAAGATCGATCAAAGTGGCATTTGGAGAGGCGCATAGGGCTGCAGTGGACTGCAACATCATGATCTATCTATTTCCCATTTGAAAACGAGTATGGATAAATGCGTTTAAAGGTTAACGTCAACGTGAATGGTAAACAGAGTTCCGACTTCCAACATATATGGTTTTGAATATAATCATTAGTAAGCCTTGACCTATATTAAGTGACCGATCTGTCGTTGAATTGTTAATGGCGTGAGACTACAGTCGCTTCAAATATAGAAATACGAGAAAACTAGTATCGTACTTGTTCCTTGACCCGTGGAAGTGTAGTATGTAAGGATAAAAATAAAATATACTGTGTAGTAGAATAGATCTATTCTTGTTACATATAAATGGGGCATATATAATTAAAATCAGGTATGTCCTGCCTATCTGCTTAGCGCTTAACTGGTTTTGATTTTAGAGGTCTCATGTCCTAGAAGAGACCATCTAATTGTTTCTATGATAGACAATGTTAATTAAAAAGAAATAACAAGGAAATATTAGACCTGATCGCATTTTTTTGAACAGTCGAACCACTATACTAGCTAGCTCTCCCAAGAACGTATTAAAACCCTTTGGTTGGTATGGTGCTTCAGATGCAGAACATAGCAGTAAAGCTTAGGAAGTCGTAGCTGGAAATATAATAAATAACTTTTACACCCTGTATGGACAGACAAAAATAAATAGCTATAAAGATGTTAAATACCTATAAAGATGTAGAGCTTCCAACAAGGATGCGTGCCATTAAACTGCACAAAGAGTCCAGTTACGTGTCAGGTTATATTTGCATTTCAAAAGTACTTCCCAACTCCTAAAACAAGCAATTTTCAACGACTGTGGGCGAAGGCGAATGTTGCCAACTACTGTCCAGAGAAACGGCCAGAAAAATTGTAGCGAGTTGAGTAAGGGAAGCAGAAAGAAAACGAGCAGCAGATTTTTTAAGAGTCCAAAATGTTTTCAAGCGCTTATTTTGTTGATTACGCGATGTTGATGAATCTACTGTCTACTGTAGAAGATTTTTCTTACTTACTACGCTAGCTCAGTGTTCCAAGGTAGGTGGCTGCCGACGCGACGGCAGAGTTCGCCATTTTGTTCGGACCTGAGGAAATTTCAACCCATCATGCACTTTTAGTGCTTTAAGGTCCTTGGCGACTTCGTCCCTCCAGCGATAACTGAAGATTTTTTCTGATCTTGCGCAATTCAGAAGTACTGACCTAACAAAAATAGGAAATTACAAGAGGTGGCGCCAAAAGCATTATATTGGCAACATTTTGCCCGCGTGGGCAGGCAATCTCCTCGCAGTTTTCGCCCACCACCTCCAGTGTCGGAAACGTTATCACCCATTTGATTACGCCATTATGTACACTTTCCATTGCTGTAAATAGCCTAAAACAACTCTACAATGAACTTATAAAAGAAGCAATCGATGTAGAAACAAAGACAAAGTATGTTCAGCCATTGCAGAATGATATTGATGCTGAATCTGTATCAAAAAGTCACAATTGACCTTTATTTATTTTTGCACGTCCTCGTTTATCCGTCTGAATTTAACGAGGTGAATGATATGACAAACGTTTTTAAAAAACAAACACCTTTTGCCCTCTGCGCGTGGAATATTTATACCGTATTTATCAAGTAACTAGGTCGGAGAGATTACTGTATACAGGTTCTATTCAGCCTTATTTGCCAGCTGGTTTGCATTAGTTCCCTTTTGTTTCGCTTCGTTGCCGAGCCTTATTGGAAACCGTCTAGTCATCTACCTACGCAATGCCCAACAAACCAAAGCTCAGGCTACAGTGGACATCATCATATCCGGTCTACTACCCACGACTTCCCTTACACCTCTCACAAGATTAAAATTAAATAAAGTTATTAATTGCAATATTGCGAATAGAATTGTAAATACTGCAGTGGAATTTATAGCGCAACGCAACACAATGCAACTAAGCGTTAAAATATTTTCGCAATCAGTTGCTGTAACCTTGTGTGTCATAGTCGCCATAGCGACTTGGGCACCACGTGTAACGCCAACCTTCGATAAGGCGATATCAGCATCAGAATGCAGAACAATTGAATTTACGACCACGAATTGAATTAAAACATTCGACAGAAAATAGAAACGATCTGGAGGCGATCAAGTATGAAGAAAGATTATAAAAAGAAGGCGGTCTTAGGAAGCAGTCAATGAGATAAATGTGACCTGACCTAGTGTTTTATAGTTGATATTTTTTATGGATCTAAATGATGACAACTAGAAACACAATAGCAGCAGAAAAATTAGCGACTCAGGCTGTGGATTTTCTAAGAATAGAAATAAATAAGTATCCTATTTTAGGTTCAATTAATACATAAAATGTATAAAAAGCTAGGCTTGAATATTTTAAAGGTAAAAATAAAAAACAATAATATACTCATGGCTGAAATTATGTAATATATCCATTAAAGTACTGTGGCGGCCAAATTTACCTTACAACTTGTGTATACAGCTGAATGAATATTTTGGTAGCTAGCTTGTAGGTATGTAACTGAAGCTGTTTTCTTACACCAATACCATACATATTCACATACATAATGATTCTTATTTTATTTTAAAAAAAGGTCTGTAGTGTGTTTTCGGCACCTCTTACGAGCAGCAGCTTCTTCGAAAGCTTCTTCAGTCGAAAAGTTTATTATTGGTCGATAGAGTGAAAGAATTGTGACATGCAAAAATAATTTTTGTAAAAATCTACTATCGCATGGTAGAGTTGCATATATTTTACTTGTGACGTTTCCCGCTATGGTGTTACAGTATATTTTATACATTTCTCCTTCTATCTTCGTACAAACTCACCATCAAACACCACACTGACTGATTCTTTAATCATTAATTATATACCATCAATCTTCTTTCGTTCGTCCGTATTCCACCACCTAGTTATATTCCACTCATACTCGTAATACCATAATGTCATTTGAGCTATTAAAACTGTTAGAAATTTAATGATTGCAATCTAATCATTATTAATCTCTAAAACATTCTTGATAAATGTCAAACTTGCAATTTCGAGTTTTGTAAGCATGAAATATTACCATATCAGTGAGACACTTCAATTTATCAGTGTAATAGATAAATACTAGATTTATCTATGTAAAATGCCTTCCTGTTTCTATTAAAAGCCTTGAATTCATATGTAAATACTATTTCTAGACTTCCTTATTCGGATATCATTAATATACAATAATTTAGTGTGCAAACGCTTTCAGGAATCTTTTTACTATTCTTTAAATTTTTACTTTTCAATTTGAGTTTTAGTATTCCACCTCTATTTTACATCTCAAACGTCTAGACTTGTTTTTATTAGATAGTGGTATTGACATGAAAGGTAGGTAGAAAACATTCATTCATGTTTGTAAGTATTTGTGAGCGCCGATATAAGGATTGTGTATTGCATCGAAACCTAATCGCTAGTCGTGACCGCCAGCGCGCCGCGGAGGGTTTTTGCGGTGTCCGTCTGCAAGCCCGCCGGTCGGGGCGCCATGAGGTAGGTAAATACGAGTACGCACGCGCCCGCTGACGTTGCACAATTCACGCGGGCCTCTAGTAGAACCAGAGACGCGGTTCAGACGCCGCTGGCCCCCCTTCGCCGGCGCCCTCCCCCTCCCCCACCCCGCCCGACACACCCGCCGCCGCCGTCAGTTGCCACGCAGCTGCCGCGCGCGTACGTCGCATACTTCATGCGACTCCGCTATCCCTCTACCGTAATATGGATATACACCACATCCGCGCTCTTATCAACATCCAGTTCTCATATCTGCGGTTTTGCGAAGTCTTCGAAAAGTATAAATGGATTATACTGTAAAGTGCTCCAAGAAACTACTAGTTTTATAAGGTCCGCATTGGAATTTCTAATATGGCAATCCGTGGCGCGCCGACGTGTTCGGCACATGGCTTCATAATAATATGGTGCTCGCGGAAATTACGTCATGATATACTACTATCAGTTGCAAACTAAAGAGAGAGTGTAAATATTGGGTCTTCTCATGACCTCCGGTTGTATTTAACGTGATATTGTTTGCGATATTTGTGCCGCGGCATGGATGCCAGGCGCGCTCGTGGCGTCCACGTCTACGCTACATTGTGCCGGGTTTTTTGCTCCTAAACGGTATCGTATCGAAGTATTTCTTCATCCATCACCAATAAAAACACTTCAAACTGTATCATTACGTAAAGTCTTCATAAGTGATATGTAGAGAATGTCGGTGTTTATAAACACCGCACCTATGCGACGAACAAAAAATGTTTTGATAAGCTGATTGCATGTTTTCAAAAGTGAAGTTTTGCAATCATTGTTTTGAATTCTTCAAGTGGATCGTTCTTGCTTTGTTCAGACAACGATTTCGTCCGAGGTCACTGGCTCAACAAAACGTTGGCTAATCACTTCGCACCGCTGAATGAATTGCTTGATTCAATAACCATGATCAAAGTCCAGTAACTTGTTTGTTTTGAGATCATTATTATCAATTATATTTATGTGTATATTTTTGCAAATAGCAATATTACTACTTGAGATTTCAAACTTACTATAATTAAGTACTTATTGGAAACATGTTTAGTTAGTCATGCGGAAAATGGCGGGTCCAGTCTGCCGCCATTCTGCAGTCTGCTCCTGTGCGCCTGGTTGTGTGCATTGTGCATGTGTGCACGTTGTCATAGTGCAACGTGACTGCGGCAAGCTGTAGTACGAGTAGGGTCTATAGGCGTGGCCGTAGACATTCTTCTATTGCTTACTTCCTGGTACTTTGATTCAATGTTTATGCAACAACAAGGTTTAAGAACTTCAAAAGAAATTCGCTGCGAGTGATGAAAATTTTAAGTCAATATTCATTATCTTTATGTTTTCTTCATGTTGCTCGTAAATAAAAAATGATAAAACTCAATGTATGCGCCATGCATATTGTATCTCACACCTATAAATAAAAATAAAAACAAAATCTGTCACCGTAAAAGAGTCCGAATCGAAAGTTAATTATCTGAATAAACATTGCAAAAATGTTTTTTTTGAAAATAGGTGTAATAAAAATGGATAAATAAATTAAAATAACTTAAGGTAATACATAAAAAATAAACCTAACGCCATTGAAATCTAATTCATATTTGCTGCAGTTCCTTATTTTCCGAAAAATTATCAAATTTCTAGGAAATTTGTCTACATAATTCGGACTATCTTACGGTATTTCATCGTAACGATTCAAAATTTACCAAATGCGAAACATCTTTATATTTTTCATCTCAAGTCCAAAATGAACTTGAATTTTGTACGACTCGTTGTTTATACTGTGAAGATGCATATTCTATTCTTTTCCTGTCATCAATCAGTCTGCACATGTAATATTCATTTTCAATTAATTAATTCTCAAAGCGCTTCACTATAAATTAAATAGATACAACCTCTACCACTATATTATTATTAGCTTCTAACTTTTAAGCCTTGTTTGCTGAGTCTCTGAGATAGATAGATACTCTTAAATGCACAAAAAAATATAGACTTAATGCTATTTTGATATTAGTTATGGATAGTTAGGATAGTCGAGAAGAATAATTCTTAAGACTTATCCAAGAAAGGTTATGCAATGGGATAACGCCACGTGGCGGCGATCCCCCTAATGCGCATGTCTGAACAATAGATCCATGACAACGCTCTAAATTTTCGGAGACTCCACGTTGTCACTGAAAAAGCACTAGCAGACATTATGGCTTCTAATAAGATTAATCAAATTGTTAAAAATAATGAGAATTACCAATCAAATGATATTAATGATTTGAACAAGTAAATAGTAGTAGAATTTGGGAATACTAAAACAGTAGGGGTTAGAACAGTTAGAACTTTGTATGGTGTTGAATAAACGAGCATAGAAGCACACCAAACATTAAATGGAAATTCACTTTCCTATTAGAAAGTGGACGTTAGACGTTATTCAATTAAAAGTTACTTGATGTAGTTGGGCCACGTGGCTGCAGTGGAAGCGGGATTTGCGCATGCTCGCCGTCTCAGCTGTGATCTGAGAAAATCGTTACCGGCCTCTGTACCATCCATTTTACAATCACGTGCTCACTTAAACTTGAATTTCATTGTAACACTAGACGCCATGTTTTCTAGTTTATGAAGTAACAACATTAAAACGAAACATTAATTCTTACAAGAACCGTTCTTTGCATAACTTCTGATGAAGTGGTCTGGCTGGGCTCGCTTTTACTTTGAGTTTGAGGTTGGGCAAAAGCCGGCCTATTGGAATTGCATTAGATGTAATTATTTCTAGTACTTGAACTAAAAAATATCAATAACTCTGTTATCAGTTCGCGTTACTGTAATAAAATAGGTCTATTAAGCTATTACGCAAGAATTTATAAGTTCTAATTATGTCATAATGTTTATAAACATTTTTTTTATCTAGAATCAAAATAATCTTGTAAGATTGCTTCTTGTCCTCGAGTTTTATCTTTAGATATTTTGATATGTGTTAGAACTCAGATTAAGACTTTTTATGATACTGAAATGTTTGGTAATTGTACGAGTAGTATTATAATTATCTTATCTTGGCCACACCTGAATGTCCTAGTTTGAGGCTACCCTAGATAATGTAAAAAGTCTAGTAAACTCAAATAAGTTTGTTTACTACAACACAGTTGAAGAATATTGAAGCCAAAACAATTAATTATGTTGGCTCGCGATATGCCGCTGATAGCGCCTAAAGCAGTTATTATTATGATCAATGTTCTAGTTATCATGCTCATTAAATATTACTTTTTAATTTTATCTATTATTTGATGCTTCTGTAAAATCGTTATATCATCGTGAGACTTCATGTCCAATTAAATTATCGTTTAAGTAATAAATTACCTTCAATGATCGTCAATGTAAGTCGCAGAGTTCAGCTTTTTATCATCATGTATTTGGGTCGCGGCCGTTCATCAACAACTCGCGTGTCCACTTCCAAGCGTTTAATTCCTTTTAATACATTTTCATTATCGTCAACGAAATTCTTTTCACCATATTTCAACACTAATAATATCTACTGTTCTTTTAAAGTACTGTCCTTTGTTACGTTTTGTTACAGCACGATATTATTGCCAAGATATATTTAACGTGACCTTTATTTCACGTGATGTACCTACAGTTTCAGTATGTAGTTCCTAGTTTTCACTTGTGATCGCATTAGGAGTCTGTGCCAATTCAACTTTCTCTCGCGTGCCATCGGCTCCAATAAATCTAAAACGAGTATGATATATATCAATTGTGGTCATGATCCAAAGGCAACGGGATGTAGGATAGCGGAGTGCAATTGTAAATGGGCTGTCTTGATTTATGTGTCTACGAGTATTATTGCATTGGCTTGACTTGCCTCCAATTTATTATGTGTAACTTGGTATTTCAAAAATCTATACGTTCAATCAATTTCTGACAACTACTCATAACAACTTATATATGAACCAGAAATCAAAGTATTTTAAGCACTGGTTCGATATGACTTTTTTCTTTATGAGTTTTTATTTCATTAAGAAAAATGTGTTATCAAATATGTTTTAGCAGCCTAATGTATGTTCTAGTATCGTAAAATATGTTCACATTTAATTATCTTAGGCAAAATAGCACTGTTAATGGATTTCGTTTATTATTTGTTTTAAAATAATTAGTGAGTGCGGCCTTGATTGGTCGTTATCTAGACGACCTTGCAGACAGAGAATGTCGGTTCTATGTCCGCGTCAGTTACCAGTTGATATATAAAACGTTTGACATTTGCAAGACTGCACTTTGAGACAACTTTCACATTGCTAGCCTAATGAGCACTCCAGTCTGGCTTGCTACATCACGGAAGTTTCATCTTTAACGCGGAAGGCACTCGACCCGAGCTCGGGGATAAGTGCACTTAGAGTAAATTAACGTTAGATATTCGTGTTTTCATAACGCATTTACCAACACTAAACTTAGTTCTTTTTTACTTTATTTCTGTCCTTGTTTTCAACGTTGTTTTTTGTTTCTTGTTAAGCTGAA
The DNA here is from genome assembly GCA_014851415.1 of Cnaphalocrocis medinalis. Classification (NCBI taxonomy): domain Eukaryota; kingdom Metazoa; phylum Arthropoda; class Insecta; order Lepidoptera; family Crambidae; genus Cnaphalocrocis; species Cnaphalocrocis medinalis. Next base: position 3,248,758 of record CM026295.1, read on the forward strand.
GATTTCTTGTACCATTATTCAATTCAGTATTTTGTTTTTGTTTCATCACTTGCATGGAGGACATCAAGTGTGTCTTTGTGCTCAATCACCGTGCCTAATAGATTTCGCAACTCTGTTCAATTAACTTCATGTCAAATCATATCCTCCCTTACAAACCACGATGGTGTTACAACCGTAACGCCATTCATCTCGAACAATAGATTCAGACTTCCTTTCGTTGGTGTGTTCTTTTGTTTCACCAATGGCGTCGAGTTTTTCCTTCGTGTTATTTATAGTTTACGTTGCACCGTCGTGTTTGGTTGTATGTAGTATTTTAATTATTTATAGGAATGTAATATGAAGTGTTTATGCAACAAAGCATTCCTATGGTTGAAAAAATAATTGTCGAATGCTTTTGATACAATAAATTAATTGTATTAAACGTTTTTAAACGAGCTTTGAAAAGAGTCATTCTGCCACGGTAAACAGTGGTATGACTGCACTTCGATATTGTTGATGTCAATGAGCGGCGGTTACCATTTATCATTGCCGCTTCGTCTGTCTATCTCAGTACAAAGGAATTACTCTATGGATTCCGAAAACATGTCGATTGTTTTGTTTGTTATAAACAATGGTGTACCATGGTTTAGTATTCTCATTTGGTAAAATTAATCAGCTCTTGTTCTCAAATTGTTTCTGAACTGGTATTGTTGCATTGCATTTGTTTACTGCTATTCATCGGCCGCACAGGTGAAGGTCACGGTCGTTCCCGCTGCGTCTGGATGGTACACCGCTCACATGACTGGTCGGGCCGACTGCGTGTGCTCTTGTGATTGGTCGAGCGGGTGTAGGGTTGCCGATAGCGGCTTTGCAGATGCTTGAGGATGTTTTTCTCTACCACAACTCTGAATTATCATGATAGAACTAAGGTACTAAGGTCTACATTGAAGTCGTCCCGTAACGAACAAGAGTATACATGTTGCATCTAAACAAAGAAGACGATACGAAACGATGTTTAAAAGGCTTGGTTCCCTAGTAGGGTTACGAAGGGCAGACGCCAGTTGCTACAATGAAATTACTGGACTGACCTCATCTTGGATCATGGCCTAAGCGTACCTACTCCGGGCTTCAAGCTGAAAAGATGATTAAAGCAGTTAAATTCCTTTTCTTCGTTTTGAACTAGTCAGGAGAGACGCGGTGTGAAATAACATACTCTATGGACGTGATTTCAGGACATGTCAACTATTCACCGTGTATAATGTAACTACTTTTAAAGTCTTTGATATTTTGCTCCTGTTAAATATTTTAGCCACGTTTAGGAATAACTAGTTTAAACTGCAATTTCAAACCAAATTAAATTGGCAACCCTAACAGAATTGTAAAGCCATGAGGTGTTTGCATGTCCATTCCATTACACGGCGTCGGTTGCATTGACGGCTGTCTGTTACGCGATACATAGGTAGCTTAGCATGTGGCTGTTGATACTTTGCAGCCCTTATGTCAATGCAGTTAGGTTGATACTTGAGTGTATGTCATCGCACGTGACTGTACGCAGGTTGTTACTGGGAATTACTAGCAGAGCTCTAGTGGCATCACATGTGCAATGTTCACTTACTAGTCTATTACTGTTTCCCGTAAATACTTTGTAAACAATGTGGGTTTTATCTTGTTGTTGTTTTTCTAAATCATGATTTAGTTTTCACGTCTGGTTTTTCAACTGTAGTTATTTTGGACCTGGTTGAGGCATTTCGTCGCGTGGGCGACAGGGATGACATTAAAATGATTCAAATGAGACATTTCTATATCATTGTACGGTTTATCACTGGTTGCTATAATTTTTTCACCTTCGAAGTTTTCATGTCTATCCCATTCTATACTTTTCTTATCTTGCCTTTTATTTTCCATCTATGTGAGTTTTGAAAGCTGCTTCATTAAAATAATTAATTAAGAAGTTACTTAGTATTATTTTGTTCACACATTGGCCTTAAATCTCACACAGAACTGTTTGTGCATTGTTGCAATTTCTGAGAATACTTTCTTTTTATAATATTCCTTGTTTTTTCGTTTGTTGTGAAAGCAGCTAATTCAATAGAGGTTAGAGGGAACAAAAAGTTTGTTTCGATTTCGCTGTAGTTAATAATGGCATAAGAAGTTGAAAAAGAATACAAATGTTACGTAATAGAAAATGGAATGTAAGTTACAAAATCTTGTTTCTTTATTATTTGTACGTTTTGCACTGATTAATACAACATCATGTTTCTCTGTTGCAACATCACCTATTTGGGTGTATATTAAAAAAAAATACTGTAATCTTGCAACCGAATATAAGTATTTGGCAATGGCCTCTGTCAATTTACTAAATTTTTATTACTATGTGAAAATTTTCCATTTTTTTCATAAATGTATGGATCATTTTCAGGGTTTGAGTAACACATTTCTAACTCGCATGTGTGTTTTTTTATCCTCTAACCTCGAGTTTTGCTCAGACCGGAGATTCATATGCAAATGTTTGCGGCGAGTGCAGCAAGGACGCGCCTTAGCCCCGCTTGCGTTGGCCCGAAGATTGGCCTTACTCTTGTTATGTTGACAACAACTTAAATCTAATGCTTCCTGTTTTTGTCCTCGCTCGTGGGAAATATTGTTACCGCATCATCGTTTACTCAAATCGTTTTGACTTTTGATGAATTGTCATCTTGTTTAATGTTACTCACTTCCGTTTATCATATCATCTTTATTGTGTGGTGTGAATCTAGACTCTTCCTTAACATGTAATTTTTCGAGGGATGTTGAAACGAAAAGTCAAAGAGTAGTCTCTTTGTAAACAATATACATTATTATATTGTGTGACGTTTTCATTGTCATCGGTATTATTGAATTTTTTTTTCTGTTACTTCATAAATTAAATTCTACTTAAGTAATTCTAAATATACTTTATAAAAACAACGGAAATGTTAAATTAAAGTGACTGATTTTCTAACTTTAGTTAAAACTTCCATTGCTGATACAATGTTATGGCTCGATCTCCCTTGTAAACCAGCCACTTCTGATACACCTTACCGTGTTGGGACAGCAAACATCCAGTTATCTTATGATTTCTGACATAAAACTAGTAAGTACTGCCCACTGTCTATCTAAATAGACACTTAAAACGACTAGTACTGGTACAGTAAAGTAACGAGACAAGATTTCTAGCCCCAAGCTTAGAGAGAAAGGTACATAACATTGGTTTATTGAATCACTAAAATGTGGGTAGAGACCTGTCGCCAAAACGATTTCAGATTCCTTTTTACTTTTATTATTTATTTATTATTCAAATACGATTAATCAAAATAGTCCTGTAATTGGTTTATTTGCGATTAATCGTGCATTGTTAATTGACAGCCGTGTTATTGCATACAATGCCATAAATGTAAATGTTGTATTAATCTGGTTTATGCACTGCGTTATGTCTGCTCTAATTATTAATGCATGCATGTTTATTGCAGCTATTATTACTATCTGGGACATAATTGTCAAGTATCCCAACAAATTATTCCCATTTCACTATTATTTCATTTTTTATGACAGCAATAGATGTAAAATTGAATTACTTTTTTTATACTTTAGATAATTCTAATGTGTAATGTCTTGCGTCATTGTTGTAATTTAGCTTTTATCTTCAAGTTAATAGGTTCAGTTACCTACAAGGAAAAATAAACAAGAATAACAAATCCTTTTTTTCTCAGTTCTGAAAAAAAAAACGGCCAAGTTTGAGTCTGACTTACGCACGAAGAGTACCATGTGATTTTAATGCATAAGTGTTATGTTTATGAAATAGAAAGTATGTTTTTTAATATTTGAGTTGATTGAATGAAAAGTAAATTGCACAGTATAAAATAAGTACTTAATAGATCTCGTTCAAACCAATTTTCGGTGGAAGCTTGCATGGTAATATATCATAATAGTTTTATCAATATCTTATTTTAGGGGAGGGGGCGTTTTAATTCGTGCAAAGTGTTCAGTTTAGAAATATACTATAATTCTAACCACAATGTAAGTTATGTGAAGTCTTTTACCAGAGAATATGGTACTTCTTAAAATGGATTTGATGAAAAAAAAAATAATTTTGAGTATGAGGAGCCTGAAAAAAAAATATTGCTTTTTTTGTGAATAGAATAGAATATAGTCGCCAATTTTGTTTTTTTTTTCCTTGGCTGGACACGCTCCCGCGTGTCTAGATATCTCCTTGCGAACTTAAAATAGTATCTACTATTATAGATTATCGTTTTGGAGACAGGTGGCTGTGCCATGCAGACGGGGACAGACAGACATGACGAATATATAAGACTTCCGATTTTCGTCATTTAGCTAGGGAACCCTAAAACGCAAATTTGTTTGGAATGCCTTTGTTGATTCGGTCTCGACATACCTACAATATAATTAGTTTTGACCTTCCTGCATTTGTTGTTGTGATATATCGCTGAAAACAGCATCGTCCTCAATTTGAGGTTGACCAATCAAATCGTTTTGTTATTTCCGGTACCGGTTATCTTTTTGTAATATTCAATATAAATTGTATCAAAATCTGTATTATAATAGTAATTTATGTCATGGTCCAGATTTTTCGTTACATTGTTATTTTTAACTGTGTCTATTTGATAAGAATGTTACATGTCTTAAATTAGTGAGAGTCTTAGATATTCCACCCTTGTGTAATTTGAGATTCTCAACTTACCACCTAAACAGCTGTAAGATTTCGAAACGCTTTTCAAGTGATTTATGTTAGCTCATGTAATGTCGTGATGTAGCAGAAATCGTGCCATTCTCACGTGCCCAAATTAATGAAAGGTCCAATCAATTTGCTCATCCATCAGTCGCCCTTGGAAACGCACGACAAGGTCGCTTTATCTTCAACACGACCAATCAATCAGACACTTACACGCCTGCAAAATGCAAACTACCGGGTGTCTAGTTGTTTTGGTTTCTGTAAACGTCGAATGCTTATGTAAAACCATACCTAATCCGGTGAAATACGTAGAAATACAGAAACATTCCAGTTTTACATTTTCAACTACTGTAATTTGTTCTTGGATTTTTTAATTCATTTACTAATATATGATTCTACCAATATTGATTGAATTACATTCTGTAACTTATTTTCTCTTCAGTTGCTTTAGAATCTATATCAAAAGGTAAAGAGTTTTCTGGCTCTGTCGTTATATTTGATTTGTATTTCCCCTGGTTCTAGTATTAGATCGCTTCCCTGTTTTATTGCACGTCGCTAGCCACAGTACTGCCTCTCCTCGGAATAGTATTATCTTTTACGACTTCATTCCCTTCGTCGCAGCAGCAGTAAGTCCTTACCAAACGTTGTAAGCTTTACATTTTAAGTCCACTGCATGTGTAAGTTTTACGAGCGCATATGGCGTATATCTTTATTTTTCCTTTAACAGTGTCAATAAGTAGGTAGGTACTCTACTAAAAAAAATAACAGCTATGTTATAATTCAATGTTTGATAAATAAATACTCTTGGAAATCTAATCATAAAATCATTATTACATTTAAAGATTTACTGTACCTACTTACCAATGGAGTATCTACAAGTTTCCTTACTGCTTCCGTTTGCTAGTTGACATGACATAAAAAATTATAAAACTAGTACATATTTCAACAATTTTATCGGTTGTTGTTTCAAATAAGAAAATGATATAAATGTTTACTAAGTATGTAATGTATATTGCTTCGTAAAAATCGTTTCTCTTATTAGCACTGATCAGCAAATGTTAGCTCTTGAATTAGTTAACGTACTCATCGGCAAAACAGAAGGCCGTCCAGTCGCATATGCCCGCAACGGTAAACGGATAGGCGTCGTGATTTTAGCCAGGGTCGCTGATATCACGGATATACGTCAATTGTTAAGTACTTTGGTATACGATACGACAGTAAACTTGTGTCCTTTATCGTGTACAGCAGCGACGTCAAAACATTTTCATTAATTGTTATGGTTAATTTAAGATATTTGAACAAGCCGATTTTTGGGAACCCTGGACACGAGTAGTGTGATATCAGCCGAAAATGGCCTTGGCACACTGAAGTCTCTGACGTCACTCTAGACTTCGTCCAAGTTTTTATCAGCTTTCATTTCCCTTGGAGTTCTGATAGCGATTTCACAAAAACCGACTATCGTGTTACAGGATTTAAGACAGATAATTCTTTTACGAAGTCCCTTCACGCAGCTGTCTGATAAACACGAGTTCAACGATCTGGATTCGTGATCTTTTTGTTAGTCTAGTCCTTTCTTTACGTTTACAAATGGTATGTTCCGCATGTAGTTTTCATTATGGTAGACATGCTAATATAGATTTTCTACGCTTATTATCTGTAAGTTCAAAACAAGTTGAAGTAGGTACTTTATCTCTTATGACTTTAAATCTACGAGATGCTGTTGTTTGAGCCCGATATATATTATTATTAACATGATACTTTGATTTCTACATATCGTGGAAACGACTTTTCTTACAATTTCCGTCCCAACTGTAATTTCAACCAGGCTCCGTAACGTTCTACGCTGCGGAATAGTGCTTGTCGATCTGTTGTATCGCCTTACCACCAACCGTAAAGAGACCGCAACAAATTGCGCAACTGGTAGGTCCTAACGAAACACGGTAGAAATCTCCGTAAGACCCGAGCTCAAAAGCGAGTTTTGTGCGCACGGCGCCCGCGCAGCGACGGGTAACGCGATACCAAGCGCCAACTGCGACGATACGCAGTTGCGGTCCCGGAATATGATACCCGACCTCCTTGTATGTTTTTCTATGAGTTTCTGTCGTTTTGCGGATTCTGAATGTTTCGATATTAGATAAGTGACCATTATCTAAATTTATTGCTTTTATGTCTTAATCTACCTCAAAATTATGTCTTCAGTATGATTAGAAAAAAATGATTTTTATAGGACGAATGTATGAAATTTCTAAATTCGACTTCAACGTCGAGTGCAGGAGGCCCATTCTCGTCCTCTATGTAGAGTCGACTTCATGAAACGCATAGACCAATAGGAGAACAAGATAAGGAATGTCGACTGTAATCTGTGTTCTCCTATTGGTTGTGTTTTCCATGAAGTCGACTCGACATAGAAGGCGAAAACCGAGAATTGGCCTCCAGGAGAATTGCCCCCCAGTTACTGATAAACTAATTGAACAGTTAAAATCAATTAGGAACTTAGTAGGCAAAACGCGAATTGAATAGGAAAAAAATGCAAATACCTGAACCATAGAGATAGTGCAAGTAACGTCTGCAAGGTACCAGGTAAAAAACTTGTTTTCCTTGAACACGTGATCGAAGTGATAATACCAGCAAATACGAATACGCAAATACCATGAGTGCATTGGAACTAGAGTTGCCTGTAATTCGAATCGGATTTCTGGTAAAAAATGCACAGCACTTTAAACACGAAATTTCAATAGCCAAACAGGGAAGCAGATTTTTTACTGACCCTAATTTCAGTTTTGTAATCGCCTCATAATGGTAGTAAAATATCGTGTTGCATGATTTAAAACACGCAATCGATAACTAGCGAATATAAACTTGCAATGATATAGTGTATGTTTGACAAAGGAACTTTAATGAATTTAGAAGAAGACTAATACTTAAATTGTCTTTGTGATTTATATTCTAAAACAATTTTTCTTTTTTGAATTATTCGGTTCCATAAAATGTATACGGATTTTGTGCCTCATATTCATTAAATTATTCATAGTTTTTAAAATACTTCCACATAAAAAGAATAATTGCATCTCACAGATAACAACTTGAATCGCTTCATGACTTTTGCATAGTCATTGTTTTTTCCTCCTTAATATTTACAAATCTTCGCTGCATTATCCTCATTTTTGTAGCTTGGTTATTTCTATAGTTTGTTTACACCTATATCATTATCTCCCAAAATAAATGCATTATTTGAGGGTTTCAACATTTTGCGTCACTAGGACAATAGAACGAGCGGGTTAGTATGTAGCAGTCTACAGGCGCCGTGGCCGCATTCTTCGGCGCCTACTGTCTCAGAAAGTGGAGCAAGCATCCGTTGAACGTCTACTAGATCTGCAATGTGATATCTCTTGCCAGTTTGCCACCCTCTCGGGTCCTAGTACTCTGTATGAATAGAGCGCGCAAGATGCAGTTTCATCCTACATTTCTGGATATATTTTGTGAATTACTATTGCTAGCATCGTTTCTTGCTAGTCTGGCAGTTTCGTTAATACATATAGGAATTTGATTTTCATGTCTGATAATTATGTAGCTCGTATTTTGGATGCAACGCAGTTTCGCTCGCCCTTATTTCGTGCAGTATTTTTTGTACGTATTAAATAAATGGCTTAACGAAAATTATCGTCGCTTATTTCCAAATTTATATTTTGTGGGTCATAAGTCATTGAATACAATGGATTACTTGAAAAATTAAAATACATGAATCGCCATTCATCGTAGAGTCGAATGCATACTGATATGGTCCTGATTGCATAATGTTGACGGGTCAATGGACATGCGATAATACCGTGAAAATTGCGCGGAATCATCCATTGTAAATATGATAGCAAATTCATAGCTTTATTGAAAATCTTTATCGTAGTCGTTAATTGAAGGGCATACGAGTATACTCGTAACATTGCATTTTGATTGGCAACATATTTGAAATATTTATATTTATTACACAATGTGACCGATCGATTCGCTTTCGTAACAAAGGCAGAACGGATTTGTAAAGTCATTAAATTTTACATCCAATGTTCCTTCGCATCTGGACAAAGAAAATTGCTTTTTGTCTTCAGATCTCGAAATGAAATCTGCTTGATCATGTTATATTTTGAGATTCAGCGTTTTGTCAGCGGATATCACTGTGATCGTATTAACTTATTAGAAGTAACAAAAACATTTAGGAAATCCTTTTGAAGCCAAACTAATAAAACGTGGGTCAAATCAACAAATTAAATTTAAAATCCGAAGCGGCTGTTATTGCAAAATAAATTACTTTATTGAACCAGGGATACATTGATCACGGCGATAACAATAATAATGACAAAAACATACCCGATTACTTATCATCAATCATGTATCCTAAACAAAACAAATCTTTGTTTCAGGAATTTGTTTTGATTCTTGAGAGTATTTCTGAATCATTACATTACATGTAAATTTCAAAGTATACATATATTCTATTGCAAGATATAGTGTGGTAAAGGGAGCAGACGGTAATAATCTCGTGATTCATACGTGCGGTTTTACGGACAAGATGTCGCCTATTTGAATAACTTTAGAACAATGTATAAAATATCTATCCATATTGAGTGCCTATTACTTTGCAATTAGATCAGCGCACAAATGCCTGATTTTGATCAATTGATCTTATAACATCTAAGTATTGAAGTGTCTACTATTATTGTACGTACCTTAAAGAAAGAGTTCGGTACCCTTCTTTCATAGGTAACAGAGATATTGAAAATACGCTTTGTAATGCATTGATATTTCACTTTATAAATTGCAAATGATTGTGTCTAATCTCGAATAAGTGCAAACATGATTATGAAAATATGTAAATTTTTTTGGATATCTGCAAAAGCAACAAAGATATCCATTAACATACATAAGTTGCTTATGTACATACTTCATTCAAATATGTATAATGTTTTCGACTTTGGTTTGTCCTTGGACTTTGAAGTTGTAGTATGAGTAAATAAAAATGAAATTTTATCCATGGTTCTTTAATGAAAATTTGTTACATATTAATATGAGATGTATTATAAGCATATGGATTGGATGGATACATTAACATTAAGCTGTGATTCCAAGAATCTACAATATTTCCACTCAATTATAATTAATTTAATATGTAAAATTTAATATAATATGTAAAAGTAAAATATATCTGAAGTAATAGCTATTATTACACATATTTACCTGCTCCTTATAATTAATGCACTCACATGCAGAAGTATAGGCCTATCTTCTATCAAGTATTAATTTAATTATTAAATCTTTTTGGCAAATCTAAACATGTTGAAACAAGTTGAATTTCTTATACCTATTAAATCTTGTCTTGTCAATGAGATAACGATATGTACTCAAACTCTTGTTACAGTTCTAAATGTGGTTAAACACGCAAGTGAACGGGCACAAATCCTTCGAGGTTAACGAACCGATTGGACTTTGTAATACGAATAATCCATTTGTGTTCTCCTTATAAACAAACGTGAATCGGTATCGATCTTATGACAAATATTGTTAGTAATAAACGGGTTATTGGTGACTATCAAATGTTTATAATAATATATGACGTCATTCGTCAAAAGGATATACGTGCGCATGCAATACAAACGCCCTTAAGTACAGAAATTAGAACGAAGGAAGTGTAAACAGAACCTTATGTCATATTAAAAATAGTAACGAAATTGCTAAAAATAAGTTTCTAGGACCAATCATTCTTGAGCAACATGAACGAACAGATAAAACTATTGACCTTTATCAAAGAAATCAGGAAGTAGGAAGTGTAAGCAGACCCCCTCTCGGGTTGTAGTAATTTACAGGTTGTCTACGATCGACCTGACCTAGAATCGCTGCACTAATGGCTAAATGGACAGCACATTAGGACTATTAAGAACCTATATGCCAACTTCCGTGAGGTACTTAGTAGGGCTGCTAGTTATGTTTTGCAAATAGTAAATACAAAAAAACTACTACAAAGGAGAATTGGAGAATTGACTGGACAGTAAACAATGTTAATTTTATTAAAATAGCGGCAGTAATTCCATACAATTACATTAACCATCATATCTTTGACTGTTTCTTAGATGAAAACAAGTACAAACGCCTATCATGAAAGAAAATGTTGTTTACAAACAACACGATATTTCATATCAACAACAAAGCCGGTAGATAAAACACTCTCTCTTTATGTATACCTTTTAAAACAGCTGTTCCACCATAGCATCATGTTGTTATGTTTGACGTCAAAGTTGTGCATAATATTCAAATGACGAACGGATAACACAGACAGCCAGTCGATATGTACGTCACAAGCAAGATCAAGATCTTGACATTTACCTCCTAATAATATAATTTGAGTAGGTTTATCTTAGTTAACGAAAACACGCATAAATTACAAATATACTACCTCTCTTGAACTTTTGTATGATGTTTGTATTTCTATTTTAAGACTGTGTTTAAGTTCTATAAGCAGAATGCTTTTAGAATCTACGATCACCTCTGTACGACTGATATAACTTTTTACTTTGCTTGTTGGACATATTTCTGCTTTGTCCTCGTAACTTTTCTTTTCATTTTCCATTATAGTTTTTAAAAGGTTGCCGTATCTTTTGAAATGTTTTAATATCCTTTCTGCCCTGTTTTTTTTTGCAGGATCCATTTCAGTTCCATTTAGATCATAAGTATCTTGTCCTTCCTCTTGAATATTATTGCATTTTATTCTGCTATTATTGTGCCAAGTTTTTGGACAAAGAATCAAGGAAAGTTATATAAAGCGCGTGTTTACTCGTTCGATGGGCCATTTTAAAACTGTCCCAATTTATAATTTTCTTAAAAGAAATGCAAATAGTAAATAAAATGGCTAACAAAAAGTCAATAAAGCGAAAGATCCATTTATTATATTAAATGGTTAGTATAGATTCGCGCAAGGAGGTCGTTTAGTTCGAACTGGCTGTAAGTGTTATAAAATAAATTTTGTCATCGCCACAAACGTTGCATGACGTAACCCATATTTTGATTTTCAGTAGATAACTGTGTGGCTGAGTCGCCAGGCAAATGTGATTTTATACAAGTGTAGTGATTCATATTAACTTATTTATTAATTATAGTTATAATAACATAAGTGAAGAAACAAAATGGAACGTTACAAATTGAGATCGTTTCGGTGGCGTGCTTCCTTAATGTTAAACTAGTGAATAGTGCTCCCAAAGTCTGATCTGTTAGACTGCGTTAAGTTATTTATTAGTTAGTGTTTGTATCGTTGTGGAGTATGCTGATCAATACATTCTTGGACACGGAGGATTTCGTGCACCTGTACTACGCTGAGGATGAGCCACCGGCTGCGCAGGGCTGTGGAGCTGGCGCGCGCATGGCGTCCAAGTACCCGGCCAGGCCACCCTCGCCAGATTACTCTCAGGTTTGTGATACGTTATACATGATGGATATTTTTAAACCCCTTCACCACTAGATGGTAAGTGGTCCCGAGTTCTTACACCCTTGAAATGCAACGCAAAAGCAATTATGACTTACGCTTTACCCTGCAAGAATAATTTATGTTTCGTCTTTATTCGTTCATATTTTTGCAAAAGTGAAACGTATGGATGACATAAACTAGTAAAATGTTACATGTCGCTTTCTTGAGCACTACAATAGTTCAGTTTCATAAGGTTCTAAAGTCTTGAAAGCAAAACACGAATAGTTAATTTCTCTTGTCGCTTGGGGTATTATTAGCATCTATTCATACAAACTTAGTAGTTTGTGGTACCACTACCAAGTTAGCTAGTTAGTCTCCATCTTTAGTTAGGTTGTTATCCGCATATTGAACGTGAACTTCGCCGTTAGTTTGATGAATACGCTTCTCATAAATTAAACTTGTCGACACCAAAATTCAGTTAAGTTCACATTTGAACTCCTACATTTAAAAGTTAAGAAAAATGCACGAACATTAGGTTTTTTGGTGTATGACTGTGTTTATGCATGTCAGTGACTATCTAACCTTTTATGTCAAAAATTAATAATCAAATTTTGCTTTAATAAATATTCCTGCGGGCTATGCATTTTCAACCGAGATTTGTAAAACTATGGAAGGGCTTGTATTCTGCAGAAGTACTGAAGAATTAGAAGTGATTTGAGAAGATACGACGCCTACGTTGTATAAAATGACAACTACTAACTGTAAAGACCCTAATAATGACGATCATCAAGATAGTATTGGCAAGCATAGGCGACAAACAAGTCTAGAAGATACAGCATCCACGTTGTAATAAGTGACTAACGGTAAATATCCTTTACCTTGAATTGCAATAATGTCTACTGACGGAGACGCAGTGCCGCCCTCGCATTGTCATTTATTGGTCTCGAAACATGCAGTGCAATATCATTCTACACTGAAAAGAATATGGCGAGAGTTGAAAGTGATGCCGTCTTCTTAGGAAGTGTGCGTGTCTGTCTTCGACATGTCTTTGAATATAAAGATCATAAATAAAAGATATCGAAGGCAGTATTTTCAAAATATCGTTGTCTAATTGTAACTGCGGTCGGTTTAATAATATGTTTTCGTCTTCGTTATATCTCGTCATAAGCGATAAATTTCGTTCTCAGCTTCATATCGTGCTAATTCACTTTTTCATTTGTGCATTCTGAAATCGCCCGAGTTATTTAACGATCCTGAATTCGCGGCTATTCAATTTATTCGCATAAACCTTGACCGAAATATCTGAATTCTCCATTGTTATTTTGAAATGGTTCCTTCAGCTTAAATATTTAGAATCTTCTAGCTGCACGGTATGAAAAAAAATCAGGAAGGAATCAAAGGCGAAGTAGATTTCATTTCTACCTCTTGAACTGAATCCGTTAGCGTCCGGTACGGCAGACAATTTGTGTCTCCTACAGTTCTGCAATCAGCACACTCAACACCTACGTGGAACTTGTTATTTATTGACTGCGTAGGGCCCACCGTTCGCACTTCCGTGTTTATGTTACTTAAGTACTGCGAAGGCTTGGCCCTTATTTAGAGAAACGTGAATAGCTTATACGCTATTATTAACAGTGTTCGCTTCCCTCTTAGCATACTTAGTATGCTACAAAAAGTGACAGAGCATTTAGCGTTAACGTCATAAGACCCAAAAGCCTTTTAAAAGTAAAAAGCAATTGATTTTCTATTGTGTCTGCTGTCTGGGCCTAACGACGTTAATGTGGGTTTGTGTATTTTTAGGGTTCCGTAGCCAAAATGGCAAAAACGGAACCCTTATAGTTTCGTCATGTCCGTCTGTCCGTCTGTCCGTCTGTCCGTCTGTCCGTCTGTCACAGCCGATTTACTCGGAAACTATAAGTACTACAGTGATGAAATTTGATGGGAATATGTGTTGTATGAACCGCTACAAAAATATGACACTAATAGTAAAAAAAAGAATTGGGGGTGGGGCCCCCCATACATGTAACTGAGGGATGAATTTTTTTTTTTCGATGTACATACCCGTGTGGGGTATCAATGGAAAGGTCTTTTAAAATGATATAAAGTTTTCTAAAAAACATTTTTCTTAAAGTGAACGGTTTTTGAGATATCAGCTCTCAAAGTCGTAAAAAGTATGTCCCCCCCCCCTCTATTTTTATAACTACGGGGTATAAAATTCTAAAAAAAATAGAGGTGATGCATGCTAATTAACTCTTTCAACGATTTTTGGTTTGATCAAAGTATCTCTTATAGTTTTTGAGATAGGTTGATTTAACTGTAATTTTGGTTAAGTTATTGTGCTTACACTGAAAACGATGGCTGAACCTTATAAGATAGATCAAATTATATTTGCTGCTACGGAACCCTTTGTGCGCGAGCCCGACTCGCACTTGGCCGGTTTTATGTCTACTGTTTGATATTATGTAGGTACGTTTAATAAGTGGCGTCTAGTTATCAGTCAGAACATATGTAATTTTTTCCTTTATCAATTTTAGTTGATCCTCGTTTAGTTGATCTTTATTTTTCCTTGATACGATCATTAATTACTCATTTTAACTTATCTGATTTGAATTTTGTTTTGTGTTCTTTTGTCTTAGAAGTTACAACTTTATCTATAAAATATCTAAATAAATAATTGTCCATAGTAGCAAAACAGTGTATGACATTTAATTTAATGAATGCTTGCATGAATACGAATAAATCCCATACGTCAGCGTAGGAAGTGTCGTATCCTTTGCTTTTTATTCAATACTAGTGGCCCGCCCTCGCTTCGCTTCGGTATTTTAATTTTTTGAACGAAGTAGAATTCACAACAATCAAAGTAATTAACAAAAAGAAATTTTACTGATACTTATAGGATTGATAATTTTGGTGATCGTAAACCTTAATGAAGGAATCTCAAAAAGATTTGATTTAAAAAATGCTGGAAACTCTATAACTTTACTTTGTCAAATTTAATCAGTTCCCCCGTTCACCCCTATAGGGGGGGACTTTTATAAAATTTCTATGCAAAGCCTAAATACCAATTTTCAAGATTCTAGCTTCAAAAAATGACAATACCTCGTTTCAACCCCCTTTTCCCCCCTTTTTAGGTTGAAGAAAAAATAACGAATTCACTTTCATTACATTTGTATGCAAAGCCCAAATACCAAGTTTCAAGAATCTAGCTTTAAAATTGACAATACGGCGTTTTGTCCCGCTTTCTCCCCTTTTTAGGTTGAAGAAAAAATGCCGAATTCAATTTCTTTACTTTTGCATGCAAAGCCCAAATACCAATTTTCAAAGCTCTAGCTTTAAAAATGACGAATTTTCCATACGACGTTTTAACCCCCTTTCACCCCTTTGTAAGATGAAGAAAAAAAAAATGCTGAAATTACTTTCATTTAATTTGTATGGAAAACCCAAATACCAATTTTCAAGACTCTAGCTTTAAAAATAATAAATCTCCCATACATTGTTTTAACCCCCATTTCACCCCTTTATGGCTTGAATTAAAAAAAAAACTAAAACAGGTCAATTTTTATTTTTGATAAACAACCATAATCCAAATTTTCAAATCTCTAACATCAAAATTGAAAGACTTTCATACTAACGTAAACCCCCCCTTTCACCCCTTTAGGGGGTGAATTTCGCAAAACCCCTTCTTAGTGCGCGCCTACATAGTAAGAACTACTTATGTTTCAAATTTCATGATTTTAGGTCCAGTAGTTTTGGCTGTGCGTTGATAGATCAGTCAGTCAGTCAGTCAGTCAGTCAGTCACAGGCCGAGGCGTTACCTCTTTATTAATAGTATAGATTCTTCACAACCCACTGTCTCCATCTTATCTCAAAGATCAGTTCCGTTTTTTATGTCAAACTCATGACCGCTCTCTCCGTTCTTCAGATAACCTTCGTCTTAACACCCCGCGACACCACACCTCGTTCGTTACCAACTCGTTCACCGTGCAGGCTATACGGCTTTGGAACCTTTTGCCCCCTCCCATTAGAACTTCGCTGACCAAACACTCGTTTAAAAAAACCGGCCAAGTGCGAGTCGGGCTCGCGCACAAAGGGTTCCGTAGCAGCAAATATAATTATATTTTTTGATCTATCTTATAAGGTTCAGCCATCGTTTTCAGTGTAAGCACAATAACTTAACCAAAATTACAGTTAAATCAACCTATCTCAAAAACTATAAGAGATACTTTGATCAAACCAAAAATCGTTGAAAGAGTTAATTAGCATGCATCACCTCTATTTTTTTTAGAATTTTATACCCCGTAGTTATAAAAATAGAGGGGGGGGGACATACTTTTTACGACTTTGAGAGCTGATATCTCAAAAACCGTTCACTTTAAGAAAAATGTTTTTTAGAAAACTTTATATCATTTTAAAAGACCTTTCCATTGATACCCCACACGGGTATGTACATCGAAAAAAAAAATTTCATCCCTCAGTTACATGTATGGGGGGCCCCACCCCCAATTCTTTTTTTTACTATTTAGTGTCATATTTTTGTAGCGGTTCATACAACACATATTCCCATCAAATTTCATCACTGTAGTACTTATAGTTTCCGAGTAAATCGGCTGTGACAGACGGACAGACGGACAGACGGACAGACGGACAGACGGACATGACGAAACTATAAGGGTTCCGTTTTTGCCATTTTGGCTACGGAACCCTAAAAAGGGTCTTTGAACATATCTCCTCTTCGCAATCTGCTTTTTAATATTTTTAACACGACTAAGTTGCTTTACGTTATTCTATCTATTTTATTTAAAATTATGTATATATATTTATATATATATTTTTTGGTATTATATTATATTTATATATAATATATTGTATGATTTATTATTTATAAATATTATTTTATTTATATTATGTAAATTATATGTAGGAATTAAGTATTAGGCATTTCATTAGTTATACAGAATTTAGAATACTGAATAATTTCTATTACTGTCAGTTTCTCCGCGAAAACATAACCTCCTTTCGCCGCACCATCATTCTCTCTGTATGACCCAAAGGTTGACTGGTAGAGAATGCCTCTTGGCATTAAGTTCGCCTATTGTATTAATCTTTTAGTGCAATAAAGTTTAAAATAAATAAAATAATAATAAAGAAATGGTTCCAAACTTATGCTCTTTTGTCCTGAACTTCACCCAGACAGGAGTTAATCCAATCAATGTTCTTTCATTTGTTCAATTTGCAGCCGGGGACAGCATTAACGATAATCACTGGTTCATTGTCAGAGCCTGTACTATACGAGCCAGTACTGTATGGTGCGTGTGAGTCATAGCTCAGGCATGTTTGGACAACATAACTCGACTATTTAAAACTATTGTGTTGGGAACTATTTTTAATTGTCTTATGCTATGCGGGTTTCAGATTTTGTTGCGATGATTGCAAATACGTGCAGCATTTATCTAGTCCATTTATCGCGATCATAGTCAGTTTTTGGGATTACGTTGGTTTCAAAATTCGAAATGATACCTTCATTGGTATTACAGATATCGAAATCAATATTAAATGTAGGAAGTGAAAATATTTTTTTGAAAGTTGGTAATGGTGTTTCACCATCTATCAAACAAGTACTTCATTGAGATTTTGACAACAACACGCTTTTTGGTGATTGCCTTCTTGATTTATAAAGTCGTTATACAAGATCATTGATAAGGTTTACGCCCTACGGCTAATAGTCACCCAAATAGAAAATAACTTTCAAATTTACCGAAATGTGTAATTGTTATTATTTATAGGCACCTAAATATACAATAACTTTCAAGTTGCCGAAATATAATGTAGTACTTAAAGTAACGGGATACAATGTTGTGATAAATCTTCATTAAAATTACAAAGAGAAAAAAATATAAGTAGTTCATTCTTTAGAAGTAGCTACCGTGAGAATGTTAATATTTTAAATGAGCTCGCGTAATTAAAATTACAAACTCGCGCATTAGAAATTTCAAGCAACATTATTATGTGTTACGATGATAGGATTATCACAGGATGAATTAGATTAGAATGGTGGATATCTAGATACAATCATAATGGTCCAGTGTGTGCGCCGGAAGTTTCTCAAGCCATTGTTGTCTACAATGAAGACGGACGTGTAGTGATGCGATCTACAACGACTTTAACTCAAGTGTCATTGGAAAACATTTAGTCGAATGAACTCATCCTACAGTCTTCCAATGTGATGACGTTGACGTTACTTATTGATAGCGTTAAAGACAAACATGAATCCACTGAGAAAGACAACAATCCCAAGAATATCTTTCTATTTTTGTGTATGAATGTAACTAGTGTGAGTGCGTCCTTAACTGGGTTGACAACCCAGACATCCACCTGAGTTTTGTATTTGAACAGCTGTGCTGTTGTTTTTCGTTGCTAAAATATGCAGAAGGCCCATCTATTGGCAAATGTTGGTTGCCGCTCTTAGACATCAACAATGGCAAAGTCGTGCCGGGCTCTCGGAAAAAGATCTCTTAAAACGAATGGTGTCCTTACTCAGATGTATTCAAATAATGGCATTTGCCAATATTTCACTCGAATAGCAAGCAACACTAGAGACTTGCGCGAGAGAGACAGACAAGATCATCTCTGTCCCGTCGCGAGTAACAAACGGGGCTTAAAACAAGGTTCTTCGAAGACTGAATGGTCCTTTGTAGGCTGCGCGAGCGTTTCAATGACAACGTCACCATTGATGAATGAATATTCTGATTCATTCAATGGAATAGTGTTATTATATAGTTTGTTGACAATTTTGTGAAAGTCCAGTTGTATACGAGTAGGTATATCAGGATATTCAAAGCATTTAGCATTAATGGATCCATTAGAGATATTAAATACGGAATACTTGTCTAAATTTGATTAGTAATGCAAAGTAAATTATAGAATTAAATTAAAAGGATCTAATATTATTTTTGAATCTGGGGTAAGTGAATGTAGTTTTATGAATTAACATCAAGACTTAACAATGCAATGGGTGAATGTTGTTGTGGTTACTATAGTTATATACCTCTATATACCTCTGACAATATGCATTTGATATTGAAATATGCGGATAGCATGCTTCGTCGCAATAGAAGGGGCAGACAGAACCATAACAGTCTTATTGATAAAACTTTGTTAGTTGTCACAGTAGTTATGGAAATATTAACAAAACTTTAAGTGCAATTTATGTTTGATACTCCCAGAAAGGATTTAACCATTTCATTCACAAACATAGTTCTGACAAAAGTTTTGACAACGGCAGATGCGTTAATATGTGTTCGTTTAACTGAATTAGCAGTAAAATCCGTTTGATATGACTGTGCATTAAAAGTGCAGTAAATTTAAACTGCAGTAAGTTGCTATTCACGAAATTATAGACCAACTTTGTTTGTTTCTAGTTGCAGAAATCATAAATAGTTATAGACATTGACGTCACTGAATCTAATACCCGTATTAAGCAACGTGCATTAGATTTGGAAATGTGCGGATGTGCGTACGGCAATGGTACCCATGTGGCGACCTCAAACGACCTCAATATCTATCCTACGCATACCAACCGTGGGTTAGTCATGCGTGAGGTTATGCAAGCGAGGCGCGAGGGCTTGCCCCTCTAAACGTCGGCCACGCGTTTGTTCATACCGATTTGTCGATAGCCTCGTCGGTGAGCGGTCTTACATTTTAATCAATCGTACGGGTGGTACGCTTCTGTTTGGCACCCGTTGTAGTAATATCGTGCAATAGTACTACGGTTTTATGCTCTCCTAGTCCACCAGGTTTATTGCTTCAAAATTCTAAGCTTTAGTATTTAGAGATTTTTTTTCGTTATTCTCACGCTGTTTAGATTTTTCAAAATTAGAGTTTTTTCAAACAATTGGCTTAATAATATTGAAATAGCAAAGTAAGTTTCCCATTCACGTCACTTTTCTAAAGTATTTTAAACAAAATACTCCCGGTGGTATCTTATAATTGGACCTGTTATGCATAAAAGATCCACCCAACATTAAGTTATTAAGCTAAATAGGGTCCAATTTTACTATAAAAATTATAGATGACTTTATGTTACTTGTGAATACTTAATGTAGAATCAAGAATATGTCAAATATTTTCTACTTTACTAGACTACAATGCTGGCTTTTCTCTTTTACGTTTAATAAAGTTTTTTTTTCCGCCGACAAAGTTGGCAAAGCACGTGTGTGTATTACATCTGAATGGGGATGGTGTGCACTATCTATAAGCATTTTCATATCTCGTTCTATTTTGCGAGCACATCAAAACAACTTTCGCTTTTATCGGGTGGAAAGTTACCTTCGGCTACGATTTCGTGGAAATAGTTGAAAGCCCTCCGCGCTCATGTTTTCCTGGTAACGGCAGGGTAATTTACTACTAGGATTACGTTGTCCATTCACAAATACGTGTTGAATGAGTGCAGTTTCGCCTCATCTCTCTTGCACGTAAATACGCCATTCGGTATTGATAAATTGCTTACTAATTGAGACCTTAGTTATTTATTATCTTCCAATAATGCTTTTTAGGTTCAAGTCTGTAGAGACTACAGTACCTACTTATTCTTATATCATCAACTATTTTCATGGTTGTTTGTTGTTCTTCGGTGTCTTCATTGATATTATCAAATTACTTTGAAAACCTTATTTGACATTGACATCATTTTATTGTAGTTTTTGGACAGTTACTGACATACTCAAATTATCATCATCATTACCTGCTTCGTTCTCAGGTCATCTTGGGTTGACGTATTGTATTGCTTTTCGACCTTGGCTAACATAACATCTTGCCGTCTACCTAGATTTCTTCATTGGTTTCTTCTAATAATGGCGCCATTTGATGTACCATATTTATTTATATAGGTTTTGGTAGAACTGTTGTAAGTTCTACTCGCTCATCTATACTTTCACTCACCGTCCTCATGTTTTCCTAGTATATATCAACAAAGGAAGGCAACGTAATTTATGTAGTAATATGAATAATTACGATCCTTGTTAGCATAATATCTCATGTGTTTGTGTGTAATTTCGTCTATATTTGGACCACAATAATAATGTCTTCTAAAGGAGTTTATAGTTATGTAGTTTTCTGATCTCTTTGTCTCTATGAATAACTTTTCTGTATGAATCAAATACACAGAAATAGAAAAAAATCCTTTCTGAGCGTATCAGCTTTATAATATCAGCTTTAGAAGGATTGGAGCCCGGGCGCGGATGATAAAGGGATTGTCATCATCCTTATGCCAAGGACGTAGAGCCCAATTTGGAGCAGAAACAAAGGATGCTTTAAATAGTTAATATGTATGTATGGCGAGTGCGTCGTACCCTGTCGTAAGCTTAGTGGTTTAGGGTTCGGGTGTCTGTATGGAAAAACTCTTATAAGAAACATCGCTCTCGTAGACCCTTTCGCTTGCGACAGTTTTTGTGGATCCTTTAATTTGGACCGTGAAAAAATCCCGCGTACTTTGTCCTTATTGTGTATGTAACAGAAGCGTTTTTCTTGAAATTAAAAAATAGCACCTTTGAAATGTGGCTGAACTCTATCAAAATTTACTTTAATCTATCTGTCTTTGGTCTTACAATATTAGATTTATTCGAACCAATTGTAATGCCGTGACGTTAGAATACTGGCAGATCTTTACAAAGTATTTTAGGTTTAGGTTTGCAACCGATGATTTTGTTTTTGCAATTTGATTGCTTTATGCATTTAATTGTTTACATGTGTTCATATGTGTACGCTTCTGCGTGTTATGTAGTATGTTATATATATTTTTCGTAAAACAAAGAGAATATTACTAGATATTCTGCACCATAATAAACGTAGCTAACTCACTCTTGGCCGCCGTTTTACGTCCATCATCCATCTATTCGTTCTTAAGGTGAATGAACCGCGCCCGAAATCCAACGATCAATCTACCGAATAGTGCCAGCTGTGGGTATCCTTACATTAGCTATGGTTTCTACTACTTTCTCACTGTGTCGGTTAATCTCCAATAGTGATGCAGTCGAGTCGACTTTTACTCCAATCACAGATTTGTTCTAGTCTCCAAATTGACATTCATAAAAGTTCGTGGGATGAATGTAGAATTTTGGACGCCCATATTTGTTGTAGGAGATCTTTCATCAGTGCTGTTTTAATAGAATTAGATTAAGATAAGGTGGTTGGGTTTGTCAAAGAAATGTATCTCGGTATCACCAATACTTAAATATTACGCTATAGATATTTTTTTAAGTTATACGTCATGGGAGAGAGTTTTCCTATCGGCCTTTTTATATTTAATTCATAAAAACCAACTATTTTATCTTAAAATTTCAGTGTCATATGAAGGTTAAAATCTCAACTTGGGTACTACATGTCTTTTATTATTGGTTCACCAAGATTACGCTTATCTGGATGATGTTTCACTTATCATTTCTCGAATATTGCTGCATCAAAGTAGTCCATTACCGTGCGTAACTGAGTGCGGGCTCAGAGACGTCATTTACCTTAATGTTCATTGTCTTAATTATGAATAGTCTTTATGTGTGTTAAAATAAGGGTCAATGTTTTTGCCTTAGATGACAATAAAAGTCAATTGACGTTTTTGAGTATGAATGACAAGTCTATAGATTAAATAATTAATCGAGTACAGAGTCGAGTCGCCTCACTAATCTCCATTACAGGCCACCCGGACTGGGCGTCTGTTTTTATTACGTGGTGTTTAGTCTTTGGTCCACAGTGTTCAGAACTAAAAGCATTGTACGAATGTTTACTTTGAAAAAGTTTGAAACATAAAACAGTTAATGTTTTCCCCCTTTTAAATTTTACAACTTTACCAACTTCGTGCTCCATTAGGAGAGAGTGGTTCCTTTGTTTAGTGTTAAAATAAATATGCTTGTAAGTTTATTTAGTTTTCAAATCGTTCAAATTGTAATAATATGAAAAAAAAAATACCGTAAAATCTGAACTATTTCAGAACTTTCATTTCAATCCTATAGTCTTAGGACGTGCTAAATCCGAACAGAATCAATGATGACAAAGAAATCTAATGCCAAAGAATGAACCTTCCATTGTGTGACTGTTTTTAGTGAAATCATCTCTGAGACTTGTCAAGTTTTAAGCACGTTTCTCTGACACGATCCAAGTTTTTATTTCTTACTCCAAAAAAGAGATAGCAAAAAACTTAATTGCCCCAACCTTATTAGGTCTGTTCGTTGCCCTGCTAAACCACAGGGTGAACGTGCGAACCGGCGTGGGCGTCACGCCTACGCAAACTGGCTGACTTCATACTTTATCGGTGACATTTTTCATTACGGTGTTATGAATAACTCTTGCAAGTTATGCTGCCCTGGTACAGGCAGGGTAAATTGGAGTTTGTTTACGTTAGATTTATAGGGCTTTTGCTGTGTACAAGTAATTGGTTTTCTTGGTGAGAGTCGTAAGAATTTTTAAATGTTTTAGATAAATGTAAATAAAACAAGTTTATTAGGTACTGTTACTATTTTGGAAACTTTTATAGCACCACGGAACCCATAAAAGTGAACTATTTAATGGCTACATCTCGACAAATCATGTAGCACCGTTGTACTGCTTTAAAATACAGGTACTAAAATTTATCTAATAGATAGAGCAATGGAATGTAAACTGGCGAATAAAGTACCAGCCGTGCCTTATTTGGTAACTCAGTCAAGAGACTAACCTTAACATGAAAATTCACATTCAAGAACGTGCTTTGTTCACCGGCGGCATTTATAATAATTTAATCAAAATCCCAATAAAAAAGTGGAAGGGAAAACACCTAGAGGCCGTGATGCCCAGCGATGGTCAGACCATATAGCTAATCAACTTGAGATCCCGATAAACATTTCCCTACACCAAATAACCGAACGCTACCTAGAGAGTTAGCTTAGGTTAGGTTAGGCCGGAAGGTATCATGATCCTCACCAGTGAAGGAAACGACCGATGAGAGAGGGCGAACCAAAATACAGTGGAATCTGTCCAGTAACCTGGATGAGGTGCCAGACACGACGAGTTCGGTACCCCTGCTCAACCTTCACTCAGTAATTCGCATTCATACACGTGCACAGTGGGTATTGTTCGCTGAGGTATTTCCCATGATCAAATGGCGCTAACAATTTTCAATACGTCATGCGTTCATACAAACAACATTTGGTTTGTTTATCACGTTCACACGATAAGATTGCGATATGACTGAATATCGTAGATCTCCTGAAATTGGGAACGAGTTGGAGATACTCTCTTTCGTTCTTTTTCTCATTTATTCGTTGATATCTCTCTTCTGCTATTGCGAGATAGTCCTTTACACTGCCATAATACAACCATATTCACATGGATAACCTGTCCTAGTCATCACTGCTGAGTCTCGGTTGAGCTGAGAAGTGTTAGACCTAAAAAAAACTTGGGTTGAAGTCGTAAAGGATGGCATGTGTTCCGATAGCCTCAACACTATGGAAGCTAAAGACTGTGTGAAATGGAAGAAGAAGGAAAGCACACCCCAGCTCCAAAGCGACATCTTTCATGCACCCAGGAACGATATTGAAAGATTTCGATCTATCATCCAAAAATTATTGGTTTCATCCCACTCATACATACACTGGAATGTATGGGACTCGTTTTGCAAGTAACTCTCCCGTTATAGGACTTAATTTAATTTAATGTCTTTAGCCTTGGAAAACACATTAAAAATGCTAAAGAGATAAAAGCGAACCGGTTCAACCTTTACTTAAACCGATTATGAATTCCCATAGCAGATTTGCATAAAGGTAGGGTGACCAGACCATACAGATTAGGGAATTCTCAGGTAGAAATGCCATCAAGTAATTTATGGGAGAATTAACATCAACGTGGTCTAGAATTTATTTTCAAGATCTTGTAATTCATGCAACAAATAAATGATGAAGATAATAGATCACCACTTAGGTAAACGCAGTTTAGGATGCCCCGCAGCATTTTGATCTAACGATTTAAGAAGGGTAGTGTGGGCTGAATGCAGACTGCAAAAGAAAAAAAAGGTATTCCTCCCTCAATTTTTTTTGTGACAGATAAGCAAACGTCAGGCCGGTTGACAGCTGAGCTGCTCTGTCTGATCGTCTGCCACCTATCACATAAATTAAATACAATGAATAAAATGTATCTACCGATCTATTCATAAAGGAATGAAGTTTATTAGTTTGCAGTGTACGCTAGTTATGAAGGACTCTGTGAGCCAGTCGGACGCGTTACATCATTACTATGGAATGTAACATCAATTAGGGTCTTCGGTTTAATGCCCCGAGGTATAAATATACGCTATGAGGTTATTAGAATCACAGCAGATGCTGCGCGATAGAGAAGAAACAAAGACACATTAATATTTATGTTAATGCTACTTAGCCAAATTACTTGATTTCTTTGACGGAGGCCTTTGCCCTGCAGTGGGACAGTATATCGGCTGATACTTTACTTTTTTACTTATCCAGGTGATCTAGTGCCTCTTTAAAGGTGCGAAGGTCAAGGTATATGTAGTTATTTTGAATTCTGACAACGCCATTACTACATTTTGTTTTCGACCTTAATCCATTGGAATTAGTTTTTAATTCTTCAATGAACTTCTGCCTGAGAATTTCTTCGATTCGCTCGATCACTCTTTGAAGACATTCAAGCGATGATTGTGACGTGTTTCGATAAAAGATAACATCTGTTTCATTGCACTTTAGTGTTTATTCTGACCGATAAAGAAGATTGCTGTCACATGAATTGGTGTGTAAAAGACCTCAGGTACACATACTTAATAACGCACTATTTTCTACTTTGACACTTATGTTTTGCATCATTAGCATCGCATCACTTATCTTATATTGTTAATTCGCTATCTACATCACAAAGCACAGCTCTTAACACAAATGCGCATAGCTCCACAGTTTTCTATGCTAATGTTTACTGCCTAGTTTCACTGTGACCATAATAAATACCAGTGGGAAATCTCCGCCCTCAAAATTATATGCCGATGCGTCTAACTAATAACACTGGATCCTGGTAACATTGATATTCATACTGTGGAACTGCTCGAGATATGATGCGGTAACGGCTTCTGAGTTACTGATTAAATTCATAAAACACAGGAAGCTTAGTTAACGCTTAACTGGATATGGGAAAATCCATTTGATCATTGTCTGTTCATTCCAGTTCAGGGTTTAGTCTTAGTGAATGTAGTATAAAATCTCATAAAATCAAGTTTCTGATGTCATTTTAATTTTATTTGCTTATTTTTATATTTTGTGAAATCTGCTCAGAATTTTTATTCACTTACTTATTTTGTGTAAACAGGTTTTAATACGATTTGATGCGTCTTTGAAGGAATTCCGAATTGTAGTATTCAAACACATCAATTTATGTTTATGGAAAAAATAGCACTCTATGCAAATAGGAACTTAGGTAGTTATACATTGTAATATTTTGTAAAATGCCTTTGCTTTTCTGTTGCCAGTTCTGATAGTTTCCGCATGAAGGCCTAAGACGCGTTGACAAAAAAATGATCTTTTTGCAATAGTGAAAAAAAAGTAACGGGCCTTTGGTGTGACGGCAGAACTGTACTGTTACCTATGTACTGTGACAATACGATCTTGACACCAATGTACAGTCCAACAATTAACTGCAACTCATTGTAACTTTAACTCAATGCAATAAGGTTTAGCCTGTATGAGTATAATTAGTTTTCTATGCAAATGTTAGGTGACAAGTTTCGCCATGATACCATACTTCCATGTAACCACATGGTCAGTGGCCATTAGATTGTTAATTAAATAGACTAATATGGGCATAACAAGCAGACCTGAGTGGATTCACGTTATAGACACTTTTCTAGAAAATTATCTTAAGCAGATTGTAGCAAGAATGTTCAAGATGGAATTTCGCGTTTCTCATGATCTCTAAGTTAATATAAATTATATAAAATTTATAAAAAAATCTATTCTAACTAAGCCTTAGAACTTCCTCAAATTCGCTGTCGTTGATGTGAGTCGCTATCAACATTGTAAACACCATTTACTTTAATGTGAAATCTCAATATGTTTAGAAAATCCTTTTCAATTACATGATCTTACTTGAATTGAAGTTACAGTTTCAAATTCTTTTAAGAAACCCACTTTGAAAATGTTTAAAAATTTCAATTGCCTACGGGCAATACTCAGAAACGTAAGAGTATCTGGGACACAGAGCAGTGTTGCAAGAGGTGTCTTGTATGTACATGTCCAGTAAGTCCACGTCGAGATTGCATCAAGCACCTCCGACTCGTTGATGATCTCCTGGTACAATTGTGAGTAAACCAGTCAATGACGACACTTGTTACAAACATACAGTGTGTATCTATAAACACATAATTATATATATATTTCGTCAACAATATGCTATATGTCTATATGTACCTGTAGAACTGTATGTCCGGTTTGAAAATAACCACCCTTTTTAGTGTCTAATTTAGTCAGATTATTTTGGGCGTTATTTCTTATGGAATAAGGCGGTAACTAACCTCGTTAGGCGCAGTAAAAGGGCAATTTAGAATATCTTTAGGATTGGTCATAGTATCTGACAAATAAAATATTAAGATGGTTTTTCCTCAATGATGAAATTGTCTTTACTTACACTATAAAAATACACATATTTAAAAGTCGTACAAACAACACAAGGTTGTACAACGGTCGTAAAGATATTTACTTTTACAACGACTGACTACTTAAGCTTGATGCAAGATGTACTCATATGGCATACAGAAATGGAAAATACTATTACCACACGAGCATGAAATACATAATTCATAGGATTACTCAGCCATGATATATTCAACAGACCAATTTTGAACTTTATCTTGTACTAATTAAATATTATAATCGGTGTACTCGTATATTATTTTTGAATAGTTCTAATATTTAGATGTGTAAAAATTTAAGTGTGAAGATTTTCAAACTTAATTGCCAAACCTTAAATGCTCGTATTTTGTAGAAGGGAATTGAATTTTAGCAGCAATCAGTATGACGAAACAAGTGATTGACAATATCTCTGAACGGCAGTCTTGAATGTGGCAATAGAATCGATTGTCTGTTACGTATTGATGAAACATGCGATAAAACGTGTCGTAATAACAGAGATAAATGAAGAAGTGCAGATAAACAACAGTCTTATTTTTCTAGAGAATAAAAGGATAGAGTAAGATTGTTAGCAAATTAAAGAAATTGAATTTTATTATGACTAACTTACATACAATAGTTTATTATCTAAGGAAAGAAATGCAATGGTTTATAAAAAGTAATAAGGATTGAATAGACGATAATAACTCTAACAGCATAAATAATATAACTAAATTGAAGGTTGTAGAGGAAGCTATATAATATCAAGATCTAGTGCAATTACAGAGAAGTTATGGAATGAAATTTTCCAATCTATCTCATGGAAAACCGGAAATGTGCGATTGCTTCCAATCACTTTTTAAATGGATAGAAAGATAAATAGTTGATTGAAATCTATCACCGCTAAAATAAAAACTACCTATAATTCAATGTCCTAAAATATACAAAAAAAAAATCGCTCTGTCTTTATTCAAATTATATGAAAAATTCCTTGTAATAAACTAAGTGTACATGTTTAAATATGAAACCGTTTTCTTCAAAATTAGAGGGAATGTTAACGACATCTTAAAATATGTAAACGTTCTTGTACATTTATTTAAAACTTCTTAATTCACAAGTATTTTGCATTTAAATATGTATGCTGTATTCTTCGTTTGTAATATTCGAGGAAGCATTAAATACGCGTGTATCATTATTGTTTGATACATTCTTGCAAGCAAGTGCGAAATATGTGAGGTTAAAAAACTCGTTTTGAAAGACACGCTATTAATATACCCTTTGAAAACAGATTTAAGTAAACGTTGCGAATATGTCAACATGAATTGTACTGGCTTTGTTAACATAGCCAATGAATTAGAAAAATAGGATAGAAAAGTATATTCAGAAACAACTTATTGCTCGAAATATATAACTGTCAACATTAGTGTGGCACCAATATGCGTAAGCGGGTAATATGTTAGACGCACAGTTTTTGCTTATCCAAAATTTTATAAGTAACCGTAGCGGGTTTCGTTGAAATGTTCTGTCTTGCATTTGGACATGCAGAGAAATAACAAACTTTAATATTTCGTTGCACTACTCACAAGTCTAAAAAGTCAATTGTTATTAACAGTACGAGTATGTGTTGTAATCAATAAGTGCATGTGTGGGAACAAGACGAAGTCGATTACGAAAGTGAAGTTCCATTAGATTGATATTCTTCTTCGAGTGTAGACGCTTGAGCATAAAATCCTGGCGCAGTTTTAAACATCTGTAAAATAATAAGACAGCCGTCCGCATTGCCAAACGCAATCCTATTCATACACAACAACGATTCATAAACTAGCTTATTTTATGACTACTTTGTGTATTCAAGAGGCAGAAGTTACATAAAAAACGCGTTTTTATTCACCATATATTCTGCAGTTTTGCTCACTTTGAAATTGGGATGCATATTGTGAACGGTGCTTATTGAAATGCCGCGCAATTCTGCATTGATTGCATTGAATATTAAATTGAGTATAATCTACACTCCAAAATCTTTCGTGTGAGGATTTTGCATTTATATGATATCGTAATCGTATATGTTTTCATTTAGTGGCCGAAAAAGCCACAACAAATGTAATGTTTGTTTGTAATCAATAGTCTAGTTAGGTTTTTTAACTTCGTTCAATCATATTAAGTACCGCAATACGTGCAGAATGCAATAGAAACATCCGAAAATGAAATTACCACTGTCTGGTTCATCGTGATAAATTATCTTTAGGTATACCGTATACCGTTTCCAGTCAAGTCATGCATCACTTTGATTAGCTTTATTGTCTACGAAGGCAATCGTTTCGCTGTTAACAGCGTGTCGTGCTTCGTGCCAACATTCGGCGAGCTCCTCGAATCGTGTGCAACGTTTACTGAGGTCGTGCAGACAAGGATGTTGGCTAACGCAAGGTCGCTTTCGTTCGTGCGTCCCCGAGTCGCTGCTTCACTCACGTACTTATATGAGTAAATGACCAAATGAGATTGCAGATGTTCAATAGTGCCTTGAATTTATATTTAAGTTAGAATAGATCAGCGTGAATTACTTAAGACGACAGCGGAAAGGCATTAGATCGTCTTTATCCTCTAAAGTTAGAAGGAAGGACTTAGCATTGCGACATAATTATGATCCATAATAGTACAGAAAATAATATTGATTGGAAGCACCTACAGTAATTGAAGTTACGGTTAGTGAAATTAGTGTAGCTTGTTTCTAAGCGACGTAACAAAAGGGGGTCACCAAGGGAGCAATTTTAGTTCCTAATTTATTTAACGTACACGAATAACGTTGCTACCGTTTCTAATCGAACGTTCCACTAGGTCACAATGAAATTTAGATTATGGGGGCGAGCCATAATATTACTGAGCCTGAATTCGAGGTATACTGCCTGTACATTCTTTTAAAACGGAATGAATTTGCAATTAAAATTCAAATTTAATATATTAAAATCAAGTTAGTCTTAACTATCCTAAGTAGCGAAGAATATGTAGATGTGCAAGATTATGATCTAATAAGTACCTGTTTGTAACCATAATAAATTCTTTACGTGACGCTAGCATGACGTGAAGTGGTAGCTGATTATGAAAAGTTTTAACGAGATCCTTTATGCTTCGCCGAGTATAATCCAACGCTTAGCGACGGGAATGTGATTATCGAGATATCGGCATACGTGTATCGCCTTCTAATCATATTAAGAACGGTGAAAATGTTGGCTAATGATCTACTTTCAACGGCGATAAGTAAGTAGTGATTGTGAGAACTGTTATTTGTTCTGTCAATCACTATTGAAACAAATCTAGTGTTTGTCAAGATATTTCCTTCAAATTAATTAAATATTCAATGATCTACTTTCTATGGCAATATGCAATAGTTAGATACTGGAACTGTGATATTTGGTTTTAAAATCTGTGTTCTTACCTTAACCAACACCTCTTGGATATTAATCTCAGTTTTGGACATTATTTTATAGCATATATTGTTTGATATCAGATGACATTTATTAGAAATTTTGAGATTTATTGACACTTTGTTATAAGTTTACTTACTTTTGACTATATTTAAATCGGAATTACAAAGTTTTCTTGAGAAATTCACACCTGTTCGGCCTAAAGCGACTATTCTAGAAATATTTCCTCAAAACCTATCATTTAGTTATGTCAAAGGAGAGTCCTGTTTGATTCGCTAGTAACCTTTGCCACCCAGATAACAGGCTCACAAGAAAGAGAAAGCATATACATTCCTTGCGCTGCCTCAACTATGACAACTCGATTGACAGTCTTGCGCGCAGTTGTCTCCAGGAATTGGTTTGGTAATTTGATTTAGCTTGAAACTGTGATGTGAAAATTTTGAGTTTGTAATGTATGTGACGGTATTGGCAAAAGTGACGTGTTTAAGAATACCATGCGTTCATGAGATACTGTGCGGGATCAGAGTGAAGTATTTTGTTCATTTAAGGTTACAATACCTACTTCAGATTAATTTAAATTTATTCATATCAGGTTGATTTATATCTTCCGTAATATTTTTAACGAGTAGTTTGTTTGTATGAACCACTTTCGTGTCTCTCTCTCCATCTGGTATGTCTTAACAATGTTATCCATTTGTTTATTTTTATTACAGTTGTAATTAATTAAATTTTAGATGTATTTCATTGAATTTAGAATTTACCTTTTGTCTTTATTTATATCTTTTTCTGCCTCATCTATTGTAACAAATTATATAATGATTTCTCGTGAAGGAAGACTTACTGTTCGTATGTTAATTATATATTAACATACGAATAATAATAACTTGGACTGTTTATATCTTTACGTGATCAATAGATATGTTTTCTTTTTCCTTGTCTGACTCATTTTAAGTAGAATTAATATCACTGATATCATTGAGAGCGAGACATTGTGCATTTTGTTTTAAATATCAACTTATTTTTTATAATAATACAGCTAATATTAATAAAGTTAGTAACTTACCAATTTAATAATTGAAGTAATTATTTTAACAACAGACTTAATTATTGAATTAGTGGATAATTACATAGATTACTCATGCATCCTATTATTAAAAACCAATTTTAGTTTATAATTAATACTTTCTGAACATTCATTTTGAAAATTGCAGGATACGAGATTGGATTTGCATGAAAATTGTGATAATACAAGTCATAAATGTTATATCTTGCAATCAAAAATGAGTTCGTTTAACTGTTTCTCTCGATATAACTTGCCAAGGAATTTCTTGTAAATGAAAATTACAATTTTTGTGATCTTATCATATCTCGTACCGTTAGTAAAATTCTCGCACAAAATCCTTTAATATTGTGTTATCGCCGATTGCTATAACGATTTCTCGCCGGTCAAAGAATGCGATGAAACTTGTTGACATGCGATGCCGGCGATTTCACTTTTTCTCCCGTTTGTTTATCGTCCCTTCGTCCGTCTCTTGTTTGCTATGCACATACCGTATAGTTTGGATCGTCAAAACGGGGAAATTCGACTTAGAGACATGTGTTGTTGTTGTAGACATTTTCTTTTCATTTATGGACCTAATCAATGCGTGTAGTAGAGCCCTCAATGTGTTTTTGGGCGTTTGGTTGGCGTCCATCATAATTCAGTAGGACTAAGTTGACAATGCTGATGAACTGATAATCTTTTCTCGGTGCGTTGTCAACTACGCCTCTACTGTAAAGCAGTAAAATTGTTCTGCTGTCTACTCTTCGTATATCCGCTTTGACGAATTTTTGATTTTATTCTTTGTCCAACCACACATTATGCTCCTAACATATGCATTTTTATTTTGAATGGTTTTTTGAAACCATGAATCCCTTTATTACTGTTCCTCTGTCTAAGAGTTGGTTGGCTACTTACCGGACTTATCAAATATTGTATCATGGTTTAAGCTTATAATCCAAAGCAATGGCTCTGGACGCAACCGGCAATAACACACTGAGCTGATTATCATTCTGAGAAACTAATGTTTTGTCTCTTTTGTCCAGCAGGTGTCAGCGGCGTCGTCGGGCGAGATGAGCGAGCGGGAGCGATACCGCGCGCCGCCGCAGCCGGAGCCGCCGCCGCACCGCGTGCGCGCCGCAGACCTGTACCCGCGCTTGCGCACGCACTACGACGAGCCCGGGCTGGAGGCGGGCTTCACGCCGATATGCGGCGAGTTTGTACAGGTGAGCTACTTACCACTAGATCTATAGAAAAGATTACCAGGTTTTAACTGTGGAAGAGCCATAAAAAAAAAGTATCTGCCGATACTATCCGATGGGACAGCAGGGCAAAGGCGTCCGTCATAGAAATCAAGTCATCGCTAGCATAGGGATGAGGCTTAATCACCACGCTGGCCTAATGCAGATTGGTGATCACAAACCTGAGCTATGTCCGAAAAATTTAAAGGATACTTTCTGCTTGACCCGAGACCCCAAGATCATGACCCACTCGACCAATGGGGCGACCAGTGGCTCCTCTATATTATTCTGTGCCAGTGGAGAGAGCCACGCTTCAGCATAAATGGGCCGGCTCGACTGGTATGATACCACGGCCTCACAGAGTACCGGCAAGAAGCAGCGCCAGCGCTCTTTCGTCGAGTGAATGAGGTCACCGGACGCCCAATTGGGGGGAAAGGAGATGAAAGGTTAGCAGCGCACTTGCGACTCTACTGGTGTTGCTGGTGGTGACGTTGGATATCAATGTCCTCAACTCAAGTGTGAGCTGTATTCTCTTACCCTCTTAATTCTATGGGACACTAGTTTGACAGGTCAGAAAAGATATTGGACGCAGAACCAACTAACATCTTTCTTTATAAATAGTATAGATCAGCGGTCGTCACACTTTACTACTCAAGAGCCACACAACAATGTGAGCACTAAGGTCCGGGCCGCCATTATATGTGAAGTACGGATGTGTAGTTACTATTAATTAAAGGAATCCACTTTACCGCGGGCCGCACGACTAACGTCCGAGGGCTGCATGCGGCCCGGCCGCAGTTTGACGACCACGGGTATAGATATAGAAGACAAATAGCTTTAGCTCTACTTAGGTACAGTGGCCAGCACATCAAGTTACTACAATTTGTCAAATTTCCTCAGTTGATATTGAACCAAACAAGTTTGACATAAAAGTGAAGTTTGATTGAAGAAATTTGACAGATTGTAGTAACTTGATGTGCAGGCCACCGTACATTAGTACATGTGTGTCTGACCTTACGTGTCTCTAATTCACACAAGTCCTAGACCCGAGTTTCCACCAGTTTCGCGGCGACATGTGAAACATTTCCCATTGTCTCGCCGCTGGGCACATGTCGCAATACAATATTCATGTTTTACGTTTATTGCCCAACTGGCGAACCGGCTGCGGCTTCGCCCAAGGGGTTGTACGTATAGTATAGTTGGGATTTGAATTAAGATTCAGTTAAGCCCACGGGGTTATACGTCTAGTATAGTTCGGATTTGAGTAACAGTTAAGATTTTGGAGCATTGCATATTCCTTTTTTATGTGATAGGTGGCAGACGAGCAGACGAACCAACTGATGGTAAGCGTTTACCGCCGGCCATAGACAACCAATAGTCACAAGTGCGCTCCAACCTGAAACCCCCTTTCCCCAATTGGGCCCCCGGGATTGGGCCTCCGCGCAGGCGCTGCTTCACCCTGGTCTTCTGTGAGTCCGTGGTGTCACTCCGGTCGAGCCGGCCCATTCATGGCGAAGCGTGGCTCTTCCAAGATATCCTACTTAATTTAGGGTTCAAACCTTTGGCGTATCAGGCAGGTCACTACCAAATGCGCCATTAAAAGGGCTAGTCAATCTGTTTCGGCCGTCCTTTGCTCCTCCACCTAGAAAACTATTAACAAAATGTATTACGAATATTACAGATCCTAATAAGTAGTTTAAAGTCTATTCCACATTGCTAATAAATCACATTGTATTTACATCTTCACTCTCAGCTGACAAAAACTTAAACATATGTTTCTTATAATATTATTAAACATCTGCAAACACACTGAGTACGTTCCTCATAAGCCAGGGTCAAAGCGCTTCATCAAAAAGTGTGAACAAAAAATTACGACTTCCTTTAGACAGTAAAAACATTATGAATGGTGGTCGCATACTGGGATGTGACGTCACGGAGTAGGTAGATCTTACGTGACTTATTAATTCAGTTGCCAGAACTAATTGTGTAATTTGTATTAAGATGAGAGTGTCGAGCTAAAAATATGTAGCATACCAATTACTATTATCGGACAAGTTTGAAAGTTAATGTGTTTGTCTCGAAGAAAAGTTATATAAGGAAAGGATGTTTCCCTAAATGGCTGAACGAAAACGAAAACTTGAGGCATTATTACGTCATTTAAGCAACGCTACTTTTTTTTAAAGGAAGTCCTATGAATTCTACAAACAAACCAAGAAGTTTTTAAAATCAGTCTGATTCACAACATTAATGTGTAACTATATCCACCACCTGTATTATGTGCCACGATCTTGCATATAAAAACCTATTCTATTCTATCCCATAGACGACCCATTTGGCGCAGTGGCTTGAGCGCCGGTTCAGACGCAAAGGTCGCGGGTTCGTCGATTCCCGCACCAACACAAATTATTGTTGATGTAACATATATTTGTGTTAGGTCTGAGTGTTTGTGGT
This sequence comes from Cnaphalocrocis medinalis, assembly GCA_014851415.1. Taxonomy (NCBI): domain Eukaryota; kingdom Metazoa; phylum Arthropoda; class Insecta; order Lepidoptera; family Crambidae; genus Cnaphalocrocis; species Cnaphalocrocis medinalis. The sequence continues at coordinate 3,284,659 of CM026295.1, forward strand.
TCCTTCATTGTTTCTGGTTTCCATACCAAGGGAAAACCTTAGTTTGGGACCAGGACAATGTATGTGATGTTGTCTCAGTTTATTTATTTATATTTATCCTATTGAGTAAGTACGTAAAAATCAATGAACACGTAAACGCGTAAAGATAAGTTCGAGACAGCGTCGTCTGTAGCGGTGTAAAGGGCACCGGACCGTATGCGCCGGGTTGAACGGACGCCGATACGTGGAGAATGCGCGTGCGCTGGTATGACCGGGAAACGATAACAGACGATTAGGGCTTCTAGGTTTATTCTATGTGACGGGCAGAGGCAGAGAATTTCAGAGAAAAAAAAAAATTACCAGCCTATTAATCAACTGCTAGACCTATATCTACGCTTTCAAGGCACCCTGCAATTTTGGATTCCTCGTCGCTCCGCTCTGTTCGTTATTCAAATCCAGGATAATGTTTAGTTAGCTCTTGGAATGGAATGAATTCTCCAGGAATATCCAGAATAACATAGACGACATTATCATCATAATTCTAGGTATTAAAGGTTCTTCTCGTAATTCTTTTGATTTTATTAAATAAATAATTTAAACTAGCCCTTCTAAGGTATTGTGTTCCAATCGATTATTAGATATATTTTCATTTAATAATACTCATCCGTTCATTGATTGCCTAGAATTCGCACGGCAATTGCCATACACCGATGAGGTATCACATTGCAGTATTAGTCATATCCATATTATGCCTCCCCTCGCATTGTCCATCGAAGTAATCGCCTCCATTGTCAGTCCATCTGGCTGGGGGCGTCTCGTACAACATACCTGCTATAGACGAGTATATCAGTACAAGTAAACGATGATCCAAAGGCCGATGACGACTCTTGCTATAGGATCATAGGCGATATCCTCTTTGTATTACGGTACAGAATCGTCTCCATGTATCGCTTGAAAACTAAAACACAAATACTAGGAACGTATAGGTTCTAAGAGAGTAAACGAACGTCCTATCATATCGGTAAGGTACTGCGCAGAATGTGAGTCCAGTGATAATGTGCAATGCTTACGCTGGGAAATACTAGGGGCGCATGAGTTGTAAGACAGTAGTTCATTACACTCCAATAACCCTTTCAATTGGAGCAATATGGCTTGATTATTAATTATGACGACACGATGATCGGATCGGATCGGAACCGTGCATAATGCGTAGAAATATGTACTCATGTAGGTACACAATCAGTTAGTTATTGAAGTTGATGAAAGTAGACTTAAGTTTTTTCTATTTTAATTCAGAAGTACCAGGCAAGCATAACTTATTGAAACGTTGTGGAGAAATTGTCAAATTCTAAAATGTTGCATCCCGCACGATCTGCTTAGTTTGAGCTCCTAGACGACTTCTATTTGTGCATTTAATCCACCTATGGTACCACCCTTCAACCACCTTCTGCAAGGTTAAGATAAACCCTAGGTCTCGGGATAACTTGTGTGTATGCTACGAGAATTTATTACCGAGCTGCTCTCATCACGGCAGCTTGGCTAAGCCAAAGTTTTGTTAAGTTACTTAAAGCTGGGTATTAATTGGTATAACCCTTTTTTGCGATCGCAGGTACCTGTTAAAATCAAAGTTCTATCTATTGACCTCATGTCAAGCCAAACCGTCCAAATTATGTTCACACTATACCTTTAAAAATCTCCATCACTGAACCATATACATAAACGTATAAGAAATCTCCAAGGCTATCATAGTCGGTGATGCATTGATTTAATTTATTCAAATTCACATGTGCTTTGATAAGTACATACATTGTTGTGGAGATTATGACGCACACTCACCAGATATAGTATTCTGTAGTAAGGACAAATAGGTTACTGGTAAACGATTAGCCGTGCCAAAAGGGGAAACATCCACGACCTTTGTCCTTAAGCATATAAATGCTTGTTTACTTACAGTGATATGATCTTTATACGGAGCTAAGCTTTTTATTGTCCAATTCCTATACAAATCTCCTGTTATTATAGCCTGCCATGTCTGTCCATCCATTATACCATTTGGTCGTTATACGCTAAATAGTTAGAAAGGCTTATCTTATGATACTTTTCTTTTCGACAGCGGGGTAGGTTTAAGAAGCGATGGGCTGATGACCTCAACGGCTTTGCCCACGATTGGCCACAAATGGTATATGATAGAGATCGGTGGAGGGATTTGGGGGAGGCCTTTGCCCAGCTGTGGGACAGTATAGGCTAAAAAAAAAATCTTTTAATTTCTATGAAAAATCAATTTCTGTTTCTTTGTTCACAGTGGGTTGGACGTATGGCGGACGGGGGCACAATTGCAATGTCGAACTACCGGTTGCACATGCAGCCGCGCCGGCGCAACGGACCCGGCTCCTCGCTGCCTCTGCGGTTGATCGACGCGGTGGAGATCCGCGATCTGTTGCACCTGATCGTGCTGTGCAAGCACGGGCGACAGCTCAAGTGAGTGAAATAACCTCCTTGGTACTTTTGATGTCCTGGTACTTACGTATAGCGGACCGAGGCAAAATAGCAATGTCCAACTAGGTGCACATGCAACTGCACCAGCGCTGATCTGCAGTCTGCTGCACCTACCTGTTCTTGCTGCGCAAGTGCGTCAGCTCAAGTGAGTTAAATAAACCTCCTTGTTACTTTTGCTGTCCTGGTACTTTCGCATGGCGGACAGAGAGGTACATAGCCATATCCAACTACGGGTTCACATGCAGTCATCAGCGCCGATCTGCAGTCTGCTACACCTGATCGTGCTGTGCAAGCACGGGCGACAGCTCAAGGTAGTGAAATAACATCCTTGTAACTGTTACTGTCCTGGTACTTACGCATGGCGGACGGAGGCATTATAGCGATGTCCAAACTGGTTTATTTTATCAACTGCAGCGTGTGGTACACCACTTTCAATGATAACGGACACCCGAAATGAGGCTACCCCCGATAAATGCATAGTAACTCAAGAAAGTTCTAGCCTAAAATTTTCCAACAATAACAACGATATCAGTTTTACTTGCATATTATGTCAAAATAAATTCTGCGATAATTAAGTATCTGTGTTAAGTGTGTAAATGTTTTGGTAATGTTGAGTTTTGCAAGCGATAAAATTGTTGTATGTATCATTTATTTTTATAATCCTGTTTCTTCTGTGATTTTGCAAGTCATCCTGATCTTAAAAATAATATCAAGTAGCAAAACGAAGAATGCTTGAAGAACGCAGCACTGATTACTTTACTTTACATACCTTACCAGTTTGCTTTACTCTCTTACCTCAGATTTGACTCTGATATGGAGCATCTACAATCAGACCCTAATAATATGTAATTTTTTTTCTACCAGGGCAACATTCAGCACAGGAGATCAGTGCGTCGAGTGGTGGCGAAGACTGAACACAGCGCTGGCACCGATCGGATCAGTTCAAGAGACGTTCGCTGCCGCGTACGCCGCGTGGGCGAAGGAGCAACCCCCAGCTTCGGTGCACAGAGCTCTGATGAGGGCGTCACACGCTCCCCACAGACACTGGTTCGGGCCTGAGGTGAGAGGGAAACCGTTACTAGGTTTATGATAGCCTGGTACTTTTGATGATATTATAGTGAAGCTCAATCACTGAAATAGGGACAAAGGTGTATGAATAAGGCATACTACGAGTATAGGATTCAGTCCATCTCGAGGTGATTGGTCACTTCTGAATATGATATTTTTACTAAACAACCATGCTGTTGAAGTGAACCTGAATCCATCAGTACGTCATCTAGAGAATTTTCCACACGCGGTATCCCCCATTGAGAGAATGCCAAATTGTAAATAAATAAATAGTTTGATTGATCCTACAATATCCATTAAATTTATGATAGCCTGGTATTTCTAATACAACAGCTGTTCCTGCGTCATAGGATTTATTTTTATCAACGCTACCTGATTGCTAATCTCCTGGTAGCTTCTGACCTATTCAATATTATATTGTGCAAAATAATTTAAGAAAAAAATGGTCCAGAGTTGGATGTAGCTTACTGAATCAACAGTATATAGCTAGGGTTGCCATATCAATCAATCAATCAATCAATCAATCATTTATTTGCGATAGAACATGGTTATAAATTGGTCTTAACGTATACATAGTGCTAACATATTCCGTCGTAATAACTTATCCTGAAAGGGTGGACACGTAACCGAAAAGCTTGGCTATGTCCGGGTTTATCCGGACGCTTGGCCACCCTATTTGTAGCGAATATTTTTTGTGATATGATAGGTGTCATACGAGCAGACGGATCACCTGATGGTAAGCGATTACCGCCGCCCATAGACACCTGCAACTCGCATTTTACATACATTTAGTAACATTGATGTCTATGTATTGACATAGAGTCCGTTTGTCAGGTGGAGAGGCTAGGGTTCACGTCGAGGGGCGCATGGCGGGTGACCGCGGCCAACGCTGACTACAAGTTGTGCCCGTCATACCCGCCGCTCCTGGTCGTGCCGGCTTCTATAGGAGACGAGGACTTGGACTCTGTTGCGAGGTTAGTTTCAACCCTGTTTCTTTATGATATTAGGTGGCAGACGTGCCGACGGATCATCTGATGGAAAGCGATGGACACAGGAAACACCAGTGGTGTCACAAGTGCTCTGCTTACCTTTTAACCCCCTTCCCCTGGATTTGGCCTCCGGTACCCTCACTCACGCAGCGAAACGCCGGTTTATTTTTGGAGGATGCGGTATTATCGCGGTCGAGGCTCTCCCACTGTTAAACCAAAACAGGGTTCAAAATGTCAATATACGCTACGATTATGGTTTTGTATACTTCGATGTGTGACTGTACCTACTTGGTCTTAATAACTTTTACGCAACATACACTGATGTTATACACCGCAAAGAGCTATGTTTTGAAACAATCTCGTTTTATCCTTATCATAACGTAGTGTCATTCACGAAGTGCAAGACCTCCGATAACCTTGATCTCCTCTCCATATCACGCTCCGTTTTTAAAGCAGTACTAATAGTACGTTATAAATAAATAGAAGATAGAAGAGGCGCCTTTAAAAACAACAATGCCAATTTTTATAAAGTATAATCTTTTTATAAGTTTTCATAGTAGCGATAACTTGATTTCTATGATGGAGGCCTTTGCCCTGCAGTGGGACAGTATATAGGCTGATACTTTACTTTTACTTTATAATCTTTCTGCGAACTATACTATGATTTTTAATTATGCAGAATAAACTGACAGATGCAAATGTCAAGTTTCCATACATTTTGACGTTTTGCATCTGTCAAATTTAGTGACTTTTTTTTAATGCCTATGGACACGCGCCTTCGAAACGCGATGATTCCGCCAATGTCAAGTGATTAGAGAGGCACTTAGTGATAATAATGTATGGGGATGACACATGACATCTGTCAGTTTACTCTGCGTAATTAAAAATCTGAGTTTAGTTTTTCTACACTTCTGAAGCTTTCACGTGATATTTACGATATGTTTATAAACGGTACGGTATGTTTAAATCACATGATGACTAAATTAAGACAACTAAATTATTTAGTTAAGTAGGTACCACGTTGCCAGTAGTCTATTTACATGAATTGAAAGTCTATTTACATACGATCGTTAATATTTTCAACGACAAATCGATGCCAATCGAATTGGTATTAATCAAACGCAGTTCTTTGTGTCCAATGATTGTTTATGCGTGTGTCGATTACATCACAGCATCTTTGGAATGTGTCGTTTGTACAGCCGATACCATTCGAATAAATTGAACTTTATGCTGTTGACATAAGTGATTATGTCACGGAGGGAAGTAGACTTTCTTTGTGATGCTCGTTTTTTTTGTATAATTGTGTGCGACTCTAGTTGATATATTGTAAAATGATGAATTCTACAGACTACGAGAAGGCTTAGGTATATAAAAACCGTATTAAGCGAAACAGTTGCGCGATTCAATTGGCATCCAGCGCCATCTATTGGTTTAAAAACGAACTAATAAAGTGCTGGATTGAAATGAGAGCGGGCCACTATTATGAATAAATTCATACAACTTGATTCTGTACTGAGTAGCTTACGCTGCTCCTTCTGGTGTAGCTGATGTCCATGGGCGGCGGTGATCACTTACCATCAGGTGACCCGGCTTGCTCGTTTGCCTTCCTATAATATAAAAAAAAAAAAAAATACAACCTGCAATAATAAACTAGATATCGTTAAAAAATCTTTGCTTATTCGTTTCAGATTTCGTGCAATGCGTCGTATACCAGCAGTAGTGTGGCGACACCGCGGGAACGGCGCGGTCATCGCCAGGTCATCCCAGCCCGAAGTGGGCTGGCTCGGCTGGCGCTCGAGCGAGGACGAGCGGTTGCTGGCCGCCTTCGTGACCGCCTGCAACGCTGATAGGGGACTTCAACCGGCCAATACTAACAAGGTACGTAGACTATAGCCAGGTCATCCCAGCCCGAAGTGGGCTGGCTCGGCTGGCGCTCGAGCGAGGACGAGCGGTTGCTGGCCGCCTTCGTGACCGCCTGCAACGCTGATAGGGGACTTCAACCGGCCAATACTAACAAGGTATGTTGAGGTCTAATAGCCAGGTCATCCCAGCCCGAAGTGGGCTGGCTCGGCTGGCGCTCGAGCGAGGACGAGCGGTTGCTGGCCGCCTTCGTGACCGCCTGCAACGCTGATAGGGGACTGCAACCGGCCAATACTAACAAGGTACGTAGACTATAGCCAGGTCAGTTGGCTTAGCTGGCTGTCAGTAAACATTGACTAAGTAATGGCATGCCATCCAAGGGACAAGGGATTAGCTTGACTATTATCAACTTCTACTACTGATTAGCTCTATAGAAAGTTGGATGGCTTCTGCAATGATAGATCGCAGCCGCCTAATGTATAATCTTTTCTGTCCCATATATGTTTCACCTCTCCCCATCTAGGACAGAAGTCCTGCAGTGGGATGTATCATCATCAGCAACCCACACTCGTCCATTGCTAGACATAGGTCTCCTCTATTGCACGCCACCGCTCCCGATTTTCGGCCACTCTCATCCAGCCCACACCAGCCAGCCTTCGAATGTCATCATCCCATCTTGTCGCAGGGCGTCCAACACTACGCTTACCGAGTCGAGTGGGATGTATATAGGCTGATACCACAAAATAATTACACACAGGAGGTAGACACAGCCTGATTTTGAATTTAGAAGAGTTCGTTGACATATGCTAGGGTTGTTGCCCGTCATGAGTACATAAGCGCGCGGCCTCTACCACAGACCTCGACAGTTCGACAATCTAATGTCATAGGTTAGGATTAATGTGGTCGAAAAGGCGTATTTCCCCGTTAGTGCGCATGCACGAGTACATGACACATTTTATGCTCTTAGTGCTGTCTACTTTCTGTATGTAATTACTAGCTTTTGCCCGCGACTTTGTTCGTGTGGACTTCAGGTTCGTAGAAACCTCAAAAATTGTAGCCTATGTGTTATTCTGATGTATAAGCTATATTGTAGTAAAGTTTCATTCAAATCCATTCAGTTTACGAAAAAGAGTAACAAACATCCATACATCCATACAAACTTTCGCCTTTATAATAGTAAGTAGGATTTTGTGCTGATACTTTACTCTTTACTTTTTCAGAACGTAAAGCTACTAATAGTGGATGCGCGATCGTACGCGTCCGCCGTGACGAACCGCGCGCGCGGCGGCGGCTGCGAGTGCCAGCAGTACTACCCGGCCGCGGACATTCAGTTCATGTGTCTGCCCAACATACACCACGTGCGCAGGAGCTTCCAGCAGATGCGGGCGCTGGCGCACGAGCCCAGCGACCAGGCCAAGTGGGTCACAGTGTATTTATACTATTGTATAGAAAAAAATCGCTAGATGGCGTACTGTAGAACTAAGGTGTCCTTCTACACTGCTTGATTGCAGATGGACTTGAGTGAGATTGTAAATGGAGCTTGGTTTGCTTATTTTTGACTTGAGAAGAAGAAATGTCACTAAACAATCAATGGTTTTGAAGTTGTACCTTAATCTAACAGTACGCCATCTTGCGAATTTTCACACGCGATAACTGGCCCCCATTACAGCTAGTTTTAATTTTGGTACTCACACGGATTTTTATTTTAGTTTAATTTTAGTTGAAATTTTATTGGTAAAAAGTAGCCCGCCCTCACTTCGTTTCGTGACAGTAGTCCAAACTAAACCAATAGATGCCGCGTTTCGTGTTTTTGGTTTACCTATAAGGCTTGTCGTTGTCTGTACACTCTGATTCATAATCATGTAAACTGACAGATGTCAATGTGTCATCCCCATACATTATCACTCAATTTGACACATGCAAAATGTCAAAATGCATAGAAACTTGTCATTTTCATCTGTCAGTTTACTTTACATGATTATGAATCAGAGTATAGTAGTTATGTCTTTATAAATAGTATATAGATTGTGTTTTTAAAGAAAATTAACTAACTTTTTTCTCTCATTTCAGCTGGCACAGCAACCTAGAACGAACCCTCTGGCCGCAATACGTGTCGGGCGTCCTGCGGGCCGCCGGCGTGGTGGCCCGGGCCGTGCTGGGCGGGCGGCCGGCCCTGGTCCACTGCTCGGACGGCTGGGACCGCACGCCGCAGATAGTGGCCGCTGCTCAGCTGTTGCTTGATCCTCATTATAGGACATTAGAGGTAAATCATCCATCATTTCAGCCAATAATCGTCCACTGCTGGACATATGCCTCCCCCAATGTTTTCCACGCGGATGGGTGCTGTGCCACCCGCATCCAAGGAATCCCAGCGAACTGAGCGTCGCCACCACTAGTCGCCAACACTTTAGAACACTAGTGGTGAATAAATTCACACAACATCTCGTACATTGACATGTCTCCGTAGGTACTAATTAGCTTAAGCACGTGTGTTAGATATCAGACAACAGAGAAAACACAAATGTATTTCTTAAATACCTACATATATTACACCTAGACATTGAAAACACAAGTGTTCATCACACGATTGTTTGTCCAGGGTGGGGATCGAACCCACAACCTTTCGCGTATGAGACAGGGTCACTACCAAATGCGCCATCCGGCCAGACACACAATATCTCAAACACAACATCTTATCAAACCCGGATTTGGCAGGAGGGCGTATAGACCACGACTTAGGTCGGTAACGTCTTTGGGGTATCCAAATTACATGCATGCAAATTTCCTCACGATGTTTATTCTCTCACCGCCGAGATAGTGGTAGAAATAAGTACAAAGATATTCATTGGTACATGCTCGGATTCAAACCTAGACCCCCCGCGTGGAAGACATCTTCTCATCCACTGAGCTACCTATCGTTAATTTTAGTTTTTACCTGTTGCTATCTTTTCAAATAATAAATAAAACACATTATCACACAGACACACATTGTCACACAAATCACACACAATATTGTTGTCTGATATCTGTCTGTATCTGTATCACACAAGTGCTTAAGCTACTTAGTACGGAGTCAGGTTAATGTATGTGATGTTGTGTGGATTTATTAATTAATTATTTATTTATTATTATCTCCCAGGGCTTCCGAGTCCTGATAGAGCGCGAGTGGCTGGACTTCGGTCACAAGTTCGCGGACCGCTGCGGCCACCAGTTCGCGGCGGAGGAGCCCAACGAGCGCTCGCCCATCTTCCTGCAGTGGCTCGACGTGGTGCACCAGCTCATGCTGCAGTACCCCTGCGGGTTCGAGTTCAACGAGGCCTACCTAGTGAGTATTGAAATATCCTCAAATACAAAATCATTTATCTACTATCTATATCTATACTCTTTATAAAGAGACTAGTGGCCTGCACTTCACGTCGTTTCGTTACTTAAAATTAAACCACTACCAATAGATGGCGCTGGTAGTCGATTACATCGCGCATGTATTTCGTGTTTTTGGTTTACCTATAAGCTTTGACGTGGTCTATGAGATTAACCTCTTTATAAATAGTATAGAATAGATAGATAGATATAGATACAGTCTATAGACATCGACATCTTATATACTAATCGCTAAAACGAAACACGACCGCGATGCAATCGACACCTAACGCCATCTATTAGCACGGGGTGGAAGTTATGTTCCGAAACGAAAAGGCGAGTCACTGTCCATACTAATATGGATGGGATGGAGGAAGAATAACATAGGCTACTTTTGCCCCTTTCTACCTCCCCCTGTTAGGGAAGTGCGCGAACGAAACTGCGGGAAAAAGCTATACTCTGATTCATATCATGTTGAGTAAACTAACAGATGTAAATGTGTCATCCCAATAAATTATCAGTCAATTTGACACATGCAAAATGTCAAAATGCATAGAAACTTGTCATTTTCATTTGTCAGTTTACTCTACATGATTAAAAATCAGAGTATAGTTACTAGTAGCTCATTTACATTTATAATTTCGCAGATCAAACTGGCAACGCACGTCCACTCGTGCATGTTCGGCACGTTCCTGTGCAACACGAGCCGCGAGCGCGCGGAGACACGCGCCGGGGACTGCACGGCGCACGTGTGGCACCTGCTGCACGCGCCCGCCTACAGGAACCACCTCTACCACCCGCATCACGACCAGGTACCGACAGTAGTGCCCAGGGCCTCTCCCACGGCACTACTAACTCACCCTCCCGAGCACCCACACTGCTAGCTGCAGTACAGGCACCGTCGAGGGGGAGACTGCGGGGACCCTTCCCCACTCATACGCTGTTGGATGCAGCGCAGAGCGGATTGGGGAAATAAACCCCGCAGCTTCAAAAATACGAAGCCGCCCGAGATCCTAACTCGGCTGAATGCGGAGCCGGGAAAACGGGCAACACTGACCTGCCGCCGTAATCCGCGGGCTGCGACCTTGCGGTGCAGGTCTCCTAAACGAGCTTTTTTGCCACTGTGCCCAGAGGCACTCCACTCTAGCGGGGGGGCTGAAATCAATTGACGTCAGGTCCAACTTTGACGACATTGGATGTTTCATAACATAACTTCATAATTTTTACATGTACCCAAATCCACTTGTTGTTGGACCTGACGTCAACCTAACGCCATCTATCGGATTTTGCATTTGCAAAAGCTCTCATTGTAAGACTCCCCGCAGACTACAAACTTTTAATCGGCCGATAGTTTGGTTGGCTTTTTAATTATTATGAAGATGTAAGCAGGTGCGCACATTACAGTGATTCAGTATCGGCCGATAAAAAAGTTTGATGCATGCGAACCGGCCAACCCGACTAAACAATCGGCCGATAGTAAGTCTGTAGTCTGCGGGGACTCTTAGTCTGTCTGTAGACGGCTTGCTACAATCGTTGTCTGTCTTAGGTGCTGTATAATACGGCTTGCTACGATAGTTTGTTTGTGTCTTAGGTGCGGTAGACGGCTTGCTACAATTTGTCTGTCTGTTTGTCCCAGGTGCTGTGGCCGGAGTACAGCGTGCGCGCGATGCGCGTGTGGGCCGGCATGTTCATGGCGGAGCGCGACGAGCCCGACGACGAGCCGCCGCCGCCCGCGCCGCCGCCGCGCCCCAAGCACCACAACGGTATACAACACGACACATATCACATCACATCACATGATATCACATCACACCACATGACATCACTTCACACCACATGACATCACATCATACACACTATAAATAATAATAATAAATAAATTCACACAACATCTCATATATTGACCTGACTCCGTACTAAGTAGCTTATGCACTTGTGTTACAGATATCAGACAACAGAGGAGGACAAATATAATACTTAAATACATATATAACACCCACCAGACACTGAACAAACACAAGTGTTCATCACACGAATGTTTGTCCAGGATGGGGATCGAACCCACGACCTTTGGCGTATGAGGCAAGGTCACTACCATTGCGCCAACCAGCCAAATAACCAGTACAACCTCCAATCAACAACGAAATTGCCAGAATCTCAAAATCTTGAAACATGGTCTACGCTATACCCAAAACTGAAATTCAAGACCAAAAAACAACGACAATGTTACTGCTATAAAATGATCGTATCATAGTATACCCCTTTTTTCTAAAAACTCTCGCTGATTGGACAGTGACGTATCTGTCATAGATATTTTTGTCTTGAATTCCAGTTTTGAGTATAGATAGCGTACACCGTTGGAGTCTGGCTGGGGTACCTACCCCAGACTCCAACGGTCTACACCAGAACCAGGAATAACAGTAAATTACCAGACTCCCCGTGAATGTGAATTTAGTTCTGCTGTATTATATCTAAAAAGTCGTTAAGCCGCATTTTGTATTTTCAATGTTATAGGTGAATAATACGAATTAGGTTTCTAATGTAGATGAAACTTAATAAAATAAACATTTTGTTTTTCAGGATTAATGACAAAGACAAGATCATGTGACAATCTACTGAACGAAGGCGAAAAGAGAACAACCCAAAGAAGATGTAGCGACCCCAGCATAGCGCCTGATGTCATGTAAGGATTCATTTCAAATTTCTTTTTTTTTCCTGAACTTTTTGTCCATTTTTCGATTTTTTTCGAACAGCTCGGGTTTGTGATCACCAATCCGCTTTAGGCAAGCGTGGTGATTAAGCCTAATCCCATCATAGTGGCGATGTTCAGATAAGTAAATAAAATAAAATATTAAATCTATTTTCTGAACGACAAAAAAACTGGTGATAATTAGTTTTTATTTTAAAAAAAAGGAGTTTATCTGTAATGATTCGGTCCAAAAAATGTTGTAGACCAGGACCAGGTAGGATTACTATAATTTCTATATCAATACTATTTTTATAGAGATGTCCAGCGCCATCTTTTGGTGAGTGGAACCCGTCGTTACGACGTCAAAAGAAAACCAAACTTATAGGAGGGGGTACGTGCTGTATGGTGTAAGATGGGGAATGTTTAGGCCAAGAAATCACACACAAGTCCGGTTGAATATTATAAGGGCGCAAAACACACTTTACACAAAAGAATACAGTGAAACAATAAACGTAAACCCTAATCCTAATTACTTAAAAAAACGAAAGTACTCGCCATAAAACAATTACAAATGGCGGAACGCGCTCGCTGTGGCAACAGCGGAGTCAAAGCGCGGGAAACGTTACGGGCGTGTACGCTTAGCACTGGGCAGCCAGTCTGAGGCGAAAAACACGTAGTTCCAACCTCTCGATCAAACAGCGACGGGACTCTCTATCGCATGCGCAGAAACCAAGAGCCGCGGCGCTGTCACAACAGGTGCGAGTGGGACGCGACATAAAATAACACAAAAGTGCGATAGGGAACATACTATATAAACTAATTGAAACGCGCTCGCCTTGAATAATAAAACGTAGTGGTGGGACATTTAGAGGTGTTGGGGAGGCCAGCGAAAATGACCGATCGCTATAAACTTTTATTTATAGAATGTAGCGTCTCAATTTCCAAGATCGTTGACGATGACTTGATATCTATGACGAAGGCTATAGGCTATACTAGCTGGCTGGCTGATACTAGGCGTGAATGTTGCAGGAAGCTGTCGATGATGGAGGGCAACTCGTGCGAGTCGCGGCGCGGCTGCCGCGCGCTCACCGACAGCTGCGTGGACGAGCTGCCCGCGCTGCCGCCAGCCGCGCCGCCTAGCGACCAGGTAGACTACACTCTTATCACGCGCATGCTGTAACGCCATCTATCAGATTTTGCATTTGCAAAAACCTTCATTCAGTTATTTATCGTCATCTGGTACTCATAGTACCAAAGATTTAAATCATAGATATGCCCTGACACCTAAAAACGAGGCAATATTTTGATGACATGACGTGTGCGTGTCATCGAAAGTCACTATCTATGAGGATAAAATACGGTCAGCAAAATGTTCATACTGGGAACTAAAAATAAAACAATTCCTAAATTTAAAAGCAATTTTAGTTATGGGACATTTATTTCTAAATGTTACACTACATTTATCTATTTAAGTAAAAAAGCTAAGTATCAGCCTATATACTGTCCCACTGCAGGGCAAAGGCCTCCATCATAGAAATCAAGTTATCGCTACTATGATGGGATTAGGCTTAATCACCACGCTTGCCTAATGCGGATTGGTGATCACAAACCCGAGCTATGTTTGAAAAATTCGAAACATACTTTTGCTCGACCCGGGAATCGAACCCAGGACCCCGAGATCACGGCCCGGTACTTAAACCACTAGACCAACGGGGCGTTTATCTATTTATTCAAATAAATTACTCTAATCACAGAGCGAATATCGGGTTTGATCACCAAACCGCATAAAGTGTGGTGATTATGCATAATCCCATCATAGTAGCTATGACTTGATTTCTATGATAAAGGCCTTTGCCCTACTATTCCTTAAGAAAAAATATGAGTAATATTTACTATAATTTAATAATTAATGAATAAATTAACACAACCCCAGATTTAATGTCCTGACTACGTACTAAGTAGCTTAAGCTAAGCTAAGCACTTGTGTTATAGAATCATAATCATATCATAATACTATTATAAAGGCGAAAGTTTGTAAGGATGTATGGATGTTTGTTAACGTAAATTAACACAACCCCAGATTTAATGTCCTGACTACGTACTAAGTAGCTTAAGCTAAGCTAAGCACTTGTGTTATAGAATCATAATCATATCATAATACTATTATAAAGGCGAAAGTTTGTAAGGATGTATGGATGTTTGTTACTCTTTCACGTAAAAACTACTTAATGGATTTGAATGAAACTTTACCACAATATAGCTTTATACATCAGAATAACACATAGGCTACAATTTATAAAATATATTGTGTGGATTGTCCAAAATATGACGGTAAGTGTCAATAATTAACTCCACGCGTACGAAGTCGCGGGCGGCCGCTAGTAAGACAATATATAATACTTGTAACTTACGACCTAGAAGACCTAGGAGAATCAAACATAAATCATTTTTGAGAAGAGCAAATTCGACTAAATTGTCCAGGTAACCAGTATTCATCCCTTCGATCCCCGCTGGATAACTTTGATCAATTTTTCTTTTAAACGCGGATCTTGCGGTAATCTAAAACGATAAACGTTCACTTAAAAATAATACGTAATTATCATTTACATTTTTATTGATTTCTAGTCGAAATAAAATTACTATTTTATATCTGACCGCTATTAAAACAATGCCTATCGAAACTGCTGACGCTACCGTACTTTTCCCAACCATTAACAAAAGAGCTGTTATCAACTGAGTTCTGAGTACTACAGCGGGTCTAAGTATATTGGCCACCGAGATAATGATGTTGTCTCTTTTTATCTCGCAGTTATTGCCAATACTACTCTCTCTGTCACGCGCTGGCCGATCAGACTGTGATGTTTTGTCAACAAAATAAAATAAATTAAATTATTGATGAAATATAAATACTTACGAGTGAAATGTTATACCATTCGCTTTATTTGAATTTGTAGTATTTTTCTTGCACAATAAATAGGCACATGAAGGCATTTTGAGTGCTTTTTTCCTGTCAAAAATCTAGGCAGCTGTGTCGTACAACTGTCACCGAGTGCAAACGACAACTAATTCGTGCTAATCCCAGTTGAGTTAGACTAGGTTATTTGAAGCGCGACTCAAATCGGCGCGGTCAAAGTATGGCGAGGGCATATCTATGATTTAAATCTTTGCATAGTACAGGGGTTGCCCTAGTTTAAGATTTCAATCAAATATTATTTATTTTTCTCTCACATCCATCCATACTTACTTACCTTCTAATATTATAAATGCGAAAGTAACTCTGTCTGTCTGTCTGTTACTCTTTCACGCCAAAACTACTGAACGGATTTAAATGAAATTTGGTATACAGATGGTCTAGACCCTGAGAAAGGACATAGGCTACTTTTTGTTGCGAAAAGGGGGTTGTAAGGGGTTAAAAGTGGGGTAAAAAGTTACTTTTCCACGCGGACGAAGTCGCGGGCGGCCGCTAGTAAGACATAATTAACTGATAACAGTAGGTATAGCTGTAGCTGGCGGCATAAAATAATAGCAATGACCGTTTGTTTGTGCACTTGTTACAAAGAAGTCTTTCTACTAGAGTTGGTTTCTGCGCACTCAAGGTCATCGCCATCGCCCCACGCCGCACAACTATTAGTTGTCCTTGTGTGTGAGAGACTGGTGCCTGAGATAGGTTTTGGAAAAAACCCAGGTTGATTGGTGTGATTGACCGGTGGATTTATTCATTCATTTATTTATTATGAAGTTTATTGAACGAAATTAAACCTTATTTCTTTTGTTTATTCAGGTGGACGGCCTACACCCCGATCACTTCGAGAACAGCACACGACTACCACGCGACATCGCCAGCGGCTCCTCCTCCCTAGAACGAGAGTTGGGCGCCGCCGCCATCCCTGACGCGGTCATCACCCACGATGATGATGTGGTGGAGCCGGGTGTTGAGGATACAGTGCCTCGGATTGCCACCTCGCCGGATGGTGACACGCCTGAGGACCCGGCGGTGTTCCTGTGCGACGCGTACGCTGACGTCATCGGGATCCATGACGTAAGCAACTGTTTATAATACTTTGTCCATGACGTAGTCATAAAGGAGGCGATGATGTAGTGGAACCTCATGTGGCAGACACTGAGTCTCGCATAGCGACACTCCTGAGGACCCGGCGGTGTTCCTGTGCGACGCGTACGCTGACGTCATCGGGATCCATGACGTAAGCAACTGTTTATAATACTTTGTCCATGACGTAGTCATAAAGGAGGCGATGATGTAGTGGAACCTCATGTGGCAGACACTGAGTCTCGCATAGCGACACCCCTGAGGACCCGGCGGTGTTCCTGTGCGACGCGTACGCTGACGTCATCGGGATCCATGACGTAAGCAACTGTTTATGTCACTCCATCCCTGACGCAGTCATCACCCATGATGATGATGTGGTGGAGCCGGGTGTTGAGGACACGGTGCCTTGGATTGCCACCTCGCCGGATGGTGGCACCCCTGAGGACCCGGCGGTGTTCCTGTGCGACGCGTACGCTGACGTCATCGGGATCCATGACGTAAGAAACTGTTTATAATACTTTGTCCATGACGTAGTCATAAAGGAGGCGATGATGTAGTGGAACCTCATGTGGCAGACACTGAGTCTCGCATAGCGACACTCCTGAGGACCCGGCGGTGTTCCTGTGCGACGCGTACGCTGACGTCATCGGGATCCATGACGTAAGCAACTGTTTATAGTACTTTGTCTATGACGTAGTCATAAAGTAGATGATGATGTAGTGGAATCTGACGGAGTGAAGACAGTAATCCATACAGAAGGGGTCATCCATATTTTGTTGCACATTTTTGTTAACTCTTCACTGTTTTCCATAGCTAGTCACATTTAGAGATCCCGTCCCCTTGGAGTAATGTCTTATTTTTTGACTTTTCACACTTTAAAATTACAGATTTTTATTTTGAGGGCATGAAAAAATGTGTAGTCATGGCATACACCCTATATCTTATTCTTATTATGTATGGTTATTTTGATCAACATTTATTTTATTTTATGATATTTGGAAATTTTTCGTTTTTTATTGACTTGTGATGCTATTTTATAAGTTGTGAAATTGATTGGTTATTTCATTAATTTTTGGCTTTCAATGAGCGCCATACAAAACTAACTTTCCTCCTTATTTCCAGGCGGCAAGAGAAACAGGCCGCACCCGCAACATCAGCATCACCTGGCGGTCCATATCGGAGTCCAGCAACCAGTCCTCCACCGGCTTCGACCTGCCCGACGCCCGCGCCGAGCCCTCCCCCCCGCGCGACCATGACGCCTCCCCCATGGACAACCATAACTCGACCGATGGGGACGTAGTCAACCATAACGTGGTCAGCCATAACGGGGTCAATGGGACGGTGAACGGTGTGGACGAAGTCACTGCTAAGTTTCTGGAAGTTGAACTAAATGGTGAGTTTCAGAATCATTCCTTCCAAAGTTATTCGCGTCTTTGCCTATGAATAAACATTACTCAATCGATGGAGACGTGGTCAGCCATAACGGGGTCAATGGCACGGTGAATGGTGTGGACGAAGTCACTGCCAAGTTTCTGGAAGTCGAGTTAAATGGTAATTTTTGAGAACCCATTTCAAATGTACAATTGTTGGAGCCCATGAACACTTGATCTGGACAAGATCAATGGATCGGTGAACACTGCCAAGTTTCGTGACTGAAGGCACAGCCAAATGATGAATGATTATAATGAAACTGAATATAAAACGTAATGTAATTTCAAGCTATGTCTCGAATTTTTCGAACTTAGATCGAATTTTTGATGACTAATCCGCATCAGGCAAGCCTAATCCTATAGTAGCGGTGACTTGATTTTAGGATGGAGGCGTTTGTTCTGTGGGATATAAAGGCTGATACTTTACTATCACGTTTTAGGCGGCGGCACATCCAGCAGCGTGTCATCAGAGAGCGAAGGCGAGCCGGCGGGTGTCGGCGGCCGACGAGCTCCAGGCCGGCGGCACGGCAGCCAGCTCACGCTGTGCCCCGCCTCCCCGCGCCGCCCGCCCTGCTGCCACTGCCACAGCGCCACCAGTACGTATAGTGTCGGCGGCCGACGCGGCCAGGCCGGCGGCACGGCAGCCAGCTCACGCTGTGCCCCGCCTCCCCGCGCCGCCCGCCCTGCTGCCACTGCCACAGCGCCACCAGTACGTATAGTGTCGGCGGCCGACGCGGCCAGGCCGGCGGCACGGCAGCCAGCTCACGCTGTGCCCCGCCTCCCCGCGCCGCCCGCCCTGCTGCCACTGCCACAGCGCCACCAGTACGTATAGTGTCGGCGGCCGACGCGGCCAGGCCGGCGGCACGGCAGCCAGCTCACGCTGTGCCCCGCCTCCCCGCGCCGCCCGCCCTGCTGCCACTGCCACAGCGCCACCAGTACGTATAGTGTCGGCGGCCGACGCGGCCAGGCCGGCGGCACGGCAGCCAGCTCACGCTGTGCCCCGCCTCCCCGCGCCGCCCGCCCTGCTGCCACTGCCACAGCGCCACCAGTACGTATAGTGTCGGCGGCCGACGCGGCCAGGCCGGCGGCACGGCAGCCAGCTCACGCTGTGCCCCGCCTCCCCGCGCCGCCCGCCCTGCTGCCACTGCCACAGCGCCACCAGTACGTATAGTGTCGGCGGCCGACGCGGCCAGGCCGGCGGCACGGCAGCCAGCTCACGCTGTGCCCCGCCTCCCCGCGCCGCCCGCCCTGCTGCCACTGCCACAGCGCCACCAGTACGTATAGTGTCGGCGGCCGACGCGGCCAGGCCGGCGGCACGGCAGCCAGCTCACGCTGTGCCCCGCCTCCCCGCGCCGCCCGCCCTGCTGCCACTGCCACAGCGCCACCAGTACGTATAGTGTCGGCGGCCGACGCGGCCAGGCCGGCGGCACGGCAGCCAGCTCACGCTGTGCCCCGCCTCCCCGCGCCGCCCGCCCTGCTGCCACTGCCACAGCGCCACCAGTACGTATAGTGTCGGCGGCCGACGCGGCCAGGCCGGCGGCACGGCAGCCAGCTCACGCTGTGCCCCGCCTCCCCGCGCCGCCCGCCCTGCTGCCACTGCCACAGCGCCACCAGTACGTATAGTGTCGGCGGCCGACGCGGCCAGGCCGGCGGCACGGCAGCCAGCTCACGCTGTGCCCCGCCTCCCCGCGCCGCCCGCCCTGCTGCCACTGCCACAGCGCCACCAGTACGTATAGTGTCGGCGGCCGACGCGGCCAGGCCGGCGGCACGGCAGCCAGCTCACGCTGTGCCCCGCCTCCCCGCGCCGCCCGCCCTGCTGCCACTGCCACAGCGCCACCAGTACGTATAGTGTCGGCGGCCGACGCGGCCAGGCCGGCGGCACGGCAGCCAGCTCACGCTGTGCCCCGCCTCCCCGCGCCGCCCGCCCTGCTGCCACTGCCACAGCGCCACCAGTACGTATAGTGTCGGCGGCCGACGCGGCCAGGCCGGCGGCACGGCAGCCAGCTCACGCTGTGCCCCGCCTCCCCGCGC
Source organism: Cnaphalocrocis medinalis (assembly GCA_014851415.1). NCBI lineage: Eukaryota > Metazoa > Arthropoda > Insecta > Lepidoptera > Crambidae > Cnaphalocrocis > Cnaphalocrocis medinalis. Next base: position 3,304,609 of record CM026295.1, read on the forward strand.
CGCCCGCCCTGCTGCCACTGCCACAGCGCCACCAGTACGTATAGTGTCGGCGGCCGACGCGGCCAGGCCGGCGGCACGGCAGCCAGCTCACGCTGTGCCCCGCCTCCCCGCGCCGCCCGCCCTGCTGCCACTGCCACAGCGCCACCAGTACGTATAGTGTCGGCGGCCGACGCGGCCAGGCCGGCGGCACGGCAGCCAGCTCACGCTGTGCCCCGCCTCCCCGCGCCGCCCGCCCTGCTGCCACTGCCACAGCGCCACCAGTACGTATAGTGTCGGCGGCCGACGCGGCCAGGCCGGCGGCACGGCAGCCAGCTCACGCTGTGCCCCGCCTCCCCGCGCCGCCCGCCCTGCTGCCACTGCCACAGCGCCACCAGTACGTATAGTGTCGGCGGCCGACGCGGCCAGGCCGGCGGCACGGCAGCCAGCTCACGCTGTGCCCCGCCTCCCCGCGCCGCCCGCCCTGCTGCCACTGCCACAGCGCCACCAGTACGTATAGTGTCGGCGGCCGACGCGGCCAGGCCGGCGGCACGGCAGCCAGCTCACGCTGTGCCCCGCCTCCCCGCGCCGCCCGCCCTGCTGCCACTGCCACAGCGCCACCAGTACGTATAGTGTCGGCGGCCGACGCGGCCAGGCCGGCGGCACGGCAGCCAGCTCACGCTGTGCCTATGTAACCATTGATATTATGTAATTTGTATAGCCTAAAACACAGGTCCAACTTAGTACAGGCAAAGAAAAACTCTGGTTTAAGTATATTGTTAAGCTTTATTGTATTGTAATGATATCTGCCCTTATTTATTGAATAAACAATTTATTATTTATTATTATTATGTGCGCAAAGTGACTATAATGTTTATTATTAACAATAACTAGTTTTAAAAAAAATTTAGCAAAAAATAATAATTATTACTTACTTGTCGCATATTAAAAATATTGCATTGAATCTTGAAAAATCCAATTTACTTAGAACTAAGACTGAAATGTTTTACTTTCTTTAAAAATATCATATTTTCGCCACAATCAGTGTAAATAGGTTGGCGACGCTAGTTTCGTCGATATAGCCCCTTAACTAGGAGTACCCTATTCTTACTTGCTCCACTGGCTCAGCGACCCGAAACGAGTCTTGGCCCTATATCTTAGGCAGAAATTATTTTGAATATTAAGTTTCTAATTCATACGTTTTTGTACCCACAGGTGGCATAGAGACATCAGGCGAGTCCGCCATAGCGGAAGTGCCGGAGACCCCCGCGTGTTGGTGCGGGGCGCTAGGGGGCGCGCGCTGCGTGTGCGGCGCGGGGGGTACAGGGGGCGTAGGGGGCGCGGGCGGCACCCCCGACCCCCTGGACGGGCTGCAACCCGCGCCAGATCCTACACAAGCAAGACTGCATCAGATTATATTGTATCAGAAGGTGAGTGTTGTTGAGTATGTTTTGGAAACAAAGTTGTGTTAATGTACAGTCACACTTCAGGTTACCATAACCAATTAATAGGGTATTTTACTGTCGTTGAAATATCGACATCCGATACCCAGACTCGATAAATAACTTACTGCGTAATTGTGCGATTATTGAAGAAACATTTTTAAAAAGTTTGATTACAAGAAAGTTATAGACCAACAAACTTTTGATATACCTGTCTCTTTCTTAAACAAAATTTTGTACGGCGCTTGTAGGAAGAAAAAGCTTAGTGTTGCCATTAATAGCGTATTGCTCTCCTTTACTGACAGACAGACAAAATTACTTTCGCATTTTCGCAAAGTTTCTTTATTGCATATAATTAGAATACACGAGTGAAACAACACACTAAGATAGGATATATTTATTTACTAGCGGCCGCCCGCGACTTCGTCCGCGTGGAAAAGTAACTTTTTACCCCCCCTTTTCAACCCCTTACAACCCCCTTTTCGCAATAAAAAGTAGCCTATGTTCTTTCTCAGGGTCTAGATTATCTGTATACCAAATTTAATTTAAATCCGTTGAGTAGTTTTAGCGTGAAAGAGTAACAGACAGACAGACAGAGTTACTTTCGCATTTATGATATTAGTATGGATATATAGTATAGTAAGTATGGATAGTATGGATTAACGTGTTGTCGTATTGTTTGTTGCAGAAAGTAGTGGAAGAGCTAAGTTCCCAGCTGCGAGAGGCGCGGTCGCTACTCCGCGCCGCGCACTCGCCGCCAGCGCCCGCGCCCGAGCCCGCGCAGGTGAACTAGTAGCTTAACGCCGCTCATGTAATACGCTTCTCATTATATCGATAACCAATTAACACTGACTAACGCCTCTCATTATATCTGTCGGAACGTCAGGGGTTAGGTCCAGAGCGCTCAGGCATAGTGTGGGCAGAAATAGGGATCGTGCAATGAAAATCACCGGGTTACCCACTTAACTGATTTAATTACACCACTGAAACTATTACAATCGCAACACTAGGTATCTAGGTCTTAATTTGAACACTAAAACACTGAACGAGTAGCGGGACAGTTCCGCGATGTTTACTCGGCGACGGTCAGAATCAAACTGAGCCCAATCGCTCCCCGCCGAAACGTCACGGCTCTGTCGAAGCGCGCTAAACGATAGTTCCCGCTGTCGTCGCTTGGCGCGCTTGCTTCTAGTCGTTTATGGTCTGTGACCGGATGCGACATATCGATAAGTTGAACTAACTAACACTCACAACGCATCAACACGCGGGACGCACACTGTGCATCGTGTGTAAATAATCCGCTCGTATAGCTGAGAGAGTCGCGGACGTTGCTACGCGCCGCGCCCGAGCCCGCGCAGGTGAACTAGTAGCTTAACGCCGCTCATGTAATACGCTTCTCATTATATCAACGAATAACCAATTAACACTGACTAACGCTTCTCATTATATCGATAAGTTCAGGTGTGGTGGGGGGGCCTGTAGTGTGCTGTTGTGTGTGATTTGGGGTGTGGTGTGGCAGCTTCTCATTATATCGATAAGTTTGTGGCGACATCTACCATCGCCCGATGAAAGGAGTTCGCCACTACAGTACCATCCAACTGTCAGCAGATGGCGCTAATTTGACTGTTATACAAGATGCGAATTCCCCTTCATTCCTACATCGCGAAAGCAAAGTTCGCATGTCTACTTGGAATATATACGATAAACCAACATGGTACATCGGACCTTTTCAACAACTAATTAACACTCACAACGCATCAACACGGTAATACTTACCTACTTTGATGATTCAGCGACCCAAACTGGGCCCGGGCACTCGCGGTTATGCGCCATTCACTGGTCCACAGAAACCACATTATATCAACCACTAACCTACTAACACTATACAGTCCCACTGCAGGGCAATGGCCTCCATCATTGAAATCAAGTCATCGCTTTTATGATGGGATTAGGCTAAACCACGCTTGCCTAATAAGCATTGGTAATCACAAACCCGAGGCTATGTTCTAAAAATTCGAAACGATCACGGCCTAGTACTTTACCCACTAAACCAATGGGTTTTAAATTGTGATCGAAAAAGGGGGCTATTGTGTGTGAATAATCCGCTCGTATAGCTGAGAGAGTCGTGGACGCTGCCACGCGCCCGCGCCCGAGCCCGCGCAGGTGAACTTACTAGTTCTAGTAAGCTACTGCTTAACGCCGCTCATGTTATACGCTTCTCATTATATCAACCACTAACCCACTAACATTCATTCACAATGCATCAACATGGATTACCATCCAACACAACAGGTCGCTGAATCATCGAAGTAGGTAAGTATTAACTTACCTACTTCAATGATTCAGCGACCCAAAGTGTGTCTTGTCCTCCGATACAAAACTCCGTCTCTGCACTATGGGACCAAATGGTGTCCTCCATCTCCAAATTCGATAACTCTGTTTTTTTTTATTTTACTCCTTGATTCCGCGCAGGTGAAGCTTAACGCTGGCTGATGTATGAGTAATACGCTTCTCAATATACCAACCACTAACCAATAAGGGTTTTTGCAAATGAAAAATCCGATAGATGGCGTTACGTTGACGTCAGGTCCAACAACGAGTGGATTGGTTACATTTTGACGTATCATGTCAAAATTATGAAGTTACTAGCGGCCGCCCGCGACTTCGTCCGCGTGGAAAATAACTTTTTACCCCCTTTCAACCCCTTACAACCCTCTTTTCGCAATAAAAAGTAGCCTATGTTCTTTCTCAGGGTCTAGATTATCTGTATACCAAATGTCATTTAAATCCGTTGAGTAGTTTTGGCGTGAAAGAGTAACAGACAGACAGACAGAGTTACTTTCGCATTTATAATATTAGTATGGATGTTATGAAACAACTAATGTCTTCAAAGTTGGACCTGACGTCAACCTAACGCCCTCTATCGGATTTCTATTTGCAAAAACTCTCATTAACACTGACTAACAACGCTTCCAAATACCTAGTTGACCTTGGCAATTTTTAGTTCCGATTCTTAACGCCGCATTTTAAAACGACCCTGTTGTTTTAATAGCTAGCCGTAATGTAATACAGCAGATTATACGATCTGGCTATGACACATATTATATTGACTTGCGTGCGTCCGCTTACCACAAGCATTCGTGTGTTGAACACTTGTGTTTGTTCAGTGTCTGAGTGTTAAATTGTATTTATACTCTAATTTTAAATCATGTGGAGTAAACTGACAGATGTCAATGTGTCATCCCTATACATTATCACTCAATTTGATAGATGCAAAATGTCAAAAATGTGTATAGAAACTTGACATTTGCATCTGTCAGTATACTCCACATGATTAAAAATCAGAGTTTGAGTATTATATTTGTGATTCCATTTGGCGTAGTGGTTTGAGCGCCGGTTGAGACGCAAGGGTCGCGGGTTCGTTTCCCGCATCAAGACAAATGTTTGTTGATGAAACAGATATTTGTCTTGGGTCTGGGTGTTTGTAGTACCTTCGTTGTTTCTGGTTTCCATAGTACAAGGGAAAACCTTAGTTTGGGACCAGGACAATGTCTGTGATGTTGTCTCAATTTATTTATTTATTAATTTATTATTCTCTGATCTCTGTAACGCAAGTGCTCAAGCCTCTTAGAACGGAGTCAAGTCAATGTATAAATTTGTATCTATCTCCTATAACTTCACAGTATAAATGAAAGTGTGTATTGTTCCAGAGAGGCCGCAGCATGTCGGGCAGTATGTCGGGCAGCGCGTCGGGCAGCAGCGGCTGCGGCGGCGGAAGCGGAGGCGGGAGCGGGGGCGGGAGCGGCAGCGGGTCTGGCTCCGAAGTTGAGGTATACAGCCTGACGTGACTTTCAATCTCTTTAGAAGGCTTGGGAGCAATGAAGGTGTTTGCGTGACGTCAACGCCATCTATCGGATTTCGCACTCATTCGTTCCAAAAAAACAAGTTATTTTGGAACGACAGGCAAGCATTTGATCACACCTGATGTTAAGTGAGATGAGGATACTAAGGTGGGCCATGCTTGACCGTGAAAAGCATATTCACTCTTGCCGTAAAGAGGTCTAGGTTCTATTGTTCAAGAAAGACATCGATGAGACTCGTCCCAGAAAATCAAGATTTTTTCCTGAATAATGTTATTTTAAACCAGCGGTCATCAAACATGGCTAAGAACACTAAATAGCTATTTTTCGGTAGCCCCCATTACAATGCAATTCGACCTGTCGTTTATTCCTCCTACAATACTGTAATAGTTTTTAGGAAGTTTTGTTTCAAACGCGATGGCCACCATTATACAATGCAATCCGGCCTCTTTTATGTTTATTTTAATAATGGGGGCTACCGCGTGTGATCCGCTAGATGGCGTACGTGTAGACTGAGGTCCAACTTAACTTCAACGTCATTGGTCGTTTAGTGACATTTTGACATCTCACATCAAAAATAACCAATCACTGTGTAGTTAGACCTCAGTCTACAGGTACGCCATCTAGCCCCCATTGTTTAGATTCATGATCGTAATTTATTTATTTATTTACTAGCGGCCGCCCGCGACTTCGTACGCGTGGAGTTAATTATTGACACTTACCGTCATATTTTGGACAATCCACACAATATATTTTTATAAATTGTAGCCTATGTGTTATTCTGATGTATAAGCTATATTGTGGTAAAGTTTCATTCAAATCCATTCAGTAGTTTTTACGTGAAAGAGTAACAAACATCTATACAACCATACATCCAAACAAACTTTCGCCTTTATAATAGTAGTAGGATTCTTCCTTACTTTAACTATCTTTATTTATTTATTAATTGGTTTGCTTGGTCTGCAGGTGGGCGAGGAGGCGCGCGGCGTGGTGTGGGTACCGGACCACGCGGCGCCGCGCTGCCAGCACTGCCGGAACCACTTCTGGCTCGCGCGCCGCAGGCACCACTGCAGGTAAACTATTCATGGAATGCCCTTCTAGTTCATGTTTTTCCTCCTTACAATCCTGGGTTTTTTAGGCGGGGCGTGAAACAGCCGCACTGAAACACATTGTAATCATAACAATTGTGTTTGATCAGTATCTGTATGTACTAGCGGCCGCCTGCGACTTCGTCCGCGTGGAAAAGTAACTTTTTACCCCACTTTTAACCCCTTACAACCCCTTTTTCGCAATTAAAAGTAGCCTATGTCCTTTCTCAGGGTCAAGACCATCTGTATACCAAATTTCATATAAATCCGTTCAGTAGTTTTGCCGTGAAAGAGTAACAGACAGACAGACAGACAGAGTTACTTTCGCATTTATAATATTAGTATGGATTAAGATATAATATTACTAATGGCCCGCCTTCACTTGGGTTCGGGACCATTCCACTTCCACTCTATACCAATAGATAGCGCTAAGCGTTAATGGTATCACGCTAGTATTTCGCCTTTTTGGTTTATATATGAGGTTAGGCAAATGTCTTCAGAATGGGGACTATGGCGTGTGAAAAATCCGCTAGATGGCGTACTTGAGAACTGAGGTTCATCTACACGGAGATTGGTTATTTTTGACGTGAGATGTCAAAATGTCACTAATCAATCAATTACGTCGAAATTGGACCTCAGTTCTTAAGTACGCCATCTAGCGGATGCCATAGCCCCCATTTACCTCTTTATAAATTGTATAGATATTTGTAAGACGCTGAACAACCACGAAGGAGAATAATAAAATCGAGTGTTGCCCCCAGACGGTGCGGCGGCATATTCTGCGGTTCATGCTCCGAAATGAGTTCGTGGGGCGACTGCGGCTCCGTGCGCGTGTGCCGCCGCTGCCGCGCGCAGCGGTGACGCGCGCCCGCATCGCCCGCGTCGCCCGCATCACCCGCATACACGCTCCCAGCGCGGCCCGCATCGCCCGAGGTACCCACACCGCCGACACAAGCCGCATTACCAGGTCTGCCCGCATTGCCTGCATTACCCGCATCGCCCGCATCTGTGCTAACAGCGCGGTTCCCACCGCCTGAAGTACCCACACCGCCGACATTACCAGGTCTACATGCATTGCCCGCATCGCCCGCATCTATGCTCCCAGCGCGGTCCTCACCGCCCGACATGCCGACACAAGCCGCATTATTACGTCTATCCGGATTGCCCGCATCTCGCCTGCTAACGCCCGACGTCGCCAAGTTACTGAAGCACACTTTCAATTGAACTTGTGATTTTATTCTCGTCTTTACTGATCCTGCCGATTTGTAATTGTGTATAGGCTTCTCTAAGAATGTGTTTCTTATCTGTTAGATTTTCCCCGTTTCTATAAGTGCACCCGACTTTGACCATGACAGATAAATAATACTATCCGTGCGAATAAAGAATGGGATCAGAAATGGCGGCGAATGTATTCACTTCTCGCTCGCACACTGTTTCCGTCTATACTGCAAATAGTGTGCGAGCGAGAAGTGAATAGATTCGTCGCTATTTCTGATCCCATTCTTTATCCGCACGGATAGTATAATCATGTGTTTAAATAAAAAGTATAGTATCAGCCTACATACTGTCCCACTGCAGGGAAACGACCTCCATAAAATAAATCATGTCATAACTATGAAATAAATAGTAGCTTGCCAAAATGATTCATACATGTAACTAACAGGTATAGATAACGCAATCTTAGAGCGCCCAGATTGGGGCTGTTACATCCCAGAAATGTACCCAAAAGTTGTTGCGCCCTATGTGAAGGACAGTACATATATAGGTGGTTTTATAACATTAGGGAAGACTTAATGGATTCTGAAAAATATTTAATTGAATTTTGTGAGGAGTGATACCACTGCCTCACAGAAAACCGGCGAGAAGCAGCTCCTGTGCTGTGTTTCGCCGAGTGAGTGAGGGTACCGGAGGCCCATCGGGGGGGAAGGGGATAAAAGGTTAGCAGCGCACTTGTGACTCCACTGGTGTTGCATGTGTCCATGGGCGGCGGCAATTGCTTACCATCAGGTGATCCGCCTGCTCGTCTGCTACCTAACACATAAAAAAAAAGTCTACGATTGAAATCCGCGTATCAATGTGTATTTTATCCATTGAATGATCATGAATCCATTTGTAATATTCTTATAGAACTGCCTGTAATTGTAATTTTCCAAAAGATATGCTTACGTAATATTAAACGGACCCAAACCATGTCATTCGATAAAACCTCGACCAGTAAATTATTAAATGATAACATTATAAATATTAGATATTTAAAAGACAACTAACGCAATATTCGTATACTATATTTGTGTCTTCGCATAATGAAATAACGATCATACTTATTTTAAAGGCTGGACTTAGTAAATAAGAGAAAATAGGTAACGTAAATGAAGTTTTCATGAAATATCCAGTAGATGGCGCTAGGTTGGTGTCGTAAAACTGACGTGACATTGACATGTCGAAGACTCCTGTTTTACAGTGCTACGAGTCTGTTTTACCGATAGATACGTTCATGCGTACAAATGTTCTACTGGGAAATGTTAAAACTTGTGTCACTACAATAGTTATTATATAATCATAAACGTTACACTCACATACATGGTAACTTTTCTAATGTTAGAGACTATGAAAGTTTAAAACAATATAATAATATTTACGGCACTTCCTTAAGACAGAATTTTTCGAAACGGATTTGTCGCACTGTAAAGGAATCTTACACCTACGCAACGCCATCTAGTGGTAATTTCGAGAACCTATTCGGCGAAAAAGCTACTTCAGCAATGCTACAACTAAACATTGTATGTATACAATGAAATAGTAATAGAAGATTTCACATGCGCAACTAAACTGACACCCGAATACTCGAGCGCTTACTTTTGTGAGCTCTCAAACATGTTGTTGTCTTTGTCATAATGTTGTATTAAAAAGAGATAACATGATTTTTGAGTAGATCTCCAAAATAAAGCTTTTGAGTATCGGGGATTAGTCACAGTATGAAATATCATTAAAATACATACATATTGCCTTAACAATACTGCCCTCGCATATTATGCCTTGTAAAATCGTGTTCCGCTCATATACTGACAGATATTGTGTTTGTAAATACGACAAAATACTATAACGATGAAAACGACGATGCAATAGAAAGTACTACAACAATTTAACAAGTAAATCTATATCAGAAAAAAAAACAATTATTGGCTATGGATTCCATGCTTCTACTATAAAAAAATAGTAGACAAAATCGGTTTTAAGTTAAAATTATAACATTCCAAATTTTTCATTGACTTCTTTATAAAAACTGGCCAAGTGCGTGTTGGGCCACACGCAATGTAAGGTTCCGTAGTTGTCCATGATAACAGTCGTGGACTCCGGAACCCTAAAAACGAGCATGAAAAACCTTCAGTTAGTATACTGCATTATAAGCACAGCGACCATTATAAATGACGTCATATTTCAGATTTGACGTTCAGAGCAACCAATGAATGTGAAATTTTCGTGATATGTCTAAGCTGCTAAGATCATTTGCCATCATAACTTCACGTCGAAATATTGACGCGATATAAATGTAGAGACGAATTTTCATAACTCGAAATAACAGACCGACCATTTTAACATGTGCATGGAATATAATTTGGTTTTCTGCCACCTTTCCAAAAGTCACACGAGTGATTTTTTCACTGTTTTAAAAACATACGTTTTTTTTTAGCTAGAGACAAGTAACCAAATATAATCTATTCAATTTTGTATGGTGAACGAAAATAGAATCGTCATAATTAAAGCTGTCATTCCCGGTTTTGAACAAAGCCGTCGCTTCGCAGCTTAAAGTCCGATATTGTGCGTTAATGACGTAATATGGAATATTTTGTAAGTTTCAAATCACAGTATTCCATATTAGGTATTGTGAAAAATTCGCCAGATGGCGTACTAAAGGATTGAGTTCCATCTGTGATTGGTTAGTGAACGTGGTATGTCAAAATGACAATTTAAACGAAACCACCTGCTGTTAAATTTGGACTTAGGTCCATCAGCACGCCCCCTTGCGGATGTTTCACATTCGATAGTGTCCTTTGCTTACCCCGGGTAGAATAAAAGTAATGGAAATGGCAGACACCAAGTATCTTATCGGCGTCGGTTGTGCGATCTAGTCTAACGGGCCGCAACCTAGCTAACGAATAGCGTACGAAGGCTGATTTGTAATATTGATTTATATCATTACCCTCCCGATTCTGTTAATACGCCCTCTCAAAGCCGGCAATGTACAAAAACGATTCAATTTCCTTCCGAAACTGTACTCGACTACAATTCAATTAATGAATTTACCAGTTGATATTTAACGTTCTATATTAGAATGTCACGAATAGCACGTCGGACTACGTACACGAATAAGTCAACTTTCTTCAAGCGATTTTTAACTTTAAAATGATAACATTACAGTTCAATATAAATTTTAGGTATATTTTTGATGTTTTGTTAGTACTTCAAGCACTTGTACATTGCCGGCCAGAGACCACGAGGTTTCATACCTCCTATACGGAAGCGACTTTGTATAAAATACTGTTTTTTGTTTATTTTTATTTTGTATTATAGTGTTTCATTTGTTCTATAATTATTTTTGTACAGTAGTTTTGTTTCACACACTGTCACGCGGTCGGCGCGCGCTGGCTAAAGAAGGGGACAGGATATATTGCGTGTCAACGCGTGCGAGGGAGATAGGTAGATAGTTGTCAGTTGACGGGGCTCGGGAAGTCTTAGGACTCGTGCAGTTTGTGACGAAAGTTGCTGGACGATTTTGAATCTTATTTATGTCTCCTTAAGTCGCGGATTGTATAAAATACATCCGTCGACGATATAATTCGACTGATATGATTTGATCTTGTTGTTCGTCGGTCTTGTACCAGTTATTTAAATAAAATATCAATAATGTTGAAACTAACAAATGTGAATTAACCAAAAATAAATATATCAAAATTCTATTCCATGTAGTAACGAACGACTGTAAAATCTGATTACAAAATTATATCCATCGCAATATAGTGTATGAAATGTAGAATGGATTCTGGATATTGTAAGTACCTTTGCGAGAAAAGTGATTCAATTTACGACTAAACATTGCATTCATAAATAGATATAAATAAACTTTTTGCTCGCAACTGTACAATGTATAAAACAATTTAAAAAAAATGCGATAATATCCTTCCTCCGATAAAATACCTTATTTTATATGCAATAAGCACTATAATAGTTTGCCACCGACTTCCCCATAACATATAGGACTAAAACCGAGCTCTGTATTTTATTTGTGATATTGATGATAATTTTGTATAATAGTTAAGAGTTTAATAACATGTTATTAGGCGTTAAATTTTACTGGTGATTATTTTAATATACCCTCGTGGTGCGTTGATTATGTTGTTGGCTTGTGTGCTGCGGTCTAGCGAGAATTACATAAGTATACTTAATAGTATACACGTTATACCTATCACAATTACCGATATAATTTAACTTTAACACATAACAGTAGGAAATTCAGTTACAAGTCCTTTAAAACTAAAATAAATTTAAGTCCAAGTCTAAGAATTCGAAAAGTTCGATTAATCCGATAGATGGCGTATCATAGCCGCCTAATTCCATCTACAAAGTAATTGGCTATTTTTTGACGTGACATGTCAAAATGACAATCAAGTTGAAGATGCCTACATTACGCCCTCTAGCGGATTTTCCATTCCCGAAATATTCTTCTAGTCTTTATGCAAAATACCGGACTTATAAACTGATAGTTAAGGCACTTGTAGTGTTTTTTCATTAGTGCAGCTAGAATTATCTGATCATAATAATTACAGTGATAATATTGAATTGATAATAGATTTTATACATTTAAGATTCCTTGTCGCTAGACTGCAGCCAAAATGCATTAGAAGCGAATACTACGTATCACAAACAGAAATCAATATTTCTAGTGTATATCTATTCACACATTTCCAAAGACGAATTCCAATCAAAATAGTTAAATAATAATCACATCTATATCATTGGAATAAAGCTTATTTTAGGCTGTTGGTTGGAGTTTGTCGTTGGATTTAGATGATAATGTGAGTTGTTAATGCAAGCCTGGATTGTACGTTACCTTAAAAGTGCCAAGACTGTATTGTGCTGTCAGTAACTCGTCAACTTTACTTGGTAGTTTAAACTATGCTTATTATTTGAAATAGGATTATGATGTCTAAGAAAACCTCTGACTTTGTTTTTACGTATGTTCATACAATAATATTTTCAAACTAGTGCCAATACAACTATTCGCAATAATAGTATTCTACACCGTGCTTCTATAAAGCTGATCTTACCACGATTTGGTTTGATCGCAACTTACCCGCCGCAATTTGTCAGAGGATCGCGACTTGCCCCTATGATGCGTTGAAAGGTCGCGACTTCCCCACCGCGACAACGCAACTTACCCCCCGGGATTTCTCAGAGGATCTCGACTTACCCCGCAATCGTTAAATGCTACAAGCTAACAGTTGTCGAGTTTTAGTAATACGAAAACTATTGCGTCCAATCGATAATGTAGTCTAGGCCGTACGTCCAGTCTTGCGTTGCCACTCGATTCGACTGCTTCGTGTATTAAATGATTTTGTAATTTATTAGAGAACTTGAGGGGATTGTTGTTTACTGCATATATTTTATATTGTAATGTAACGAAGGTACGGAGTAACGGTAAGTTCCATTGTCGAGTGCAAAACTTGTTTGTGACCAATGAATATTGACACGATGTGAAATAAAGCATATTTAGTTTTATGAATTCGAATATTTTATTTATACCCCAGAGTAAGATCAATTTTCCAGTGAATATTATAATCAATACATTATCCAGGGACCTTAAATGGGGATTATCGCGTCCGAAAATTCCGCTAGATGGCGTTGTGTTGTTTTAGTTCCTAAAATTGATATCTCTATAAAAAATAACCATTCTCATTTTGGATGTCTTACAGAACGCCCTCTAGAGATATTTTCTCACGCAATAGGCCATTGGGTTCAAGATCGATTGAGGAAATTTTGACACGTTATGGTAATCGGAAGCGAAGTGTAGCTGTCTGCAAAGTGAATAATGCATTTTGGACAAATCAAGTGAAGGATAAACGGTCGGAGAAAAACTCTCGTTTACGTCACTGTTTAGTCATAACAGAAACAGAAACATTATTTATTTGCTTAATACAAACGCGTGATCGCGTTAGGAATTATGAGATCCGCAGGAGATCGAAGATCGCAGACATAGCCCAAAATCAATAATAGAATGGCACAAAAACTCTTCTATTGGTGGATTTCATTTTGCGCCGCTTCGGTGGAAAAGCAGCCTAAATAAATCATTGGTAGATAGGAAACATCTTGAAATAAAAGGTCCATATTTTAGTAAAACATTTTATTCTCAATATTTCTCTTGACACGTCTCCATTTACTTAGTACTAATTAACAGTAAACAAGTTGGCAGTTAATAATACTAGTATTACGGCGGTGACTATTGTAAGACTAGTGCGGTTCACTACTCGGGTAGCCAAGCTGACGAGAGGGCAAGCAATGAGAAGAAACAGTAAGTACGTCACCATTATTGGATTTCGATTTCCACAAAACATGTTTCTTGGCTATCAAACGCTACATACTAAGTGGTAGGAAGATTCACTAGTAAATATTAGTTTGTTGGCATCTAAAAAGATACTCAAACATATTTGAACTCTTGTAAATAAATCTACATACTACAGGGTTTATCTGGAGACATTCACATCCCTGTAACCACTTCTCTACCAACCATTTGTTCTTCGACTGTTGAAAATTCGTGGTTTTTTGACTCCCCATATAATGACCAAGTTACGTGACCGACTGTGAATGAAAAGTTAATTCTATTTATGCGTCACTGATCAAATGTTGATCAGAATTGTAAAACAAGTGGTTAAAAAGATGTAGGTAAATATTACAGATACACAGTATAGTTTGGTAAAAAATAATAGAGCTTAAAAACGAATGGTAAATGAAATATAAATATTTAATTATCTATTTGTAACAAAGTAAAAATACATAAAACAGAATTAATTAAAGCTTTCAACAGTTTGATTATTTAAATTGATACCTACCTATTAGATATTATCTTACAGGTCTATCTGCCGAACTCGGAGACTTCATTTGACTTTGATAGTATTCATTATCTTGATTATGGATAGTCATTATGTTAAAATAAGTGCTAATTTCTTTTTAAGTGCCAATTAAAGCTAATTGACGTGTCTGAGTGCGGCAGTATACTATAGATATAAGTCAACATTTACTATACATGTAAGTCAAGTTCATCGGTTGAGGAAAACAAGAACACATGAGCCACTAAACTTACACATGGCTAACACATAACTACAATAATCTAATGTAACAACATATAATATACAATTGACAGCAGTACAAACACTGACCTATAAAAAGTATTCGAATTAACAAAACTCACTAACATGCAGGATAATAAGTCGGTGTGATTTTGCATTTGCAAAAACCGATAGATTACGTTGACATCAGGTCCAACAACGAGGGGATTTTGACGTATCATGCCAAAATTATGAAGTTATGCTATGAAACTACCAATGTTGTCAAAGTTGGACGTGACGTCAAAGTAACGCCATCTATCGGATTTTGCCTTTGCAAAAACCCTCATTGAGTCTTGAAATAATGTCGGTGGAGCTAACGAGGTTCCCATCCCCTTGATATACCACCCTTGGTTACCACGATGCCATTGTAACGGATTCTTCATATTTGAAAACCCTCTTTAATCACATTATATATACACTAAGGCATGACAGATCTATTTTACCAATTTACATTTCGTTTAATATTTGTTATAACTTATATTCTTTATTTCACTAAATACGTACAAATGTAGGTTCTGAAATCGAATCCTAGACCAAAAAACAGGTATTTCTTATTTCATTTAGCTTTCTATATGGAAGCAACCACTTAACGTTCACTGTATGTGAATTTATATATCTTTTCATCTGTCATAAATATAATAGATGAGGGTATTCTGCTCACATTTCACATACAATAGTCAGGTGGTTGATGAATGGGACACTATAAGTTATATCATTGTTGGATATTAGCCTAAATAGAAAAACGCTATAATTAAATTTATTAGGCTCATAGACTTGGAACTTAGTTTTGGTTTCGTTGATTTTTCAAATATATTACAAAAATAGTACTTAACTAATATTCAAGCAGAAATAACAAAATATGATTACTTTAATATTAATGGAGGTATTTAAGACTAGATTAGAAAAAATAATTAAGTACATTACTTTTAAAAATGTACAAAATTATTAATATTTGCACAAACAAAAAACACAATGATTTACTTGTAGGAACATTTTTACATTATCTAGATTTTTTTATTAAAAGCTTTTTGTGTAAACTATTATAACAAAGTGGAATTATTATGACAATATTTAACTACTATAAACGACAACGAAGGCCATTATTAATTAATACATAAATACATTTTATTTGTGATTTGGCTATGCGTTTCAGTTACTTAGAATATTATTTCCTATTTACCAAATATAAAAATTAAAGCGAAGTGCAATCTCAATAAATAAAGAGTACCTTATATAAAAAAAATATTTATTATTTATTGGTGACCTTATTAAAGCGGCGGCTTATTGCAAGAATTTATTCCTTCCAAAAAAACCTATTGTTTTTTTAACAGTATTGCATAGGTATTGGTTCGATAGATACTTATAAAACAACTATCTGCACGTCGATGCGTGTTTAGTCAAGTTTGTTTGTTCTTGCAATAAGCCGACGATAGATACCATATAATTTTATCTTTGGTAGGTACGTCTATTTACATTTGATTTAATCTCAGATTCACTAATGCCTCTCAAACTTTACTATTCTTAGTAGATTATTTTTTGTGGTAATTATTAGGAATACAAAATGTCAATGTATGATTGACTTACGGGGTAGTCGTACGTCATGTTTCACAACCCAGATTTGAAAATTGTACCTTATTTCATTAAATGTTAGGCCGAAGTAAGAAATAGAAATCTGTTAAAATCTTGATTTATGGGGTTGACACACATAGTTAAAAAGATTTAGTTAGTAAATTCATTTTGAATTTTATATCTATAAATCGAAAAAAAATACATAAAATCAATCCAATTTAGACGTGTTTTTTTAAATTACTACATTAGTTGATTTCTTTAACACTACAATTCAATAAGTTAATCTTGTCAACCCTTTTTTTTATTCCAGATTTATATTAGGTAGGACACCTTGCTTTTTTGATATATTTTTTTGGTTTTTTTTTTGGTTTATACAATCTACAGCACAATCATTGGGATCCTTCAAAAATATTTTACAGTTAGATGCTGTTCTGCTGCTTCTTTCACAAATATCTGAACAAGATTTATCACGGCGCTATTTTAATCTAACTTGATTGTTATACCTACTTATTATAATAATTTTTCATAAAATTTTGGAGGTATAATCCTTGTGTATCTTTGGCATATCGTTATCGTGTTTACTTTGGGTTTCATTTATAAAATTTTCCTCAAATATTCAACCCTTTTAACCCTTAACCAGGCAACTAGACAATTTTTTTTCATTGGTTTTCAACCTTATCATAACTGCATAAAGTTCAAAATCTGGTGGTCTCATATGGTACATAGCCAGGTTAATGGTTAAGGGAACTTTTTAAAATCACCAAAACATTGTGCGTCTGACAGTTAAAATAACGTAATATGACACCTTTTTGAATACTGGTTGATGTTGCTATACATAATATATAAATTAAGTAGTATAATGTTGATATGGGTACCCGTATTATTGTTTTCTAGTTTGTTTTAAATCATAGCAATTAAGTACAATTTCCGAAACTGATTCTAAAATAAAAATAATGAAACATATTTCTACTAATAATGTGTTTCGATATTTTGCATGCATGTACATACCTATCTATGTTTTTCTTCTATGAATGTGCATACTATAAATATCTATATTTGTCCTATTCTAATATCTAACAGTCATTGACACACTGCAAACTTCAAGCAGTTATTTTTCTATTAATTCTAGGTACCAGCGCCGGTATTACCCCCCCCCCCCCCCCCTCCCCCACGCCATACGGAGGTGGGGGGGGGGAGCAGCGTCGTGCACCAGGCTACGACGTTTTGACGACCTCCCACCACAGCTAATGAGGAGTCCTCCAGGGACAACAAAAATCATGCTGAGACTGAACCTTGTTGGCCGCAACTGTTTCTTTTTTTTGTCTATGTGCAAATCGCTTCCCCTGAAGAACAAAGTCCGATCTCCTATTTATACTATTTATAAAGAGACTAGTGGCCCGCCCTCACTTCGCTTCGGGACCGTAATTCAGAAATGAACCAATAGATGGCGCTGTGCTAAATTACATCGCGCAAGCGTTTCGTGTTTTCGGTTTACCTATAAGCCTTGTCGTTGTCTATAGAAGTATAAAGAGATAACTCTTTATAAATAGTATAGAAGAAGATATAGATAAACTCCATAGACATCTATAAACCTTATAATAATATACAAACCGAAAAGACGAAACACTAGCGTGTTGCAATCAACGCCCAGCGCCATCTATTGGCAGGCAGTGGAACTACTGTCCCGAAACGAAGTGAGGGCGGACCACTAGTATTAAACATATTGCAAATCGGACTTTATTCTTTGGGACAGAAAGTCCGATCTCCTATATTAAAAATATTGCACATCGGATTCTTTGGAACAGTCGAAAAGTGTGTATTCAATTCGCTTTTTTACTCTTACTGTCAAAACTACAAGTGTCCTCTAACCGTCTCGTTGTGCCTCCTCTGGTAGTCGGCGACCATCGTGAGCACCCGGCCGCGGACTTCGTCGAGCGCGCGGTACATCTCCGAGGTGAACGGGTCGAAGTCTTGGAGCTTCTTCTTGCGTCTGTATATGCCCTCTTTGTGAGATATCGCGCAGTTCATTTCAGCCTGGAATGGAGAAATGTAGGTTAGGTTGGCCGTTAGTATCTGTGATTGGATTTAGGTGTGCAATTTTTTATGAAATGTTAATGTAAGAACACTTGCAAGCGAAAGCAATGATCTATAGATCTAAGTTGAAATAGTTCCGTAAACTGCCAACAGACGTCACTGTGCTAACTTACATCGCACATGCAAAGTGGGTTTTCGGATTGATATAAGGCAAAAATCTGTATCAATAAATGAGCTATCCAATAAACCTGTCTTGTACCTAGCTACTTTTTTTGTTTTATTTTTGTGGCTGGTATATCCTCGAAGTGACCTTAACCTGGGGGTTAATCAGTTAACATGTATAATTTGATAGAAGTTGCTAATTCTAATTATGTATTTATGTGAATCTGTAAATTTATTATGTGCAGATAACCACAAATCAGGTTACCACAAACTGTCAAATTTCCTCAATAGATATTGAACTTAATGTGTTTGACAGTAAGATCCAATCCAATGAAGAAATTTGACAGTTCTGTATACTTTGATGTGTGCCCTCATTTTGTTTCGGGACACTTTTGCTATTTTCGTAGTAGTTCAAATCTTTGCCAATAGATGGCGTTAGTTGTAGATTACGTTGTACCAGTGTTTTCGGGTTACCTTTAAAAATAGTTATTATAGATATCTAAATAGAGTAAATGTATAGCGATCTACCGCGTCTCGGTAAACGTAGTGTAGGACGACCTCAGGCCAGATGGAGTGATGATCTGCGCAAGAGGGCTGGCTGGAGCTGGATGCGAGTAGCCGAAGATCGATCAAAGTGGCGAGCATTTGGAGAGGCCTATGTCCAGCAGTGGACTGTAACAGGCTGGTGATGATGATAGCGATCTTCGGGGGAAGTGGATCTGACTGCTCGAGACGTGGATCGGACCGTACCGCTCTACAGACCAATCCCGGCTGTGGGGTATCCGACCGCGATTGCACTGAGATGGACACCCCAGGGGTTTGGTTAGGGTTAGAGTCCCACACACCTTGTCCCCCACATGCGATAGCATGTTCCTAGAAGCAATGCTAGCGGTGAAACCCGTCATAATCATGCGCCAGTTTGCCTGCTTCATGTAGAGGAGAGACACGACGGGCAGTTTGACTCCTTACCTGTGTCCTCGGCTTAGGGGACAACCCGGGCAGGAATTTCAAGAATTTTTAGGCAATATTTTTTGTGTCACAGAGTTTAGTATGTAATATCATCACAAATATTTTGGTGGGGCTAAGTCTAAACACTGTATCAGCCTATATACTGTCCCACTACTGGGCAAAGGCCTCCATCATAGAAATCAAGTTATCGCTACTATAATGGGATTAGGCTTAATCACCACGCTTGCCTAATGCGGATTGGTGATCACAAACCCGAGCTATGTTCGAAAAATTCGAATTATACTTTTGCTCGATCCGGGAATCGAACCCGGGACCCCGAGATCACGGCCCGGTACGTAAACCACTAGACCAACGAGGCGTATATTATAGATATCTAAATAGAAAAAATGTATAGCGATCTTCGGGGGAAGTGGAACTGACTGCTCGAGACGTGCCGCTCTACAGACCAATCTCGGCTGTGGGGTACCCCAGGGGTTTGGTTAGGGTTAGAGACACACCACCTTGTCCCCCGCATGTTCCTAGAAGCAATGCTAGCGGTGAAACCCGTCATAATCATGCGCCAGTTTGCCTGCTTCATGTAGAGGAGAGACACGACGGGCAGTTTGCCTCCTCCTATTTAGCTGTGTGTCCATCTCACCTCCGTGACGGTATGGTTGAGGAAGTCCAGCACGGCGTGCAGCGCGCGCCGCGTGTCCGACACGAGCAGCTCGTAGAACAAGACGTGCACGCGCCCCGGGAAGCGCGTCAGCCACAGCCGGTGCACCGACTCCCACACCGTCAGCTGCGTCGACACGTACGTCGTCCAGTCTGGAAATACGTTACACACGCACTAGAGATAAAAAAACAAGTAATATATCAGCCTATACATATACTGTGTTTTTTTTGTTGACCTAGGTGAAATGAATTGTGGGAGAGCCACGCTTCGGCATGAATGGGCCGGCTCGACCGGAGTGATACCACTGCCTCACAGAAAACCGGCGTGAAGCAGCCCCTGTGCTGTGTTTCGCCGAGTGAGTGAGGGTACCGGAGGCCCACCCGGGGGGGAAGGGGATAAAAGGTTGGCAGCGCACTTGTAACTCCACTGGTGTTGCAAGTGTCCATGAGCGGCGGCAATTGCTTACCATCAGGTGATCCGCCTGCTCGTCTGCTACCTATCACATAAAAAAAAAAAAGGCTATACATGTACTGTCCGAGCGCGATGGACTGAACCCCGGTAGAGAACAACTTGTTCGTTCTAGCGACGCGAACGAGTCCGCCCGAGCGTGATCGGTGGAACATGATAAGACATGATGATAAAGCGATAAGACCGCCGAAATTGTACATAAAATTTCTGTAACGTCTAATTCGTTAGTTGTGATGTTTTGTGCAATAAAGTACACCTATCTATGATACGGAACTAGTTCCGAAGAGTAAATTAGTCGTTCTAGGTTGAATCCAGCCCCGGAAATCATTAGCGCAACTCTATTCATATTTCTAAGGCGTATGCATAAAATGTTACTTTCACATGGTACTATATAGTGAGTTAAGCAACTCTTCGTACTGACTGTACATATCTGATAAGTTAGTTACATACATGTAAAAAGTAAAATAAACAATATATACCTTTATATTTACCTGACTTTCTGTGTTCACGTGTTTTCTTCTTAAACGCTGACTTAGGGGCTGTTCCAATGTGGCCTTTATGAAGTCTGTTAAAGTCAGCCTGTGAAAAATTATATGCAATCAAATATTGTTCATTTTTTTGTGATAGGTGGCAGACGGAACACCTGATAGTAAGAGATTGCAACCGCCATTGTCTAATGCGCACTAGTAGACAGTTTTCAACCCGCAACACCAGTGGAGTCACAAATGCGCTACCATCTTTAAGCTAATATTCTTTCGATTCCGAAGAATCTGTCACACATGTGATCCTGGAGTGCGATGCTGTGGCCACCCAACGCAAGCAAACCCTCGGAACGGTGAGGTCGCTCCGCGAAGCCTGTTTTTCTTTTTTTTATGTGATAGGTAGCAGATGAGCAGGCGGATCACCTGATGGTAAGCAATTGCCGCCGCTCATGGACACCTGCAACACCAGTGGAGTTACAAGTGCGCTACCAACCTTTTATCCTTTTCCCCTCCGGGGAAAAGGATTTCCCATTAGGGGTTTAAGTTCGGAATATCCTTCCTTATAGGATCTCATCCAAAAATGCTCATCACATTTGACAATTTTCCATTCCATTTCATTCCATATTTGTTAAAGTGTAGCTGGGCTCTTAGAGGTCCAAACCAGATGTTCCATGATCTTTGATTCTTTTTCATGGCATCATAAACTGCTCATCAATATGAACAACTTTTGTTAAAGTGCCATTGACCTACCTCTTATAGTTTAGCTGGGCTGTTGTAGTTCTACATCAAGGAGCCTGGTCTTCAAAATGTTATATATCCTATAAGTTGCCCTGATATTACAGCTATACAATAAAAAAGGTTCATTCGAATTGGTTCAGTAGTTTCCGAGATTAGCGCGAACAAACAGACAAACAGATAAACAGACAAACAGACAAACAGACAGACAAAAATTTTAAAAATCATTGATTCATGTTCTGTTACTGTTTTTTAGTCGTCCTAAGTTATTTTGAGATAAATATCTTCAATGTACAGACACAGCATTTTTACATTTTTATTATATGTATAGATGTATAGATATAGATACATCTCTTACAATCTAGAAATGCTGATGTCAACTCAAATAACCATGTGCAAGCGCATGTGCAATGAAGTAGTGTATGCTTGATGGGAATAATGAAATGGAATAACTTTTTTAAAAGAAAATGCATTTTTTTAATTACATCAGGTTTTTAGTAGCAAATCCTACTTATTCACTAACAAAAACCGAACTCAAACAAAAAACTGAGAGTTTCGATTATACTAGAAGATGATCAATGGATTTATAATGATACATTTACTCGAGGATAAATTGCAACGAAATTGCTAAAACTAAAGTAAAATTATAATTACCAAAAAACATGTCCTCAACTTGTTACCAATGAACATTGCAGTCTAACCATGAGCAGGTGAAGCGAAATCTACACAAAAATTAAATAAAATTACGTATGTACAAAGCTGATTATATTAGGCATGATGACAAGCTGTGAAAACTATTTATCTATTCTGACCCCAACAGTTAAAAAGGTGCATGTATTTTTTTTTGAGCTAGCGGCTATGCAGGGCTGACCAGAATCAATGAAACCAGTTTGATCTATTGCGATCGCCGCTACGCTACAATTCAGTCACTCATACAAGGTGGATTTGGAAATTAAGTTATGTTTAAAATTAATTATCTGTATCTAGTATTTCATTCTATAAATCTAATTTTAGTACTTGTCATCATCCCCATTATGTTATGCACAAAAAATATACACATAGCAAGTTTCAATAGAAAAAAATATTTTACTGTAATAATCCAAAAACACAGGCAATGTGGTAAAGACTTTGTTTATAATTTATAATATATGTTTTCTATATAATCTCATGTTTTATCATGCAATCTGTTGTCAATGTCAGTTGACCATTAAGTATGTTGTACATTGATAAGACTTTTGTATTGAAACTGGCTGTAGTAAACAATATGAAAAGTTAATACAAAATTGATTATTTTAATGAGCTGTTTATAAAAAGCTATAATGTTAATTTAATAAATTAATCGCGATTAATAATAATATTCTCAGTTATTTATAATGAAAATCATTAATTAAAAAATAATTGATATGAAGTAATTAAATCACAAAAAAAACAAAGCTAACAATATTATCTAAATTAGTAAGTGGTAGTACTCATTCTATGTATGTACAGCTACATACTACTGTCAAATTTCTTCAATCAATTCTCATCTTACTGTCAAACACATTAAGTTGAATATCAATTGAGCAAATTTGAAATGTTGTGGAAACCTAACGTGGTGTACCTTCGTTAATGAGCCACATTCAATGAGAGGCTGGTGTGATTAGCAAATAAAAATTAGCAATAGCTAATATCCAGGCAATCTATACTCACACGAACTGATTAATTAAAAAAGAAAATACTACAAATATTTAAAATTGCAGGAAATCATCGAAATTACTCACCAAAATAGCATCTCTAGGATTCCTTATCAGCAATATAGCTGATTTAAACTTGTCAGGTTCAACCGGTGGTGCTTCGTGTGTCTTGACAACAAGCACCGACCCGTCGGTGACATTCTCAGCGGGGAACCCATGGACTCTTAGACCGTAGTCCATGTATATTGAGCCAGTGACTATACCTACAAAAAATTTTTTTTTGACATTGTATCTTCATGTAAGAACCCATTTCATACATTGAGCTGATTCTGTACTAAGTAAAAGACAGATGTTAGCATGCAAAATCCTAGTGAATATGCCTAATTAAATGCTTTATTATTGAGATAAAATGTCAATAGTAGGTGTATCCACTATTCAAAAATGTTTGCTATATATTACTACACCTTTTAATGATGTAAAAAACATTTGTTCCTCCCTTTGACGTCGTAAGACCCAAAAGCCTTTTAAAAGGCATAAAACAATTGATTTTCCATTGTGTCTGCTGTCTGGGCCTTACAATGTTAAATGTAATAAGGTTGATTTATTACATTAGGTCCATAATAACGGACTTAAGCTTACAGAATCGCTACTTACCAGTTGCTTGCTGCAGTAGATATCGCAGCCACGTATTCCCACTTCCAGGGTACGACGCCAGCGCCACAACATTCCCTGGAGGGGCCCTCCACCGCAGCTCCTTACACCACTCCACCACAGGGCAGTTGACGGTACGAAAAGTGATTCATATACCCGTGCCCATACACATTCTTCGAACCACTCAACGGGCTCAGCATAAACATTATTATCATAAAATACAACATCACCACACCCGCCGCAAGCAAAAACAACGATCTCCGGGGCATGACTGGCAATCCTAGTTTACACAACCTCCGCAAAAACAAACATTTGATTCATAATTTAATGATTTCATTTCGTTTATGCGCGGCACACCTTAATTACTGCGGGTTTTATGGCACAAATATAAGAATGGAGATTGAATAACTTTCAACTGGCATGTACGTCGTTTCTTTATATTGTGCTTTACAAGTTTAGAATACTTAAACTTATTTTAAAATCCCAAGTTTATGGAAACTGATTACTAATCAGCCCATTTTGCTCCATTTTCTGTCCAAAAAACTACAAATGTCAAAATAGTCTGCGAATTATTTTGTTTTGACATGACATGAGCGTTTCGTTGTTACTCTGCAATAAAAATTTCAGGTTGCCAAATTCGGGATTTTGGTCCAGGTCAGCTTTAAAATCTGAGTAAGTAAATTAATACTTAAGGTAATCTGGAAGCCAGTGAACAAACGCTGGTGTAACCATGCCCTTGGCTCAGAAGGCGGCTATTAAGAAAATTAACAAACACATTAATAAAAAATTGCTACAAACTATGTTAATGGAAGTGATAGGATGAACAGATGAAGTATGAGTGGTATACATGCAAGCTCTAGTTCAAGGTCCAGCTGTAAAGAGCATTCTTGAGCGATTTAGATTTCTCTGAATGTTACTTTACTAGGTATTTGAATAAAGAATGGAGAGAAATGATAAAGAAATGTTTGAAAAAAAGAAATATTTATTCTGTGTTATTGGGACAAGTTTGTTAGTCTGAGTTTTCTGAGAATCGTGTGACAATTTTCAATATTTCCTGTACATATTTCCAAATACATTTGTAAAGGTAAAACTCTTGGCGAGTTAATTTGCATAAGTATCTTCCTTGCAGTGACCAAGTCTCCTCTAAGGATGTGGCAGACTGCAGCTTTTGCCCACACGGATACTGCAATCATATCTCTCATTTGATATGGCAGAACGGACACCAGGTCATGTATCATTGGTGGATGTAGATGTTCCACGGCATCTGTGATTCTGTCCAGGTTGATAAGGGCTTCAGCAGCATAAATGTGGGCCCATGCCTTGTGGCTGCTGGACACATCTGCTTGGCTTAATAACTCGTTTGCACTAACTAATGCTGAAAGAGGATCTTGCAGATTGAGTAGAACATAACTTTGGAGAACTAAAGTTGAATTTTTCAATTCACATCTCTGCTTCCAGTTGATGGGTGGGCCTGGTGGTGCTTGTATGAGAGGAGCAGCAATATCAGCTGGTGGGTCTTGGTTGGGCAAAAGTGTTATGGCATTCCTCAGACATAAAGCTGCAAATTCTAAAGAAAGTGATGGAATTGCAAATGATTCTCCTGAAGTTGAATACTTCTCCTTATTTTCTTTAGCCAATAAGATTCTTGTATGAGATCCACTTCCCAATTTTTTGACTGTGTACTGTAGGGCTTCTTCACTGCAGCATTTCTTGACACAGCACTCGGCCTAAGTGCAACCAGATGCGAGGGTTGTTTGGGTAATGACGGGCAGCCTCAACCAAACATTCAAAGGCACCCTCAGAATTATTTGCTGCTAGTAATGCTAGGCCGAGATTGTACACATAAAGTGGTCGGTCCCGGCAGGCAATCAGCCTCTCACTGTCTTCACTTTCCATTGCTTTAAAATGTTCTTTGACAGCATGTTGAAAGTACTTTGCTGCCAAAAATGGCTTCTTTATTGATAAATATAGCACTCCAAGATTGTTATTGATTGCTGCCCAAATGTCCTCCCCCTGAGATTTGAGGTCATAACTGTATTTAATTGTTTTGTACTGACCCAATGTATTGGCAGACTCATTGACATCCCCATTCATATACTGTTGTTGAGCTATTATAAAGATGTTTTCAATGGTGTCAGGTTTCAAGTTAAGCTTGACTTTTTGACCAAGCAAAAGCTGTGCTCGGCTAACCAATCTCTCATACAGTTCACTGACTTCATTGTTGCTCTTTAATGGCTCTCCGTGGTTTTTTGCTACTTCTAGGGTCTTTTCATAAGTGCGTCGGCATAATGTAGCTTCTAATAGCAAGAGAACAATTTGCTGCGAAAGTTTTGGGTCCTTGATGTTTTTGCATGTTAACAACTTCTCCAGAACAACGGTGCATTGGTAATAGTATCGAGAATGATACAGAAGAACGGCGTAGTTGTACAAAAGATGTGGAGAACTGAGATCCTTTATATCAACATCTGGGAAGTTCAGACCAGTCATTTGACTAACTGCTTTCTTGAACTTTTCCACATTCTTCATATCACTCACCATGAATTCAACTACAGCTTTGTTATGTTGAACCCTTTTATGGCTAGTACCAACCAGGCTTTCTAATTCATTGAGATGTTGGAGGGCTGAAGTGAAATCTTTTTTCACGAAACTCTGATGAGCTAAAATAACAGGTTCATCTTTATTGGCCATTTTCTTCAAAAATGTTTTGGCAATTATTTTGACTGATTATAAAATACAAGGAAAAAGAAAATTTTTGTTCGGATTTTTGATTCCGAAAATATTTTTCACTTTTGTGTTGAGACACGAGAGTGTTCTTATTAAAATGACAAGTCGATTGCCTTTTCTTTTAATATTACAAATAAAATTTTCTAGGCTTTTAATAAAGATGAAACATGATAGTTGCAATATTTATAAAAAATTTCGGGCAAGAACATCCTCACGTCAAATCTTTTCCACAGATAAAAACAGTACAGTCACTTGATATTTGAACTGTGATTTTACAAAAATGTAAATATTAAAGTCGCCTTTTTAACCATAGCATTATTTATACACATTTGGTTGCCTTAGTACAGAACGTTTTTGAAAAAAAAAAACTTTCATCATTTTATAACCTAAATTTATGCGTTATTTTTATTATGTATTTACTGAAAATTAAATGAAAAATGAGTGCTTCGTCCGACGAGAAAATAGATAAACAATCAGCTGACGCGATAATTAATTTCGTTAAATCTAATGTCTCCAGGTCCGACGTTCCGAATGTAGAGGCTGAACTAAAAAAGGACTTCGTGCTTGCTAAACGTAAAAGCAAAACACAAAAACAGAAAGCTAGAAAGAAGAAGACTCGTAACCTCACCAGGAAAGAAAAGAAAAGTTTAGGTTTCTACTCATTACCAAGACGTGGAGTAAAATATGACGATGTCTTACCTATGAACGCAATCTGGTTAGAATACATCAATACTATGTTAGAATTGGATAAACCTATTCCTGATACCAGCAGCAAAAGATGGGAGATGTTTACGCAGTCGCTGTACAAAGCTGACTTCCATGGCAGCATCTTAGAAGTAGTTCGTTCAAAGTGTCCAAGTTATGTGGGCAAAATAGGTGTATGTATTATGGACACAAAGAATACATTTAAATTAGTATCAAAAGACAATATAGTGACGACTATTCCTAAGAGGGACAGTGTGTTTGTTATGTATTTGAATAAGTTTAAAGTAACATTCTTTGGGAAACATTTGTGTGTGAGGCCAGCGGAGAGGTCTTCAAAGAAAATTAAAGGCCATTTTCATCCAGATTTATAATATTAAAGTATTTTAAAATGTTTTTTGTTCTTTGCAGTTGTTTTCATTTTTTTTTTTTGGGCTTAGTCCCGCGCACGGTGACAGCCGGCGTGTGATTCTGCCAATGTCAAGTGTTTAGAGAGACATTCGATTTTAATATTGATCTGGCTTACCAGTAGATTTCGATCTATTTTGAGGTCTTCTCTTTTGTTAGACTCAGCATCTACAACAAATAAAAAAAGCAGCACATGTAGGGCAGTTTTCATATTCTGAATTATCCTGAAGCGACAGGCAGCATAACAATGCAATTCCTTGCAATTTATTCTTTGGGAAATAATGCACTTAATTGGTAGAACATCCACCCGGTATGTGGATGGTTGTGGGTTCGAGTCCCACCTGAACTTATTTCCTTTTTCTGTCAATTTTTGCTATTCATTGACACACATTCCTGTTGAAGCAAAAGTCGAACTTCTGTTCCCCTTGAAAATAAGTATAGCTAACTGAAATTCTAGATTATTTTTTTTATGTGATAGGTAGCAGGCGAGCAGGCGGATCACCTGATGGTAAGCAATTGCTGCCGCCCATGGACAAACACTTAAAATAGCAAATTAAATTAATATTAAAGAATATAATAAAATAGTAATTTGTGAGGCAGTATCTATAATTTATCATTAAATTTGCAACACCAGTGGAGTTACAAGTGCGCTGCCAACCTTTTATCCCCTTCCCCCCCGAGTGGGCCTCCGGTACCCTCACTCACTCGGCGAAACACATCACAGGGGCTGCTTCACGCCGGTTTTCTGTGAGACAGTGGTATCAGTCCGGTCGAGCCGGCCCATACATGCCGAAGCATGGCTCTCCCACAGTTAAAAATATAGAATTCTAGATGACCCGATTACCCGCGTAACACAGTGCTGAAACGCTGAAGTAAGGGTTGCGTCGCGGGTTCGATTCTCGCACCAAAACAAATGTTTGTGGATAAAACATAATAAACTTGGTCTAGTGTTTATGGTATAGTCCGCGGCATCTAACATTAGCGATGACCGTTAGTTTGCGCACTTGTAAAAAAGAAGACTACCTACTAAAATTGGTTTCTCGCACTCAAGGTCATCGCTATTATTTCATGCCGCAGACTATACCTTTGATAATGGTAGCTCAGTCGATAGGCGCACGTTGCCTTCCGACGGGAGGTCGTGGCTTCGAATCCAAGCATATAATTATGTCAATAAATTCATTGATGGCGCCACTGCTGCTTATGTCATAGGGTATGGTAGCCCCATTGGATATAAAACTTTGGAATTCCATAAGTTCCGAAAAATCCTGTTTTCAAGACTCTTGGCGCATTAAACCCATCTTTAAAAAAAAAATGCGCCAGACAATCGTCGCACCTATCAATCCTGGTCTTAAACTAGGGCAACCCCTGTACTATGAGTAGGTATCAGGTGACGATAAATAACGGGGGGCGTCAACCCAGAACACCCAGACCCAAGACAACTTAGAAAATGTAGTCTCCTAAGTTGACTTGACCGGGAATCGAACCCGGGACCTTTCGCGCTTCGGACGAACACCTTAGCCACTGCGCCATCGAGGCCGTCGATTGGATCTGGATTGTTTAAATTTATGTCAGTCACTTCAGTGTGCGGGCGCGGCGAGTAGGGCAAAAAACATCGTGAAGAAACCTGCACTTTTATTAAAACTTCGGTGGCAACCATGGCAATCGCTTACCGTCAGGTGATCCGCCTGCTCGTCTGCCACCTATCACTTAATAATAAACCTACACATAATATGTGGTGGAACGAATGAAATGTGGTTGCGGGGGTGGACCGAAATGACCAGCGTGGAACAATTCTTCAATCTCGCGATAGGTAGAAGGCATCCAGAGAACCACACCCTAGATCAGCGGTCGTCACACTTTACTGCTCAAGAGCCACACATAACAATGTGAGCACTAAGATCCGGGCCGCATTATATGTGAAGTACGGATGTGTAGTTACTATTAATTAAAGGAATCTACTTTGGCCGCAGTTTGACGACCACGGCCCTAGATCGTAGATTTTTTTTAGGTATTTGGACCAAGTAATATATGGCCATATCTGCTGAAGAACTGACAACCGTTGGGGTAGAAATTTCTGAAGTGAAGACCGCGACCGGAAAGCGCAGTGTAGGAAGGCCTCCGGCTAGATGGAGTGACGATTTGCGAAAAGCCGCCGAGACAGAGTGAAATGGCGTATAGTTCGAGGCAAGAAAGTGTAGTGACCTTGAGTGCGCAGAAACCAATTTTAATAGAAAGTCTTATTTTTTACAAGTGCGCAAAATAACTGTCATCGCCATACTTTCGTGCCTCCAGCTATACATTTGGGGTATGTCCCATTCCACTGACATAATAATATACAATAATACAATAGGCGTCAGTCCACTGACTGAGACAGGCTGGTTATGATGATGAATCATAATTTACATAGACATAAAATAAAACTACTTAGCAACAAATTTAATTAATGCTACCAAAATGGTTATGTACTCAGCATACTTAATGCTTGAAAAGCTATGCTGCTGGTATTCTATGGTACCGGGAAAATGTAATTAGAATAGTTTTAAAACTGAATAAAACAAGATTGTGTGAGGGCGCTACATGCAAGTCCCACTCGGTCCACCCGGAGGAGAAGGGGATAAAAGGTTGGCAGCGCACTTGTGACTCCACTGGAGTTGCCGGGCGGCGGCAATTGCTTACCATCAGGTAATCCGCCTGCTCGTCTGCTACCTATCACATAAAAAAAAGTCTCAAGAAAAATCATCACGGTTCAAATGTACCCCGGCCTCTGAAGCGACATTGGACGCAAACGGACTCAAAGTGAGATAACGATTAAAGTTCACGGTTGGTATGCAACTAGATACTTAATCGTTACGACGTTATCGCGCATCTTGTGTTTCGCTGAGCGAGCGCTCCTGCGCACGTTTGCGCCGACCGGCACATCCTACGTGCCGTGTTCACAAGGTTGGCACAGTTTCGTTCAATATTTATTTTTTTATGATATAGGAAGGCAAACGAGCAAGTGGGTCACCTGATGGTAAGTGGACCAAATTATAAGAACACCAAAAGGAATGCGTATGCGTTTCCGGCCTTTTAGGAAGGTAAATAGAGGCTCGTTTTTTGAAGATTTGAATCTCTTACCATAACGGTTTAATTAATATTTCCGACAACATCAACAGTGGAGGTCCGCTGCCTTTTTTTACCTCCTTCTCTTTTTAAACCCCTTTCCCCCCGATTAAATCTAAGGTACCCTCACTCACTCAGCGAAACAGCGCAGGTGCTGCATCACGCCGGTTCTTTGTGAGCGTGGTATCACTCAAAAAAAAAAGAAAAATTGATATAACCTTTGATCCTAAAGTAGGTACCTAAGTTACTTAGGAAAGTAAGTAGGTTGTCATTTTTTTATTTTACACCATGCATATTAAATTTATCCAACGTGAGTTGGTTGTTTTGTGTAGGAGTTAGGTATTTTTTATGATCCTTTCTGTTCTGATATCCTAAATGTGGTTTACATTAGATACTTAACCTACTTTGTTGTTTTATTATGTTTATTTATACACTGTTTTTTCTCTAAAAGAACTGAATATAGAATCTGGTCAATCTAAGTAGGTATGAGATGTTTTTTGAAATTAAAGAATTTGTCCACGACTCTCCCCAAGCGTCCTATCCAGCGATACCTATGTATCCCGTTTGTTTGTCCCAGGTGGAATTTTCAAGTCCGCGGCCAAGATTCACATTGGATCGTTAGCCACCGTAGCAAAAGTTAATAATTAACAAGTGACAACCCTAATGCACTGTTATCTCCAAGAGATGTCATGGCCAGATATGTTAAATATCACAGCATCTACCAGGCGCGCATAACGCAAGGAGCAGTAGATGAAGGGGTCGCGACCATGGTGACTCGCCGGTGGCTGGTGCTGTGTGTAGCAGTCGTTTGGGATTCTGTGAGTACCTACCTGCATTATCTAATTTTAATATTTACCTCAAAATAGTCTCAGTGTGCTTTCCGTGTGATCCGATGGCTGGGCCATATTAGCTGTAAAGATAGCGTGGGCCGTAGAGGGAAGTTGACTCAGCTCAGTCCGCTAGATCAAGTACTTAGGCAAACTTAACCGTCGGCGAGAAAATCTTTTGCATAAACGGACCGGCGCGCCGCGGCTCCACTTATTTAGCGACTGCCGTCTGACCCTTAAGAGTAGACCCAGATTGGACCTTTCAGATTTAGAAAACATCGTGCAGGTCCCATCACAATGTTTTCCCTCAACGCCGAGATACAGGTCATTGTCATCAGCCTGTTGCAGTCCACTGCTGGACATAGGCCTCTCCAAATGCTCGCCACTTTGATCGGCTACTCGCATCCAGCTCCAGCCAGCCCTCTTGCGCAGATCGTCACTTCATCTGGCCTGAGGCCGTCCTACACTACATTTACAGACAGAGCGACAGTTTACGTTATGTCAGTTTTAGATGTCAACTCATGGTAGCGCTACTGAACTCATTTAGGTATGTACCTACCCCAACGGTTTTCAGTTCTGCGACACATACCTCATAGGTATGTGATACAACTACCTAACTAGATATATACGTACGCATCTTTGGATGTTTTAAATCTATATGATGCGTGCTTCAATGCACATACTCGTATCTAAGATCTAGAGCGTGCTCTGATTTGAACCGACATTAGGCTCCCGTTTTGAAAACTTCTTTTCCACCCTACTATCGCTACTCTACCCGTATTTTACCTAATTACTTACATGACTTTTGTTTCATTTTACAGGCATTTTCAAAACCAACGTTAGACAATGGCCGCTCGTCCGTCGAGTGCTGCCCTTGCCCCAAAGATGCGTTTGGCAACCCCCTATCCCACTCAGATGCGTTTGGCAACCCGGCGCGCGATGCGTTTGGCGACTCTCTGGCACTAGACCAGTCTCCGGATGGCACGTCTGGCGCTGGAGTGAGGGCTGCGGGGCCTGATAGCTGCCCCTGCCGGTTCTCGAGAAGCTGACTCCGTGGGGTCGTCATCAGTCTTCTTTCCGAATGCAGTTCGAGCTGTTAGGCCTTTCGTAAAGTAAGTTTATTTTACTTTTTTAATATGCTAGTGGCAAGCCCTCACTTCATTACGGGACAGTAGTTCCACTGTCTACCAATAGATGGCGCTGGGCATTGATTGCATCGCGGTAGTGTTTCGTCTTTTCTGTTTGTAGGTATATAAGGTGTCTAGATGTCAATGCATTTTATCTATCTAGGTTGCTTATTTAAAAACATACCTATTTTAAGTTTTTTTATTTTTTATAAGTACTAGCTTGTAAATAATCTGATTTTGCCCCTTCTGGCCCAGAAACCTGGGTACGCCCATTCACATGCCAGAAGGTGGGCCATGGTCTGGGGGCACTCGCTCGCTTCCATCTACTTGTAGCGATGGTAGCTAGATTATGTGCATAAAACGCACTTTCCATGGTCGAAACCGAATTAGGTACTACCATTAGTTCGGCAGTAAGGGAAAACATCGTGGGGAAACCTGCACATTTCGGAGATTTGGTTTGGTATCGAATGATATTTTCTACAATATTCTTTTCACGTAACACTTTAATACAGTTCACGCGAAACAGTTTTTGTTTATGTAGGCGCAAAATTTTAAATACTTAATTTCAACTCAATCGTTAAATCGGTAACAAAATTAAAATGATGAAAACATAATTTATTTGAATCAACTTTTGTACTTTTTTTTCGCGTGAATTGTTATAAAGTGTTTGGTAGGTAACGTGAAAATAAGTGTAGAAACTTATTTCGTAATTAAAAGGCGATTCTTTCTTAACTTCGTCATTCTTCTTTTCATCACATCCCATTATGTTATTCCCAGTTGCGTCCAAAGTTATTGCTTTGTTACGCATGAACCATGATCATAATGATGATGATGATTTATGTGGAAACTTCACTGATTTATGTGCTAGTTATTTAATTATTTTAATTTTTATGTAATCGTTTGTTTCCTAACCATGATTACGCGATACTTATTTACTTACTTTATTAATTTATTTTTATTTGATGGGTCGCATACTAATACCACGGATCACCTGATGGTAAACGATTGCCGCCGCCCATAGCCGCCTGGCAACCTTTAGCCCCGTTTCCCTCCAATGGGCCTGTTCTGGTACACTCTCTCATTCGACGAAACACAGCGCAGGCGCTGCTTCAAGCCGGCCCATTCGTGCCGAAGCGTCCACAGTTATTTTTATTTAAATGCCTTACTTTACATTTTCAGTTTGGACTCCAAAGAAGACCCCGACCCGCTGCTCCGGCCTGAAGTGACTCTCGCCTCCTCAGTCCTGCAGACGCTCCGCACAGTCACCGACGAGGAGTACCAAGAGGCTCTAGCTAGAGACGCGGCTAGGAGTGCTGACGAAGAAGCCGCCGAGAGCAGGAACCTGGTAACTGTAATTATAAACCCTAAAGACGCCCTCGCAGACGATGACGTCATGCCAGAAGCTTCACATGTCCACGAAGCAAGATGCGTGGATTCTTTAGCGCGATCCAGCAGTAGGTCGTCAGCGTACAAACCAATATTGCTCACAGATATCCTTAATTTGCCTAAACGGAAATCATCGGGTAGGTCTTGGAGTCTATTCGATTTAGATAACGGTGTAGGAGCTAGTAGCATTAATGAACGGGTAGTAGAACCTTTCTCTAAGACAGATACAGTTGAATCTGAACCTAATTTGCCCATTGACAAACCTGTGAAATCTTTAGACAAGCTTAGATTGAAAGTTCCTACATTTTCAAGTAATGTAAATTCAGAGCGTTCGAGTGTTGACTCTGCTCCATCAAAACCTATTCCAAGTATATCAAATTTATTGCCTAAATTACCTAATCTACGTAGAAATGAAGACTGATGATCTTAATTCAGGTTCTGATAGTCTGAATGCAGCAAGTGCTATAAAAGAAAGATTTACCGGTTTCACAAGAGACAACATTAAAGATAATGACGAGATAATAACGAAGCCAGCATTTTCGCCTAAGGCAAATGAACGGTCTAGTGTTGATTCTGCTTCATCAAAATCTAGGACGCCACTCAAAATAGACATTTCAAGTATTTCAAATCTATTGCCTAAATTACCTAATCTACGTAAAAATGAAGATCGATCGAGCGATGATCTTGGTTCAGATTCTGATAGTCAGAATGCAGCTAGTATTATAAAAGAAAGATATAGCGGTTTTACTAGAGACAAAACTAAAGATGATGACAACGTGATAGTAAAACCCGTTCAAAGTATTGTAAAACCTTTATTCAAAAACTCAGACAGTTTCAATTTTATACCAAAATCAAATATGCCTTTACATAAAATAACACCAGAAACACGAGATGCTGCTTCTGATTTGTTAAACGGGCTTCTTAAAGGACTTGAGGTCCCTAATCTTAGTAACTTGTTTTCGTCAGATCCGTTCAACTTAAGAAACAGTGAACAAGGCAAATCGACATCTGAGAAAGAAGTTGAAGAGGTCAAGCCAAACGATATACAATTTAAGACTGAAATACTGGATGCCATCCCCAGTCCTTCAGAGATAAAATCAGACCATGTTAGCTTTAGTCAAGTTGAATGTGAAAGTGGTATAAATAAGAAAATCAACACTGAAAACGAAGATGTACAAAAAATCATTGACCAAAACCCTATGAAAACAGAAATTCTAGATCATCTTCCAAAAATGTCTGATGCTACCGACTTGAATAGTGCAGAAAGTAATATTATTAGTGATGCTGATGATAAAGCAAAGGAAAATTCAGACATTAACAATGAATTAATCAATGCGAACGATATGATAGACGATGAAATGATTACGGCTGATAGAGAAAGTAAATTGGATAGTGAAAACCTTTCCGAAGATACAGAAAACGATACTAGTAATGATATGTTTGACATAGGTGCGCCAGAGTTAACAAATGTTGATACTCCTTTAAATGAAAATCAGCAAAATGACATTATGACAAATGTAGATGAAACGGCACCATTGCCACTTAGACAGAGAATCCGAAATAGACTAGAAGATTTCAAAAAGCGATCAAAAATTGATCTCAATAATCTTAAATCAAATAAAGCTGAAGAATCTAAACCTATAACGGATAATAATTCAGCAATTGATGAAGAACAATTTATATCGCCTAGCCAAAGTGAAGAAGAAGGAAAAATTAGTACGGAAATTTTAGATACCATCTCTTCCAAAGAAAGTCTAAATAAAATAAACACTGAAGACTTGCAACAAATGTCTGATTCATTACTAAATAAAGAACTAGACCGCCAGGAAACTAATGAAAATGATAGTAAACAAAGTTCAAGCAGTGAAATTATTAATAAAGATCAAGAATTTATGGAGGGACAAGAAGATGGTGGTAATGTAAAAAGTGATAATAACCCAATGGAACAAAACATGTCAGATTCAAATAATTTAGATACCCTCACTGATAGTTCTAGCAATCGAAACGTTTGCTTAGAAAGCGGCCCTAAAATAGATTTACTAGATGGAAACTCAGGCAGTAAAGCTAAAGACAATGAAATGACATTTGAAGCTAGCGACCAAATCTTGAACAAACTTAGTCCGCCGCTGAGACAATTTCCTATTTTACAACCTCCATCATTTAGTGATTTTAACTTATTGAATCCACCAACGCTAGACATCGAAAGTTTATTAAATTTAAATAACCCATTGCCTAAGCTTAAAATACCAGATATATTTAAAGCCAAAGAAGCAAGTGATGATATCTTTTCCACGCGCGATGATGACGATGATTTAAGTATAAAAAAACTTAAAATGTCGCCAAGTGCACCAAGTTTTAAATCAGTTCTACCTCCTTTATCGCCACTTGAAGATATTAATTTAGACATTTTACAACTAAAACCATTGGGTTCTGAAATGCCAACCTTACCTAGATTGAATTTGAACTCTTTTAAAACGAAGTTAGCAATGCCTGAATCTTTACAATTGAGACCACTACTGTTAGAATCCTCTGTAGGAAATAAGAAAGGGGTAGT
This sequence comes from Cnaphalocrocis medinalis, assembly GCA_014851415.1. Lineage (NCBI taxonomy): Eukaryota > Metazoa > Arthropoda > Insecta > Lepidoptera > Crambidae > Cnaphalocrocis > Cnaphalocrocis medinalis. The sequence goes on from CM026295.1 coordinate 3,341,584, forward strand.
TGGTGCAACTCTAAGGTTCGGGAATGATAAGAATAGTATCGGGCGAGCAAACAATATGCTTCAGCAAGCTAGTCTGAAAAATCCTAGTATACTCCGGCGGCCATTGCAGCTCAGCGCGCTTCCTAGCTTAAATGACCTGCGTGATGCTGTGTTGGAAAATGCACAAAATTTATTAAATACTCCTTTGAAAACAACAAGTAGAAACGTTGTTGAAGATACTTTAAGGTCCGGACAAGTTTTAACAGAAAATCTAAGGGTTGAAGCTGAAAATACTGTAAAAGATTTACATCGTAATCTGCAATCAACGTTGAAAGGAGTAGGTTTGGATAGCCCTGGTATGTTATCGAGTACTTCATTCAAAAGTCCTTCTGATTTGTTAGAGGAAATTTCTAGGAAGCATGACGATGTAAACGACAAACTTAAAGGCATCCACTATGATTTATCCGATCGTCTTGAAACATTCCGTAATAATATTCTAGACGATTACAAATTACCGTCACTGAGGTCTAGCATTTTTGATGACATGCCTACACTCGGCTTGCCAATGCCTCGAGAGAGCACCAGTATCAGGCCTAAAGCAAAATCCTCTAGTATTTCTAGCAAAGCGAAGAAGGTAACAAATTCCAATTCAGGAACGAAAGGAAAATTCATAAGTCGAACAGCCAATAAAAATCAATTGAAAATGCCTGCAGCTGCAAGTGTTGCCAGCGCTAAGACAATAAAAAGCAGGCCAAGAAATACAGAGTCACCACTATTAAAATCACTAGGCAAAGAACCTACAAGGACACATTTGCTTTCAAGAGAGCGACCACCTACAATCTTCCAGAAGACGGACAAGAACATAGTAGATACCAACAGGCCACTTTTGAAGAAACCACCACTTCCAAAATGGACCCAAAGTAAAGTTAAAATATCATTTACCACGACAGAACTACCTCCGATCGCGAAAAGTAAGGGACGTTTGAACGAACTAAATAGACCAAAATCTTCTTCAATTAAGGATTCTATTTCTTTGCCCAAGTTGCCTAAAAGTGCCCCAAGGGATAAATTAGGATTATTGAATTCTTTTAAAGATTCTAGTGGTTTTGCAAGTGAGCCAGTGTCTTCAAGAGTTAAAGCTCCATTCAGCAGTCGACTCCATTTCAAAGACTTGAGGCCGCCAAGTCGTCTTAAAACGGGTACATTGGATACTGATGAAGATAACTTAACTCGAGGCACAACTGTTAAACCTTTGACAGCCCTAACCTTTGCCCAGGCCCAAAGCACCGATACTGAATAAGGTTTACAGTCATAAAAGTCCACTCAGTTCTGAGAGTTCAATGAAGCCTAAATCTCCGGTCATATCTGATGGTACAATTGATAGTGTTTCAACAACCAAGCCTTTGAGAAACCAGCAGGATATACCTACGTCTTGGCCCAAAACTATTGACGATACATTTTTAACTAAAGTAAGAGAGGCTTTAAGGGCCAGATTAGCAGGAATCAGTGAAAATTTAAATACCAATCCGAAATTAGGTGATGCGCGGAAGCTGAATTCGTTAGGAAAATTGACATCGGGACAGGAGAAGACGTCTCCTGATACGGATATGGCGAGGTCAGCGACAAATAATATAGATGTGGTGGAGGTAGCTCCAGGGGTGATGAAGGAAGATACGACATATTCTTGCAAAATGATGTGTACTAAGAACTCCTAGTCTGTCATATCTACAACTTGCCAAATATAAAAAGGTTTAAATCTTTGATCGTAAGTCATTGTAACATTAATTTCATCACAATATTTTCTATACTTGAATATAAAAAGGCAAGTACAAGGTTTTAGTAGGTATGTTTTCTGTAAACCGACAGCCACACATCAGTTAACTAAAATCTTTCTCCTCAATTGATTTTGAACCAAACGTTGTTGGCATTAAGGTAATAATAGATTAGGAGTTACATATTTTATTGAGCTTGATGTGAGGCCGTCAGTATCTAGAAAGTTACTTGAGATATGACTATGTTACTAAGTCATTAGTTACCTAGTTATGTGTGGTTTAAAAATAATATGATCTACGAATCTATTGTGAATTATCAGATAAGTAATTATTTGATTCAAATCAATACGCTATCATGATTGTTAATTTTTGTACATTTTAGATAATAAGATAATTTAGGTATTCTAAGAATAAGTAGGTAGACATTTTGTACCATTTTTTTACGAATAAATGAAATTGAAATATATGACATGTTTAAATTTTAATCTCCAACTAACTTACATTACTTACTTATTTTAAAACGAAATTGTTAGTACCCTTTTTTTTTAAGTGGTGGCAGACTGGTGACATTATTTTTAAAAAACCCTAATTTTTAAGGGAAAAATATTTTCATTTATTTTTTGCGTAAAAACTGCTGGAAGAAGGCTTGTAGTGGATAGCAGAAGGTACCTACTTACTAGTTTTAGATTTCGCGTTCAAGAAAAAAACAAGAATATTAAAGTATCCGAAGATGCACAAGCCGGGCGTAGTAGATGCCGCGCGCCTCCAGTCCGCTTGTGACCACGGCGGTGTTGTAACGCGGCCGAAACTTCAAGCAGTACCTGCTCGTAAGTGCTATAATCCATACTAATAAGTAAATGGGAAAGTGTGTCTGTCTGTCTGCTTGTATGTTTGTCTTTCTTTCACGGCAAAACGGAGCGACGAATTGACGTAATTTTTAAGTGGAGATAGGTACTTTGTTGAAGGGATGAAGAGTACCTAGGTAATATGTATTACTTTTTGCCCCTTTCTAAAACCCCCACTTTAGGGAAAGGGGGGGGGGGAACGAGCGAAGCCGCAGGTAAAAGCTAGTATACATATGTATACAGGATGTATCTGTGAACATTTGCATCCCTTTAATCACGTGTTCTATCAACCATTCTGAACAACAACAACACCCTGTATATAACCATTAGTCCCTTTATTTAGTAGGTATATCAAGTACCTATTTGTACAATGCAACGCGAAAGTTTAAAAAGATACCTAAGTACCTAATTGCATACAATGCCAAGGCCTGTACTATACTTATTGAAATACTTTGTACGCTATATATGTATACTGTTGGTGTACCTTATCAATAAAAATAAAAATACCTAATCCTAACTAATACCTAACTAATATTATAAATGCGAAAGTAACTCTGTCTGTCTGTCTGTTACTCTTCCATCATTCATCATCATCATCATTTCAGCCAATAGACGTCCACTGCTGGACATAGGCCTCCCTCAAAGTTCTCCACACAGATCGGTCCTGTGCCACCCGCATCCAATGGACTCCCGCGACCTTTACCAGAGGTCCACCTGGTGGGAAGCCTGCCACGACTGCGGCCTCCTGCGCGTGGCCTCCACTCAAGGACCTTTCCACCCCAACGGCCGTCTGTTCTCCTCGCAATGTGCCCTGCCCATTGCACTTCAGCCACGCAATTCTTTGGACTATGTCCGGACCTTAGATCTCCTGCGGATCTCATCATTTCTGACACGATCACGCAAGGAGATTCCGAGCATAGCCCTCTCCATTGCCCTCTGAGTGACTTGAGCCTTCTTAAGCGGCCCATTGGTAAGCGGCACGTTTCAGTTCCGTATGTCATCACTGGCAAGTACACACGCATTAAAGACTTTCGTCTTCAGACACTGTGGTAGATGAGCCGAAAATATGCTGCGTAGCTTCCACGAACGCTGCCCAGCGAGTTGTATTCGCCGGTCGACCTCTTTCTGGAATTTGGACTTACCAAGTTGCACTTTTGATCCGAGGTAAATATATTCGTCTACAACTTCCAGTTACGCTTTGCACGCCAAAACTACTGAAGTCTGAACGGATTAAGATGAAAGGTAGGACAGATGATCTAGACCCTGAGAAAGAACAATGGCTACTTTTTGATGCGAAACAAGGGGTTGTAAGGGGTTAAAAGGGGGGTAAAAAGTTACTTTTCCACGCGGACGAAGTCGCGGGCGGCCGCTAGTATTTATTATATATTTTTCCTATATACCTAGTCTTTACCTTATACTTAGTCTGATTCGTATACAACTTCGTGTACAACTTTTTTCTATTATATTTTATTAATTGATTTTATCTATAAATGTTATCGTAATGTAACGACACAAAAAACCCATATTAAAAAAATAATAGACCAAATCTCTATTATTTTTGTAATGTGGCTTACCTACACCGTAAATTTTGAAATCTTTTAGTTTATAGGGTCTCGTCTCGTAGCCAAATTAGCAATAAAGAGATGTAAATGTTCACATACATCCTGTAGGTATACTCCAGTTATGTACCTAATACCTACAGGCTGTTACCTAATGCTCCAGCATGCAACATCCTGTAGATAATTTCTATTCGTATTTAGCTCACTCCTTGGATATAATCAAAAGCTCGCTCATGGTCTTCGACACAGCCTAGTGCGTAAGTCACTGAATTTATGTAAATTGCTTCTAATTTTGCTTATAATTTACATTTGGGAAAAACAACTGTGGTAGGTAGGTTGTTTTTTTTTTAACCTACCTAATGTACAGTCAACTCCAAAAAATATGTATACACTTTAGGACCTTGTCACAATACACGTGTCTATAAAAAGTAGAAGTCGTTCTTATACATATGTATTGTGACAAGGTCCTAAAGTGTATACATATTTTTGGAGTCGACTGTACCAATTGCAGTCTTTTCAATAGGTACATTTTATATCATTTACCTACCAGAAATCCAAAACATTTACTTACTTTTTCATTTCAATTCATTTTATTTGCATAAAACACGATATATTACAAGGTCTTATCAAATACTTACACTTTCACATGTTTATTTCAAACTAGTGGCCCGCCCTCACTTCGCTTCGGGACCGTAATTCAGAAATGAACTAATAGATGGCGCTGTGCTAACTTACATCGCGCAAGCGTTTGGTGTTTTCGGTTTACCTATAAGCCTTGTCGTTGTCTATAGAAGTTATCTCTTTATAAATAGTATAGAAGAAGATAGATACACTTATCACATACAGGATGTAGCTGTGAACATTTATATCCATTTAAGCTTGTTTTCTACCAACCAATTAAAAAACATACTTATGTTTTACTAGACAGTGCCCTCTCACTGTTTCGGGAGATTCGTTTTAAGCCAAGCCAACAGATGGCGCTGGACGTACATTAGTTATATAATACAGAAGTTATCTATACAGGGTGTACCTGTGAACATTTACATCATTTTAACATCGTCTTCTACTAACCATTCTGAACAACATTTGTTTTATGACTTCTGGAAATACGCATAAAAAAAATGTTTTTTCGTACAAAGTTGGTCACGTGACATGATAATTTGTATGGGGAAACTAAAATTTTTTCGATTAGTTCGAAGAGTCCTTGAACAAATGTTGTTCAAAATGGTTGGTAGAACACGTGGTTAAAGAGATGTAAATGTTTACAGATTCACCCTATAGATGACTTTTCAAAATTCATCGATTTTTTTTCGACTAACTTACAAAATATACAAGTCACGTAACCGACCAATCGTTTACATATGCAAAGTAGATTTATTTTATGCGAATTTCCAAAACTCATACATCAATGAAGTTTAGAATTTTTGGTAGAACTATTAACTACAGGATTTTCAAAATGTCCACAGATACACCCTGTATAATCTTGCATTCTTAAGTTACTTGAGACAACTTTTTGTAGGTTAAAAAGAAGAACGACCCAGGTGCTGTTTTGTATAAGGAAGTAATTTACTAAATTGCGTAAAGAAGGCGGGTTTTTTATTATTTAATTTAATCAAAATTATATGACTATTGATTTAAGTTGATTGATTGATTGTTAGTTTGATAATACCTACGTAATTAATCACATGAGACCAATTAAATTAACAATAGGTATAGTTGTAGGTAAAGATACCGACACAAACTTGGGAGAGCCATGTTTCGGCATCAAGGGCCTGGCCCGACCGAAGTGATACCACGGCCTGACAGAAGACCGGCGCCGTGAAGCAGCGTTTGCGCAGTGTTTCGTCGAGTGAGTGAGGGTTGAAGGTACCGGAGGTCCATTTGAAAGAAAGAAAATACATTTATTGACCATCACAAAATACAAAATATAACACATACAGTGAGAATGAATATACAAGGGGAAAGAACTTAAGTATGTAATTAGGTAGTAGATATATATGTTTGTGTGAGGTCAATCAGGTCCCGACCTCAGCATTTGCTGCTACGGCATTATCTGCGGTGCCGCAGCAGCGCTGGTATTCTGGTGGGACCTGGTTGCGAGTGAGTGTGCGTGTATGATGTAATAAAATAAATATGTATACGCGTATTTAACAATATTATTATATAAAGTGTACGATGTGGCAGATAAAAATAATTACATGTGATTAAAGATAGTACAGTTACTGAAAACAGAAGTAATTAAATTTGAAAATAACAAACAACAACATTTAGGGGGAAAGGGGGTTAAAGGTTGGCACTTGTGACTCTACGCTTGGGCTTAAATATACATATACCCAAGCGCGACTCTTCCACAAACCACAGGGACTTGGGAGTAAAACGATGTTTCGTCACTTTTAGTTTTTGAATGAATGAATGAATATCTTTATTTGGCCTGTTTACAACAGGAAAACTTTTGACTAACAGGTAATCTAGGTTTATCGCATAGTTGCCGGACCCTGACTGAGAGCGAAAAGCTATCTATAGGTACAGGATGTGTCTGTGATTCGAAAAATTCACACAACATCTCATACATTGACCTGACTCCGTTATAAGTAGCTTAAGCGCTTGTGTTACATATATCAGACAACAGAGGAAACACAAATATAATATTTAAATGCATATATTACACCCAGACACTGAATAAACACAAGTGTTAATCACACGAATGTTTGTCCAGGGTGGGGATTGAACCGACGACCTTTGGCGCATGAGGTCACTACCAAATGCGCCATCTGGCCAGTCAAATCTGAACATTTACATCTCTTTAACCACCAATCATCCCGAACAACATTGCTCATTTGCTCTATGAGTTTTAGAAATTCGTAAAAGACTGTTTCAACTTTTCATACAAAGCTAGTCACATTATAATTCGATGCAAAAAAGTACGTCGAATTTTAAAAAGGCGTAGAAGAAAATGTTCGTGAAGATAATATCTGTTATCATCTTCATCATATAAGCCCACGTCTACACACTGCTGAGTATACCACCGCCTCTTCTTCTGGGTAAACAACACTCCAAAAAAGCTGGACTACACCACGCATTGCAAAATTAATATCTGGCCGCATGTCGCATTAGGTTAGTGGCTCTGCCTCAATCGCCAAAGGTCGTGGGTTCGATCCCCACCCAGGACAAACAGTCATGTGAACACTTGTGTTTGTTCAGAGTCCAGACGCTGAACAAACACAAGTGTTACCCAGATGTAATATATTGTATTTATGTATTATATTTCTGTTTCCTCTGTTGTCTGATTTTTCTATAACACAAGTGCTTAAGCTAAGTACTTACGGAGTCAGGTGAGTATGAGATTTTGTGAGAATTTGTGTGTGATATCTAATTCTACTTAGAACTATACTTATTTTATATAGGTATTTTGAGACAAAGCTTCAGTTGACACCTCTAAAAAGACAGTCACACGTCCATCCGGAATGAAATGGAAAACTTTTAGCAATCACACTATCATGATCCATTTGGCCGCAATATCTAGATCTTAGAATTATCTGTCGTAGGTGAGTAATATTAATTAATTGACAATTGCATATTTTCCACCAATCAATAAGTTTTTGGGTATCCTAATCATTTTGATGTTTATCTTATAAAAATCTGAAACTTTCGATCATATAAGCCTACAATCGCAGTATCTAAATTCAAAATCATTTATATAAGTACCATATCATGAGCAAAGTTTCGACATTCGCCTAGCTGGATGAGACTGGACGAAACCGGGTAAAAAATAGGTAATTGTTTATTTCGTAAAAACCTAATTACTATAATAGTCACTGCGTCACTCATTTGCGTCATAGTAAGTACCCTCTTAACACAGAGACCGGTTCCACTGAAACGTTTCACGTATGTACGTACAGACAGCCACACATCAGGTTACCACAAACGTCAAATTTCCTCAATTGATATTCAACATAATACTATTAACAGTAAGATTAGAGTCGACTGAACATACATTTTGACGGTTTTGTATACTTTGTGGGTGGCTGTACGTACACTACGCACGTTACATTATAGATACACGTCAATAAACACATGCAGAGTGGACGCCTTTTTGGTCACATAAATACATTTAGTTTTATTTTAATAGTAGGTAGGTAGTAGTAGTAGTTACACGTATTTGATGCTTAATTAAAATAATTTTAAGTCGTTCTTATAATCTATAAATTTTAAGCACATAATTTACATACTTACTGCTTATAAGTTAATGTCATATTAATTTCCGTCTTTAATAATAATATTATCTAATGAAACGCGAAAATTTAAAAAACAATTTAAGTCGTTTTTTCAATAATCTGTTCGTAACCGTGTGTGTTTTTAGTCATTTAGGTAATTGTTTTATGTGGCCAAACAAATATTTTTTTCTTTTGTACTTATTAATTAATAAAAAACTTATAATTTAGGTAAATGAGTAATTGTTTTACGTAACTGCTTATTAGTGTCAGTTTAATTAATTAACCAGGTTTTCCTTAAGGGTTCAAATCATGGCGACTTTAAGATGGACTTCGGCTGTCACCATCGTACTCCTATTTCAACTGGTCGCAGTATATGCTAGTAAGTATTTTGCACAATAAGTAGTTATTTATATGTACTTTACTAGTAGCCCGGCCTCACTTCGTTTTGGGACCTTCGCTATTTAATCCATTAATTATTCCAATGTTTTTATGTGATAAATGGCAGACGAGCGGACGGATCACCCGATGGTAAGCGATTCCCGCGCCCATAGATATACCGTAGCCTTGAGGTTGTTTATAGAGCTATATATTTATCTATAGATTTTTGTTGATCATGGGTGGACAAGCCGGTAGAGAATTCTATTCCTTAGACGTACGCAATGGAAATGCTCTTACAAAACTTTAGTACTTTAATTTCACAACCATTTTGTACTTTAGTTACACAACCATTTTGTACTTTATTTTCACAACCATTTTGCACTTTAGTTTCATAACTATTCTGTACTTTAGTTACACAACCATTTGTACTTTAGTTTCCAACCATGTTGTACTTTAGTTTCCAACCATTTTGTACTTTAGTTTCCAACCATTTTGTACTTTAGTTGCCAACCATTTTGTACTTTAGTTTACAACCGTTGTTGATTACAGACAAGCCTTGCTGGAGTGAGGTGTTAGATCAGAACGAGTCTAACGTATGCGTGTGCTCGGCGAGCTACTGCGATGCCGTCACCAGGGAACCACCCCGCCTCGGCACCTACGTGTCTTATGTCTCTTCCGAAGTAAGTTTTTTCCATCTTAAAGTAAGTCTGTGGGAGAGCCATGCTTCGGCATGAATGGGTCGGCTCGACCGGAGTGATACCACTACTGCCTCACAGAAAACCGGCGTGAAGCAGCTCCTGTGCTGTGTTTCGCCGAGTGAGTGAGGGTACCGGAGGCCCATCGGGGTGGAAGGGGATAAAAGGTTAGCAGCGCACTTGTGACCCCACTGGTGTTGCATGTGTCCATGGGCGGCGGCAATTGCTTACCATCAGGTGATCCACCTGCTTGTCTGCTACCTATCACATATAAAAAAATGTAGCGTCCTCATTATGTTTGATGCCATAGAATAATAAATAAATCTTCTATCTTCTATACTATATATAAAGAGGTAAATTCTATAGACAACGACTAGGCTTATAGGTAAACTTAAAAAGCAAAACACGTGTGCGATGTAATCGACACCCAGCGCCATCTATTGGTTGCATGGGAAACTAATGTCCCGAAACGAAGTTAGGGCGGGTCACTAGTCATTTAATAAATTGAGACAACAACACATACATTGTCCTGGTCCCAAACTAAGGGTTTCCCTTGTGATATGGAAACCAGGAACCACAAATATCCAGACTGAACACAAATATCTGTTTCATCAACAAACCAAAATGGTCTGTGTTGGTGCGGGAATCGAACCCGCGACTCTTCCGTCTCAACCGACACTCAAACCACTGCGTCAAACGAGTCGTCAACGTAGCAACCTCACTCTGTCTGGTGCCATAATCCTACTAATTTAACTATTATAAAGGCGAAAGTTTGTAAGTATGGATGTATGGATGTTTGTTACTCTTTCACGTAAAAACTACTGAACGGATTTGAATGAAACTTTACCACAATATAGCTTATACATCAGAAAAACACATAGGCTACAATTTTTGAGGTTTCTACGAACCTGAAGTCCACGCGAACGAGGTCGCGGGCAAAAGCTAGTAATATAGTGTAGCGTCCCCAGTGACGGCAACCATTTTAATTTAATTATAGTTTATATAGTTTATAGTAGTTATATTTTAATTATAGTTTTTAGTTTCTGTTATATAGTTATACTTATAGTCTATCTATCTAGGCTGAATATCGATAACCAATAAGAGTGCCTAATAAGACCAAATATTTTCGTTTCCAGCAAGGTCTACGATTCGATAAAACAGTTGGAAGGCTAGGCTCGTTCTACTATCGACATCCAGGTACTAGTAGTTAATTTTTACTTTCTTCTTAAAAAGAGCAACTGGCGAGTTTCAAATATGTGCTGTGTACAAGCACAAAATAAATATTGACACAGAAGTCTGACTGCCCACTAAGAGCTGAAAATATGTCATGTACTCACGCATGCGCACTAACGGCCTTTTCGACCACATTAATCCTAACTTATGACATAAGATTGTCGAACTGTCGAGGTCTGTGGTAGAGGCCAGGGTACATGTACTCATGCCGGGCAACAACCCTAGCATATGTCAACGAACTCTTCTAAATTCAAAATCAAGGCTAAGTCAAACTTCTGTGTCAGTCTTTATTTTGTGGTACAAGCCTATACAAATAAAGATTTATTTTGACTATGACTAAAGTGTTAAGCTGCTTTTGATACTGGCCACAAACTCTCGGAAAGCGGATCCGATCTTCTACAAAAATGATTCTAAAGGTCCGTTAATTTTCTGTAGCCAACTCCTGCCCGGTGAGGGGTGATTGCGCACCGGGTATATACCTGGACCCCACCACGACGTACCAGACCGTCGAGGGCTTCGGCGGCTCCGTCACTGACTCCGCTGCCATCAACTGGAGGAGCCTGAGGGACAAGCGGCTGCAGCAGTATCTTATTGAGTAAGGATGCTAGATAAATATCTTTTTTTTATATTGTGGACAATCATGATGACTTCACTCCGCCTGATGGTAAGCGGCCGTGAGATCCAAATATGAGATTGACAGGCACAAAAGAACAGACAAAGTGTCCATTGAGTCTGTCACTCTCAGCTGCTGAGATGCCGTTTCACGCCCCGCCTAAAAACCCAGGATTGTAAGAAGGAGGAAACACTTGAACTGGAAGGGCATTCCATGACTTGATGGCTCGGGGCAGGAACGGAGCCAAACCTCTTGCCGCGCGCCGGCATATTGTCTGGATGGTATGCGGATGGCAACGCTGTCCAGCACGTGTTGCTCATTCGTGTTGTAGGTATAGAGCCACGCTTTGGCAAAAATGGCCGGGTATACCAGAGCCGAATGAATGGGCAATCGCTCATCAAAACGATGGCGCATTTGGTAGTGATCCTGCCTCATACGCCAAAGGCCGACCCTCACAAACATTCGTGTGATGAACCGTGAACGCTTGTGTTTGTTCAGTGTCTGGGTGTAAAGGTAATATTATGTACTCAAGTAATATATTACTATATGTGTTTCCTGTGTTGTCTGATATTCTGTAACACAAGTGCTTAAGCTACTTAGTATAGAGTCAGGTCAATACATAAGTAAAAGGTGTTGTATGATTTTACCCGTTGGGGTAAACGAGTTCTGGAGTGGAGACCACGTCTTGGTAAACGTGTGTAGGACGACCTCAGGCCAGATAGAGTGACGATCTGCGCGAGAGGGCTGGCTGGAGCTGGATGCGAGTAGCCAAAGATCGATCTAAGTGGCGAGCATTTGGAGAGGCCTATGTCCAGCAGTGGACTGATACAGGCTGATGATGATGAGGATGATGATGTTGTATGATTTTATTTATTTTCTTTTTTGGTTTCCAGGTCATACTTCGGCGACACTGGCCTGGAGTACAACATGATCCGCACCCCCATCGGAGGGTCCGACTTTTCCACTCGTCCTTACGCGTACAATGAGTTGCCAGTCAATGATGCTAAGCTTAGCAACTTTACGCTCTTGATGGAAGATTATGAGCTCAAGGCAAGTTATGTGGCAGGGTTGCCAGTCGTGTGAAAAACTAGCTAACTAACTATCAGGTGATCCGTCTGCTCGTCTACCCTTCCTTCCTTCTATCCTTTTAAAAAAAAACTCGTGCGTACGAGATGTACAGTCTCTGTACGAAATACTTTGAAATTGACTTTTGGCAATTGTTGCACATGTCTTAATTGGGGTAGGTAACTTAAGAATGTTTTATTTAACACTGTTTTCTATTTCCCGCAGCTGCCCATGATAAAACAAGCCATAAAGACTTCCGGTGAGAGGGAGATACACCTGATCGCCTCCGCCTGGTCGCCACCCCCATGGATGAAGACCAACAACGCTTTCACCGGTCTCGGTACTCTCAAACGAGAATACTTCCAGACTTATGCGGATTACCACTTGAGGTAGATAAAAAAAAAAGCATGCACGGGCCTCCTCTGCAGCCCAGTAGCACAAAACAACAGATACAAAAACTTTAAATACCTACAAAAACTGTTTTGTATAGAATATATTAGACAGGATAAAAAAGAGAGAAAAAAACTACTTACCTACTGAATTTCACTGGCCGACTGGCGCATTTGGTAAGTGACCCTGCCTCATACGCCCAAGATTCGAGCCCCACCCTGGAAAATGTGGTGTTCGTGTGATGAACACTTATATTTTTTCAGTATCTGGGTGTTATATTAGATCCGTAGAAGAGTGGCCTGTCTATCGGTTTTTTAAAGGATGCATTTTGGGGAGTGTTCGAAAGAGCTTCCCGACCTGATACCACCTTCTCCTTTCTACCACCGGACAATGCGGAAGACGAAAGGAATCCACCCTTACACTGTGGAAGTTCCACCAGCTCGTACTAAGCGTTTCGCTTCTTCTTTCTTAGTACGAACTGCTAAGGAATGGAACAACTAGCCGGCTTCTGTATTTCCAGAGAGCTACAATTTGGGTGTCTTTAAGTCGATAGTGAATAGGCTTCTTCTGGGAAAGCACGCTATATCTTAGACCTCATTGTCACTCTCCATCAGGTGAGATGAGGTCAAGTGCAAACCCATCTTATATAAAAAAAATATAATGATGTATCTGAATATTATAATTTGTGCTCTTCTGTTGTCTGATATCTGTAACACCAGTGCTTAAGCTACTTAGTTAGGAGGCAGGTCAGTGTGATGTTGTGAGATTTTTTATGTGGTTTGTTTGCCAGGCTTTTCTACCAGTAGGTAGACTTAGTTGCTAAAGAAGATATTAACGTCGTAAGACCGAAAAGCCTTTTAAAAGGCATAAAACAATTGATTTTCCATTGTAACATTGCGCACTTGTAACTCCACTGGTGTTGCAAGTGTCCATGAGCGGCGGCAATTGCTTACCATCAGGTGATCCGCCTGCTCGTCTGCTACCTATAACATAAAAAAAAATGTGTCTGCTGTCTGGGCCTTACGACGTTAATCAAGTATCATGCCCTCAGATTCCTGGAAGAGTACGAGAAGGAAGGCGTCTCATTCTGGGGCATCACCACCACCAACGAGCCGACCAACGCCATTGTGGATGACAACATTGCTTTTAACTCGTTGGGCTGGAAAATTTCCGATCAGGTCAGTAATAAATTATTATGCTTTAGACTACCCACACGGAGGCAAACCTAAAGTGGCCATAAGTCCTGGTTTCGGTCAGCTGTCCTGTCTCGTTGTCCCGAAACAAAGCGTCGCCGGGACGCATAATTGTACCCTTTTTGTGAAAATATCGACTTCGATGGCGCAGTGGCTATAAGGTATTCGCCCGAAGCGCGAAAGGTCCCGGGTTCGATTCTCGGTCAAGTCAACTTAGGAAACTGCATTTTCTAAGTTGTATTGGGTCTGGGTATGCTGGGTTGACGCCCCCAGTTAAATCGTCAACTGGTACTCATAGTACAGGGGTTGCCCTAGTTTGAGACCAGGTTGATTGGTGGGATTGTCTGGCGCATTTATTTTATTATTTATTATATCCCGTTTATCGATATGATGAGTTGCTGCTTGTCGTTAAAAGGTTGCCATGCGCATTTATGACTCCACTGGTGTTGCGAAAGCAGGTGATTCGTCTGCTCGTCTGCCACTTATCACAAAAAATGATTGTATGGACTTATACTTGCTGTGGTTTCAAAACAAAAATTACTAGTGGCCTTCAATTCGTTTCGGGAGTTCAAATTTGTACCAATAGATAGTTCTGGGCGTCGATCACATCACGCAGGACTTTTTTTTTTCAGGTCACTTATACAGGGTGTATCTGTGAACATTTACATCCCTTTAACCACGTGTTCTACCAACCATTCTGAACAACATTTGTTCTATGAGTTTTAAAAATTCGCATAAAAAATTTCATCTTTCCATACAATGTCGGTGACTTGGTCATTTTGTATGGGGAGTCGAAAAATTTTTCGAAGAATTTGAAAATGTTCTTGAACAAATGTTGTTCAGAATGGCTGATAGAACACATGGTTAAAGGGATGTAGGATGTTCACAGTTACACCCTGTATGAGCCTTGAGGTTTTCGCTATCTCTTTATAAATAGTATAGATAACTAAGTATATCTTCTGGTACTGTTTCAGGGTAATTGGATAGCGAAAAATCTTGGCCCCATGATCCGCAGCTCCAAGTACAAGGATATCAAGATCATCGGTAATGATGACCAGCGGAACCGCATGATAGATTACTTCAACGTGGTATGTGTGTTGTCTATTGAAGTTATCTCTTTATAAATAGTATAGAACCTATACTACTAATTAGATAGATGAAACGCATCTTAACTGTGTAGGCGGGCTGTCGTCCGGGGGATGTTGTGATGCTAGGGTTTCGTGCTGGTGCCCTACGACTATCTCCCACGATGAGGGAGAGTCCCAGGAGTTTTAGTTGGTATACCCCCCGCCGTCATGCGGGGGGGAGTCCGACATAACTCGTCCGCCCCCCGGCGGACGGGTATGCGTAATTTCTCCTGGGTCACCAAAAAAAACAAGTTTTTAGTAAGACCGGCAACTAATGTTCAATGATTTAAGTACCGGGCCGTGATCTCGGGGTCCCGGGTTCGATTCCCGGGTCGAGCAAAAAGTATGTTTCGAATTTTTCGAACATAGCTCGGTTTTGTGATCCCCAATCCGCATTAGGCAAGCGTGGTGATTAAGCCTAATCCCATCATAGTAGCGATGACTTAATTTCTATGATGGAGGCCTTTGCCCTGCAGTGGGACAGTATATAGGGTGATACTTTACTTTTTACATATTTTTTTAGCTCATGGCTTTCGTACCGGACGCGATACCCTACCTCGACGGTGTGGGCACTCACTTCTACCTGGACCCCCTATCGCCCCCCGAAGTGCTGACGGCTGCTCTCAAAGACCATCCTAACATGTTCCTCATCTCTACTGAATCATGCACAGGTATGAGTACCTATATGATTGCGAAAATTCCCCCTCTTCGCTTTACGGATTTTTTACAGGCGATATTATAGTAGCAAACACATCACTTTATCTCAGACAGTAGAAATAAAAGGAAATACAAAATAACAAAACTTTTTTTTATATTATAGGAAGGCAAACGAGCAAGCGGGTCACCTGATGGTAAGTGATCACCGCCGCCCATGGACATCAGCTACACCAGAAGGAGTGCGGATGCGTTGCCGGCCTTTTAGGAAGGTATAGGCTCGTTTCTAGAAGATTTGAATGTCATACCGGTTCTGAAATACCGCTGCGGGAAGTTGATTCCACAAAGAGGAGGTACGTGGCAGAAAGTGTCGAGTAAAGCGCACGGTAGTGGACCGCCATCCATCCAGGTGGTATGGATGGAATCCAAGTTTTTACGACACTTATCAATTAAGCTATTTTACTCATTTTAAAAACACAGTGCAGGTGCTGCTTCACGCCGGTTGTGTGATCATGCCGAAGTGGCTCTCCCACATTTACTGACTAAAAGTTTTACTTCTAGGTTCTATTCCTAGCGAGGTACGTGGTCCTGTCTTCGGCGCGTGGCAAAGAGCTGAACGGTACATAGACAGCGTTTTAGAGGTGGGTACGCCATGTAATGAGAAGAAAGGAGGATATTGGAACCAAAAGGATGGTGGAATGTATGTAGGTGGAGGAACAGAAGACGACCGAAAAGAGATGGATGGATTGTGTGGAGAGTGACATGATTGAAAAGGAGGGTGATTCGACGACGTATGATACAGTGTGGAAGAAGAAAGTCGGTGTCGACGGCGGGGGTATCGGTATACCCCCGGGGGAGTTTAGTCGGTACTAAAACCCCTGGGACTCTCCCTAATCGTCCATCGCGGGGGATGTCATGGGACCATGGCGCCTCTGATTTTTGCATTATTCATCATCCTGGCTTGTGTTTCACTTCGAATCCCAGGGGTACGCTAGGACAATGAACCCGGAATTCGGGATTCTGGTAATTATAATGAACCGACTGCTGCCTGAGCCTAAGAAAGCCAGACCACGATTATACATCAGTTTGAGCTAACCCACAACGTTTAAAAACATCCATGATCGAGGAGATGATCAAGAATAAATAAATAAATAAATAAATATTTCACTACATCACATACACTGACCTGACTCCTGTGTTACAGATATCAGAACCAACAGTGGAATTACAAATATACATAATAATACTTTTCTTTGTAAATACATACCTATAATACATAGAAAACACCCAGACCAATACAAACAGACATGTTTTAAGAATGCAAATATTTACTTACCGGGCAACCTAAGTTCAATGATTTACAGTACCCGGGCCGTGGATCTCGAGGTCCGGGTTCCGGATTCCCGGGTCAAACAAAGTATGTTTCCGGAATTTTTTTCGAACATAGCTCGGTTTTGTGATCACCAATCCGCATTAGGCAAGCGTAGTGATTAAGCCTAATCCCATCATAGTAGCGATGACTTGATTTCTATGATATAGGCTTTTGCCCTGCAGTGGCACAGTATACTACTACTTACTTACACTTTACTTTACTTTTTACACATTTTTTTAGCTCATGGCTTTCGTACCGGACGCGATACCCTACCTCGACGGTGTGGGCACTCACTTCTACCTGGACCCCCTATCACCCCCCGAAGTGCTGACGGCTGCTCTCAAAGACCATCCTAACATGTTCCTCATCTCTACTGAATCATGCACAGGTATGAGTACCTATATGATTGCGAAAATTCCCCCTCTTCGCTTATGTGATAGGTAGCAAACGAGCAGGCGGATCACCTGATGGTAAGCAATTGCCGCCGCCCATGGACACCCGCAACACCAGTGGAGTTACACGTGCGCTGCCAACCTTAATCCCCTTCCCCTCCCCGGGTGGGCCTCCGGTACCCTCACTCACTCGGCGAAACACAGCACAGGGGCTGCTTCACGCCGGTTTTCTGTGAGACAGTGGTATCACTTCGGTCGAGCCGGCCCATTCATGCCGAAGCGTGGCTCTCCCACAATTATCTCAGACAGTAGAAATAAAAGTTATACAAAATAACAACACTTATCAATTAAGCTATTCTACTCATTTTAAAAACACAGTGCAGGTGCTGCTTCACGCCGGTTGTGTGATCATGCCGAAGTGGCTTTCCCACACTTACTGACTTAAAGTTTTACTTCTAGGTTCTATTCCTAGCGAAGTACGTGGTCCTGTCTTCGGCGCGTGGCAAAGAGCTGAGCGGTACATAGACAGCGTCTTAGAGGTGAGTTGAGTACGCTATGTAATGAGAAGAAAGGAGGGGCTTGGAACCAAAAGGATGGTGGAATGTATGTAGGTGGAGGAACAGAAGACGACCGAAAAGAGATGGATGGATTGTGTGGAGTCATGATTGAAAAGGAGGGTGATTCGACGACGTATCATACAGACGTGTGGAAGAAGAAGTCGACGGCGGGGGTATCGGTATACCCCCCGGGGAGATTAGTCGGTACTAACCCCCCCTACAGCCAAGCCAGACCATGATTGTACATTAATTCGAGCTAACTCATTACGTTTAAAAACATCCATGATCGAGGAGATGATCAAGAATAGATCTATAGACGATGTAACCCTTCTTTCTCCAATCTTCCCCTTGAAATTCATATCATTATTTCCTTTTCAACAGTACCTGAACTTCAACGCAACTAGCTGGATCGACTGGAACCTATGCTTAAACGAGCAGGGAGGTCCGAACTGGTCCAACAACTTCGTGGACGCCCCCATCATCGTGTCAGATGACGGGCAGAAGTTCTATAAGCAGCCCATGTACTACGCCTTGGGGCATGTGTCCAAGTTTGTGCCGAGAGGCTCAAAGAGAATACACGTGGATACTCTGTGTGAGCACGACCAAGTTACGCATGCCTCCTTCTTGACTCCGGGAGGTTATGTGGTCACAATTTTGCACAACTCGTAAGTACCTACTTCTGTACCTCACTGCCGAGCAATTGATATAAATTCTCTGACTCGAACCTTTGACTCCGTTCAGAAGGAGCACGTTTCCCACTACCATCAGTTTTTCTTTCTTCTTCGTATCTCCAAATACTCAATCCTTTACCAAAATTTCAAAAAAACAATTTTTGGATTATCAATATAGCAGAAACGGTGGAGAACGAGCCAGGACAGACATACAGACCGACAGACAGACGGACAGACATACGTGACGAAACTATAAGGCTTCCTAGTAGACTATGGGACCCTAAAAACCTTCCAGGTTGAGCACTTCCACCCTTTCGTGTGTATAGCTTTTGCGCTCTAGCCTTCCAAAAAATGCAATACGGTGGGAGAGAGATGGTGTTTCTCTTGGGAGTCTCTGGTCCGTGGGGTCGTCTCACACCAACAGCTCGCCATAATCTGCCCTGCGGAGACTAATTGCACTGATGCGAGTTGTTGTTCTTCAGTTAGAGAGTCTTCTAAGTCTTCAGAGAGTTGTTGAGTGAATATCACCAACTCTCGTCGTATCATTTATTATTTTTAAAAAGTATTCTTCTATTCCAGCGGTCCAGCGACAGAGTTCTCCCTGACGACATGCAACCGGTTCGTCACATTGCAGCTGCAGGAGAAATCCATAACTACTGTGGAGTTCCTCAGAGAAAAGTGCACGAATGCAGCTGATGTACAAGACTCGAGGCCTCGAGACCTATTTTCGAAGATTCGAAGCGGAATGGCAAGGGTCATGAACTCGGTACAAACGAGGCGAGCCCTGTAAACGACTTTGAGCTCTCAGCAAAAGGACTTAAAGGCGTTGAGCTTTGTACATTTTAATTTACTTATAACAGTAGTGACTCAGCGATCCAAAATGGCCGAATGATTGGGACCAGTGGAGTCGATGTTTGAGTAAAATTCCTTCAGGCCGAAACACCATAATGTTTATAAACTTATTTATTTTGTATTGTACCATTGTTTTTCAAAATAAATGTGATATTTGTTATTCACTGTTTATTTTCAAGGCCTATTATTACGTAATCATCGAAGATGTCATTTACTCAATACGCTGTATTTTGCAGGGTCACGATGAAAGTAGATAAAATTAATAATGTTAATCTGCCGTATGTCACTTTGATAATATTATTATTATAATGAATACTAGCTGTTGCCCGCGACTTCGTCCGCTTCAAATAGTTACTCAGGGCAGCAATCCTTTCCCAAGAGTTTTAAGTACTACTAACTAGTTCTTTTGTGTAAAATTATTTGCTCCAAATATTTTTTTTCTATTACTTCTAAGTACTATTCCATTCTACATGACCCCATCAAAAGAAAAAAAGTCCTTCTTTAAATCTCCTAAAGGCCGTTGTAGTCCATTTAACGTGAGGTCATGTAACATATACCGATCCAGTCGATAATCACGCGGCTTTTTTATACTAAAGGCGGCAAACGAGCAAACAGGTCACCTATAAGTAAAAACCCATGTACATCTGAGAGACCAGAGAGGTCGCTGATGCGTTGCCGGCCTTTTGAGAAGAAGTAGGCTCTTCTCTTGAAGCTCCTAAGTTATAGCCGTCAGGATTCCCTGAATACTGCCGTAGCTAGACCGTTACAAACCTAGTTCGTGAAAGAACGCTTCTAACAACAAGTCATTTCTTCTCTTCTCAGAATTTGTTGCCAGATGAACAGTCACGTACACAAATAAGTATACATCCTCATACAATTATAAACCTTAATGTCCTTGCATAAGAGCCGAGGTGTTTACATCTTATTGCAAGCGACTGAAACATACCCACATACATACATTTACATACGCCATTGTTAACAAAAGATAGAGAACACTTAAACATACAAAACATTCTTCACACATCACGGTAATTAATCAAACTCATTTATTTGAGTCTTTTAAATGTAAAATTTGTTACAGGTTGGATAGTTGACAGTTGGGTCCAATCTTAACATGTTGTATAAGTGATTGCAAAAGTGAAATTTGTAAGTAACGATAATAATAATAATGTTTATAAATTGTTAAAACAATTTCATTGTTAACCTCTTCTAGTAATTACAGTAAGTATAGCAACTGTAACAGACGGGGCCACTCGGCACTCTTCTTTAGCTAAAATATTTACAATTTTAAACTTTTTTGAGAAGAAAAACTATGTAGTTTAAATATTTAATAACAAAAGAAGACAATTTGTGTAATTTTAGGTGTGTGTGCGTGTGTGTCTGTATGCGTGCGCGCGTGTGTGATAACAACAGTATCTTTTGTTTGAAACATTTTAGTAACCCGACCCGTTTGTCCTCAGTTACCATTAAATTGTCAACAAAGTGCTGAAAGTCTGAAACTAATTGAAGGTGCCATAATAAAAGGTACTGACCTTTTACGTCATAGGCTATGGTGGCCCCACATGATGTAGGAACAAAATCAAAAATTCGTTGTTTCGACGAACGATTTTCTTGACGCATAATGTTAATGCGTCAAGAAAATCGTTATGTCTAGAAAACTAGACTGAAATTGAGAAATATTTAAGTTTCTCCTTGATTTATACATTTAAACACGAATTTTTATTCTAAATTTGAAGGTTCTATGTGTGCTAAAAGTGCCTTAGAATTTTGATGATTGGTCAGTCAGTGACAAAATTAAGAAACTTTGACTTAATAACTTTGTTATAATTCTTAAACTACAGGTTCAAAGTGAATGAAATTTGAAATATACCATCCTTCTACAATGCTTAGTTACTGACAATTCAAGCTTCTGGTTTTATCCAAAATGAAGTTATAGGGGGTTGAAAATGGCCTGAACTAAGTACTTAGAAAATAATGGTAGGCCGTGCCGCTTATTTGCTCGACTTGGCGGGGGCATTGCCGTGCCCCCAGATCTAGTAAGGGGTCAAAGGCGAATATCGTACCTACCTCAAGCTAATCTATTAAGGTATTTTTTAAGGTATAAATCATGGAGACTTTAAGGTGGACTTCTGCGGTGACCATCGTTCTGCTTGCTCAACTAGTGTATGCAGGTAAAGTTCATGCCATGGTGATAAATACTTAAGGGAATAAAATCTACACTTGCCTACTTACTTTACTTACTTACTTTACTTTACTTACTTTACTTGTTGGCTGCCTCGGTGGCGCAGCGGGTAGTGGGTCGCACTTTAAAGCGACTGCTTGGAGTCCCGGGTTCAATCCCCGGGTCGGGCCAACTTCGGAAAGCATGTTAGTCCTGCGCCCAATTTCTCTTCGGCCGTGTCACACTGGAGACACATTAACTGCCGCACTCAGAGTCGTTGATTAACTAATTTGGTTACTTAAGAAAATATATTGACACATAAGTATTTCAATACGTACTACCGATAGTTAAATAATTGAACATTAGCTTAAATGACATCTTTGACAGCGGCCGTTAGTGGATAAGGGGATCGGTTATTTTGGACTGCCCCCGCATGACGGCGGGGGGTATACCGACTAAAACTCCTGGGACTCTCCTTCATCGTCCATCGTGGGAGATAGTCGTGGGGCACCAGCACGAAGCCCTGGTTAGACCTGTGACTAGCAAAAAGATCTTGAAATTCTTTTTTTCTTTCCCTGGGGAGTTTAACCAGAGGGTGTGGACCCCGTGACTACGCCTTTCATATAGTAGGTAGGTATACCTACGGTTTCCCTCACACAGTGTTGGTTACAGAGAAACCCTGCTTCAGCGTGGGCTTCGGCGAGGCAGAGTCCAACGTGTGCATGTGCACCTCGGGCTACTGCGACGACATCATCAGGGAGCCGCCTCTCTTCGGCAGCTTCGTCACTTATGTGTCCTCCGAAGTAAGTACTGATGCAGTCTACCGTTGGACATCTAGGCTTCTCCAAATGCGCGCTACTTTGATCGATCTTCGGCTGCTCGCATCCAGCTCCAGCCAGCCCTCTTGCGCAGATTAATAATCCGCTAGATCGCGAACTGTATAACTTAGATCTATCTACACTGTTAAGTTATTTATGATGTGATATGTATAAATGTCCCTAAGCAACCAATGACGTTGAAGTTTGACCTCAGTCTAACAGTACGCCACCTGGCGGATTTTTCACACGCGATAGCCCCCATGCCATGGTCTGAGTACCTACATGTCAAGTTTGGATGACGGACGTCGGTTTCACGTCATCCAATATGGTGGACTGTCCAAGATTGTAAAACTAGTTAGTTATTTTTAATGCATTTCTACAAATAATTAGTAACTCGATCCTACCTACTCGATAAATATGAGCAATAAATCTGATGTGGCGGAACTCCCAAGATGATAGGTATATTTATGCACTTAAAAATATTAACCACTGTTGTTTTCAGGGTGGTCTACGTTTCGAAAAAACAGTTGGAAGTCTAGAGACGTTCTACTATCAACATCCAGGTAAGTACCTAATCTTAATCGATTTTATAGATCCAATCCAACCTAGCGGTTGAGAGGCGTAGGTACATACAATGCACTCGCATAGGTTGGTTGGTAGTTAGGTCTATCGGTTATATCCTTTTAAACATCACTTCTCTCAACCACTTTGTTAATTAATGTTTATACGCCTTATTGAAATTCGTTGAAAAATTTTTCGTCGTTCTGGCGAGACATAACAGTTGAAATGTAAATAGGTAGGTAGATATGCAATTTTGCAAAGCCATATAAATTTTAAGGTCCATAGAAATAAATCGTTTTTTTAATGTATGACGATTTATAAATAAATTCAGCTTTCATTTGCATCAAAAGTAAATGCTGTGCGCAACCTTTATCGGAACACAGTTTTATTACGATGCTTAGCTTGTAATTTAATTTAATGCATATTAAATTGTAAGTACGTACTGCTGAAGTTGTGCCTACATAAATCATCATCATCATCATCATCATCAGCAACCCACGCTCTTCCACTCCTGGACATAGGTCTCCCCTAATGCACGCCACCGCTCCCGATTTTCGGCCACTCTCATCCAGCTTACTCCAGCCAGCCTTCGAATGTCGTCATCCCATCTTGTAGCAGGGCGTCCAACACTACGTTTGCCGAGTCGCCTACATAAATACTTAAATAAAAAAAGACATTGACCTGACTCCGTTTTAAGTAGCTAAGCACTCTGACCTACACAGGCTCTGATTGAAAATGCTTGATTAATTTAAACATTGTTTCGCGAAGCGATATTTTACGACAGAAAGATTTCTTGAATTTACGCATTTCGGTCATGAATAAAACATCTGTAACATGCAAATATGTTTTTGGTATGAATTAATATATGTTTAATATTTACAAAGGTGCGTGTATTTATATACCTACCTACTATTTACATTCAATACTTATATTGTTTAATTATTTACTTACATAGCCGAGAAATTGTTAAAATTTAACATATCTTTTATTGTCATGAAGTGACGATCTGCGAAAAGTCGTGGATGCGTCTAGCCGAAGACAGGGTGAAATGGCGAACATTGGGGGAGGTCCAGCTATGGACTGAGACAGGCTGATGATGATGATCTTTTATTATGTGTCCACCACTGACACTATCCATCCATACTATCCATCCATACTAATATTATAAATGCGAAAGTAACTCTGTCTGTCTGTCTGTCTGTCTGTCTGTCTGTCTGTCTGTCTGTCTGTTACTCTTTCACGCCAAAACTACTCAACGGATTTAAATGAAATTTGGTATACAGATAATCTAGACCCTGAGAAAGAACATAGGCTACTTTTATTGCGAAAAGGGGGTTGTAAGGGGTTGAAAGGGGGGTAAAAACTTTTCCACGCGGACGAAGTCGCGGGCGGCCGCTAGTATACTAATATTATAAATGCGAAAGTAACTCTGTCTGTCTGTCTGCTACTCTATCACGCCAAAACTACTCAACGGATTTAAATGAAATTTGGTATACAGATAATCTAGACCCTGAGAAAGGACATAGGCTACTTTTTATTGCGAAAAGGGGGTTGTAAGGGGTTGAAAGGGGGGTAAAAAGTAACTTTTCCACGCGGACGGAGTCGCGGGCGGCCGCTAGTTTTCATATAAAACATGAACTATGAAGGCTTCGTTCTCCGTCAGGGATTGATCGAGCTGTGACCTGATGATGGGCTATCCAAGGGACAAATGAAGAAGTCTCAAATCAAATGTGGACGGTCGTACCGTGTTGGTAAGGTGCTCGTGCGCAATTGAGCTGAGATGAACACTCTTAGAGATATGGTTCAGTCCCTACTGTAGGTAAGGTGTCCGACAGTGATTGCGCTGAGATGGACACCCCAGGGGTTTAACCACCACTTAGTTTCCCTTAATTGATAAAGTGACTACCTTACCTAAGTCTCCTAGTCATAGTCGCCTCTATGAAAGAATAAAACATAAGAATGCACAGTCTCGGAAAGCATACTTGTACTGAAATAATTAACAAAATTCCAATATTAATTTCCTATAGACAACTCCTGCCCAGCAAGGGATGACTGCATACCAAGCACATACCTGGACCCCTCCACGACATATCAGACCATCGAAGGCTTTGGTGGCGCCGTCACTGACGCCGCTGGTATCAACTGGAGAAGTCTGAGGAGCGCTCGGCTGCAACAGCATCTTATTGAGTAAGGGTTTTCTTTTACTGTTCAGTAACCTTACAATGAGTTTGAAATACTATTCTCGCTATCGAAAACTATCGCTTTGTCTCTTTCATTGTGATGCATTTGAAAGAGACAGAGCAATTGTTTACGTTATGTCAGTTTTAGATGTCAACTCATGGTAGCGCTACAGAAATTCTCGGGTTATTCCACTAATCCCCACTGATAATCCCCACCAGTGGGGATTTGTGCACTCGATGTAAAATTTTGTCCACAAATCCCCACTGAATGCCAATCGAGTTGATAGTGGGGATTTGTAGACAAAATTTTACAACGAGAGTGCACAAATCCCCATTAATAAAAATTAAAGAATTTCTTACTGTATGTTATGACTTATATTCACTCACTATTGAGCAAGAGGACTAGCTTTTATTAAATTTGGGTAAGTAAAATATAAAACAATTATGCAATAACATGTATTTTTTGATGAGCGTACTATTTTGTCCTATAAGTACCAGGCTACCATAAAGTACTAAGAGGTGGTTTTATAAGAAATAAGGGATGTCAGCCCGAAGTCTCGGAAAGCAGGTTGAGATGCTGGTCCTGCGCCCCATCTCTCTTCGGTCGTGTCACACTGGTGTCCCATCGAATTAAGAGGGTAAAGGAATAGAGAGTGCACCTGTGTTTTAGCACACACTTGAGCACTGAAATATATCATGCGATCGTTAGTCGCCGGCGTAGTGGAAGATCTATTAGTTGGAGGATTATTTTTTCTTGTTTGCTTTCCAGGTCTATTATTATTAGATGTATTTTTTCTTTACTTTTCAGATTAGGCAAGTTTTTTTTTTATGTGAAAGGTAGCAGACGAGCAGGCAGTTCACCTGATGGTAAGCAATTGCCGCGGCTCATGGACACTTTCAACAACAGTGAAGTTACTAGTGCGCTGCCAACCTTTTATCCCCTTCCCCCCGGGTGGGGCTTCCGGTACCCTCACTCACTCGGCGAAACACAGCACAGGGGCTGCTTCACGCCGGTTTTCTGTGAGGCAGTGGTATCACTCCAGTCGAGCCGGCCCATTCATGCCGAAGCGTGGCTCTCCCACAGTTGGTGATAAAGCCTAATCCCATCTTAGTAGGGATAACTTGATTTCTATGATGGAGGCCTTTGCTCTTCAGCGGGGCAGTAGGTATAGGTATAGGCTGATACTTTACTTTAAATTTTCTTGCGCCATAATATCGGATAGTGTTTGACACCGGGGCTGTTGACTTAGTTAAGTACTGAGGGAATAACTAACACGGATTTTATTTTTTTACTTTCCAGGTCATACTTCGGTGACCGTGGCTTGGAGTACAACATGATCCGCACCCCCATCGGAGGATGTGACTTCTCTACTCATCCATACGCGTACAACGAGGTGCCAGTCAACGACGCTAAGCTTAGCAACTTCACGCTCTCAAAAGAAGATTATGACTACAAGGTAAGTCAAAAATGACGTCACATATTAAATGGGGGTAGAAGTACTACAGGAACCATAGAATCTATTAAAGAAATACTTAATATTGCCGACACTATAGGCCTTCAGGGTGAGAGTGACAGACTCAATGGACACTTTGTCTGTTCTTTTGTGCCTGTCAATCTCATATTTGGATCTCACGGCCGCTTACCATCAGGCGGAGTGGGCTTATCTCTATTGTCCTCAATATAAAAAAAAACTATCGGCAATTTTATTGATATTTAGAATAAGCAGAACTAATATCCCTCCCCACATCGATGCTTCAAGAATTGATCAAACTCTATGACATAAAAATACATTAATAATTTTTATTTTTGGTATAGCAATTCTTAGTTAAAAATTCTCGGGGGGTCCCACCTGAACCCCCCGAGAATTTTTAAGTGCAATATTTACTTAAGAATAAATTGCAAAGAATTGCTATACCAAAAATAAAAATGATTATTCGTTTAGCAGTTTCATCTTAACTAGTGGTCAAATATTTGCAATAATGTTTCCACTGGATATTGTATATGTATACCTACAATATTGATGAGACTATATCGTCAGCTCATGGCGAGTTAAGCACTTACGAAATTCGTCGGCTTAGTAAGGGGTTCTGCTAGTATAATTGGTAGTACAGCCACCCGGACTGTGGAAGGTTGTGGGCTCGTCGTGTCCCACCTGAACCCCCGAGAATTTTTAAGTGCAATATTTACTTAAGAATAAAAATACATTGTTTTGCTTACCTAAGCCTGTATTAATATCTCTGCAGCTGCCCATGATAAAAAGAGCCATCAAAGCAGCCGGTAAGAGGGAAGTACACATAGTCGCCACCACCTGGTCCCCTCCTCCCTGGATGAAGAGCAACAACGCCTTCGTCGGCACCTCCACCCTCAAAGAAGAGTACTACCAGACTTACGCGGATTACCACTTGAGGTTGGCATTTTAACACTCGATTTGATTAGAATAAAAAAAAATTACAGCGCTAGTTAAACCTTAAGAAGAATCTTAAGAATGAATAACCCCTGAAAAACTGAAATTGAAAAAATAGTTAAAAGTAAAAATAAATTTGGCGAGTGCTATAATACCCCCACACATTTTACTTGTTATAAATACCCTGATTGTGGACTTGGAGGCCAATTCTCGGTTTTCGCCTTCTATGTCGAGTCGACTTCATGTAACGCACAACCAATAGAAGAACACAGATTACAGTCGACATTCCTTATCTTGTTCTCCTATTGGCCTATGCGTTCCATGAAGTCGACTGGACATAGAAGGCGAAAACCGAGAATTGGCTTCCTGGTGAGAGATTTTTTTTGTTTATTAGATTTTTGGAGGCGTTCTCGAAGGAGGGGGTCCCAGTGTGGGGCATCACCACCACCAACGAGCCGACCAACGCCGTCATCGATGACAGCATTCCGTTCAACTCGATGGGCTGGCAAGTGACCGCACAGGTTAGTAACGAAGTAAAGTAAAGTATCAGCCTATATACTGTCCCACTGCAGGGCAAAGGCCTCCATCATAGAAATCAAGTCATCGCTACTATGATGGGATAGTAACGAAGGCACTAACTTATTTCCAAAAAAATAAAAACCTAGCACCGTTTCAATTAAACTGCAATTTGTTATTTCTTAGGTTCAAATCAACTTGCTAAAAATTGTTCAACTTAACCTACTATTCGTTTTATTTTATGGTGATAGTGAAAAAAAAGTCTTCTCACGTCACAGTCACTTCTTAATTTTGCACACCATGGTCTGTATGGATTCTGCGCCTGACCGTATCCAGTGTGACCCGTATTGTATAGCCTCATGCTCCAAACAAAGGAAGAAGTGTATGGTTAAAAAAGAGACATTCTTAAATTTGTTATAAAGAAACTTATATATTTCAGGGTAAATGGATAGCGAACAATCTAGGCCCGACCATCCGTGACTCCAATTTCCAGGATACCAAAATCATATGCAATGATGATCAGCGCCACCATATCATAGATTACTTCAACACGGTATGTATTTTATGATTGACTAGCTAGTCAAACTAACGACTACTAATTTGTTTCGAGGCATTAGCTGTTCCACTCTGTACCGCTAGAAGGCGCTGGGCGTCGATTGCAACGCGCTAGTGTTTGTATATTACAGGGTGTAACAAAAAGGGGTTATCATCCCTAGGTGAACCGATTCTGAGACACTTTACAAATCTCATATTAGAGTTTTTAAGCTGCTAAATTAATATTACGATTATTAATATTTAATTGAAATCCGATTCTTCGTGAAATCCATTTCAATTCGAACATCACTAATGAGCAATCAGCTGATAGGGATATTAAACTTTGACCGCTCCTTTTTGAATAGTTACCGCCCCCTTGCATTCTAGAAAATTTTATAAATGAATTACGGTAAGATTTTTTTATCTTTTCCTAAATTTTTTTTTTATTAATTTGAAACTTTGCATATAGAATCTACACAAGCACGTTATTTCCCTTTATGGTTGATACCCCCTTTTTGTTACACCCTGTAAAGTTGGTCGATGTTTTTAGAATTTACCTTTTTATAAATAGTAAGTACCACATTTACCACAAAACTATGGAATCAACTGTCGTCTGCGGTATTTCTGACCTACAAGCCTTCAAAAAGTGAGCACTTATGACACCTCTGGTGGTGCAGTTGTCTAGGCAGCGCATTTGTGTCTCTCTCTCTACTGGAGTTCTGGGTGTCCATGGGCGGCAGCAATGAGGGTTTTTGCAAATGTAAAATTCGCTAGATGGCATTAGAGGGCGAATGGTCCAACATCGAGTGGATTGGTTACATTTTGACGTATCATGTCAAAATTATAAAGAAGTTATGAAACAACCAATGTCGTTAATGTTGAATCGGACATTCACGTAACGCCACCTATCGAATGTTTGATTTGCAAAACTCTCATTGCTTATACCATCAGGTTATATACTGCTCATCTGTCACCTATATTAATGTTCACCAAACTAAATTTATCAGCTGACGAGATTCGTGCCCGAGGCTCTCCCCTACATCGACGGTGTTGCCACTCACTTCTACCTGGACCCCGAAATTTCCCCCGAGGTGCTGAAGACCGCTCTCAAAGACCATCCTGACAAGTTCCTCATGTCTACAGAAGCATGCACAGGTATACTTACTTACTACGCTGGCTCAGCGATCCTAGGTTTGGTCGTGGCCTCCGACGTCAAAGTTCGCCATTTTGTTCGGTGCTGTACCAATGAGAGGTTTGCACGTGCAAAATCCGATAGATGGCGTTACGTTGTCAGGTCCAACTTTGACGACATTGGTCGTTGTGTACGTAACTTCGTAATTAGGACATGATCCAATCCACTCGTTGTTAGACTTGATGTCAACGTAACGCCATCTATCGGATTTTGCATTTGCAAAAACCACGTTTTTGGAAATAAGTTGCACGTTTAGTGCTTTAACAATGCACAGGTATAGAATGTTAAAAAAATTTCAATATTACTAAGAAAAAAAAAATACTGTAATACATTACTTGTTTGATTGCCAGCTGAATATTTTGTTAGGAACAGCTGACTTTTTTTTCACACGTTGGATGCTCAATATTTTGGTAGTAAAGTCTCTTTAAAGAAGAAATAGTATGGAAAGACCATTTGATTGTAGGTACGGTGGCCTGCACATCAAGTTACTACAATCTGTCAAATTTCTTCAATCGAACCTCACTTTTATGTCAAACGTGTTTGGTTCAATATCAACTGAGGAAATTTGTCAGATTGTAGTAACTTGATGTGCTGGCCACTGTACTTACTACTGGCACTAAATAATATTTTACTTATTTCAGGTGCTAACACTAACGAGGACCGTGGTGTTGTCCTTGGCTCGTGGGAGAGAGCGCAGAGGTACATAAATAGTATCATTGAGGTGAGTAAACAAGTTACTTATCATACCTACATACCAGCGACCTCAGGTAAATCTGATGAACGACTTATATCCTGAAGCGTAGCATAGCGTAGCGTGGTGGGTGCGGGGGGTGTGACTGTGATCACGCCCCGGGCGGCAAGGGGCACAAATACCAGTTATGATGGCATCTATACCACTCCTCGACTGAGTCAAAGGGATGGGCAACCGTAACGTTCAATTTTGCTGCTGCGTTGAACAATCACCCCCCTCTTCTTACCACCTACTCCCAGCAATTAATGCATATTTATGTTTAGGTTACATTTAGTCGGTAATGTGTTGGCAATTGTAATAGACCCGGGAGGGCACTGCAATACGGAAGAGGAAGCTCATTAATAAATTAAAGTTAAACTTAAATTAATACCCAACGTTGATTAAACATTTCGCTACTATAAATATACCTAGACAAAAAGTATTCATCTTCTAAATAACTCGTGTCAGAATATGCTGTGTGAGCGAAGAGATGCCTTTTGTACAGCAGAGAATATTCTATTGACATTAGAGCAATAGTGAAACTGGTCTAGCCCATTTTTAATTTTATGAACGCATCCCGATTCCCTTGTATGTCCCTATAGTCGAGCCGTTGTATCATGCCCGATTTGACAATATTTGTTTTTTATTTCGCATTTAACCTTGTCATGAGGAACACATTTAGCGAATACCGTTGTCCTTCACTAGTGCTTTCAGTCTGACATTTGTCAAATCGGTCATGATACAACGGCGCGACTATCCTAACTAATATTATAAATGCGAAAGTAACTCTGTCTGTCTGTCTGTCTGTCTGTCTGTCTGTTACTCTTTCACGCCCAAACCACTGAAAGGATTTAAATGAAATTTGGTATACAGGTGATCTAGACCCTGAGAAAGAACATAGGCTACTTTTTATTGCGGAAAAGGGGGTTGTAAGGGGTTAAAAGGGGGGTAAAACCTTTTCCACGCGGACGAAGTCGCGGGCGGCCGCTAGTAAAATAATATTCCATCAATCCCTTTCAGTACATGAACTATAACGCAGCCGGCTGGATAGACTGGAACCTGTGCCTAGACGAGCAGGGGGGTCCGAACTGGTCCAACAACTTCGTGGACTCCCCCATCATCGTGTCAGATGACGGGCAGAAGTTCTACAAGCAGCCCATGTACTACGCCCTGGGGCATGTGTCCAAGTTTGTGCCGAGAGGCTCTAAGAGGATACACGTGGATACGCTGTGTGAGAATGACAGTGTTACCCGTACGGCCTTCTTGACTCCGGATGATAATTTGGTCACAGTTTTGCATAACTCGTAAGTACTTACGCTCGATCATTTTCATCGTCATAATCATCTTAGCGTTAAATTCTGGTTCTGTCCTAAGCTAGCGCTTTGGAGCAGCCGCTTTCCTAATAAGTATACTTACCTATCTCTTCCATCTTTCGTTTTTGGTCTATCCTGTCCAGGTAGAACAACTAGATCAGGGGTCTTATTCAATTATAACGAGACATTTATCTCCCCTCAACCATCATAGCCTATAAAGAACTTCGAATACCCGCCCGTACGAAGCGATTCGCTTCCACATTTAACATACGGACAGCTAAGGAGTGGAACTCCCTGCCGAGGTCTGTTTTTCCCGACCACTATAACTTGGCTATCTTTAAGGCAAGAGTGAACAGGCATCTTCTAGGCAAACGCGTGTCATCCTAGACCTCATCGTCGCTTTCCATCAGGTGCGATTGTGGTCAAGCGTTGGCCTATAGTCTAATAAAAAAAATAAAAAAAGAATAGAACTAATTATGGGCCCTTGATCAAGTACTTACCTTGTTCATTGGACTTTGGAACATCACAATCATAATCAGCTAATAAAAAGGATATTTTTCTCTATTTCAGAGGTGAAGCAACAGATTACTTCCTGGTGACATGCAACCGAATGGTCAAGTTGCAATTGGACGAGAAATCCATAACCACTGTGGAGTTCCCCAGGGAAGAATGCACCAACGCAGTCGCATTTTGATAATACTTATCCACTATTTACTTCTATGGCTCAGCGGCCCAAAATGGCAAAATGATCCAAACCATTGGAGGATGATTTATTTGTTATGCGTTATTCAATAGTTTAATAAAAAAAGACCTTATTTTGAATATGTACTTATTTTTATACCTGTGTGTAAAGTTCGTGAAAGCCCAAGGAAGATAGATTATATAGATACATACGCTTTATTGCACAACATATTACAGAACTTAATAAGTACTTACCTATCTCTTCCATCTTTTGTTTTTGGTCTATCCTGTCCAGGTAGAACAACTATATCAGGGGTCTTATTCAATTATAACGAGACATTTATCTCCCCTCAACCATCATAGCCTATAAAGAACTTCGAATACCCGCCCGTACGAAGCGATTCGCTTCCACATTTAACATACGGACAGCTAAGGAGTGGAACTCCCTGCCGAGGTCTGTTTTTCCCGACCACTATAACTTGGCTATCTTTAAGGCAAGAGTGAACAGGCATCTTCTAGGCAAACGCGTGTCATCCTAGACCTCATCGTCGCTTTCCATCAGGTGCGATTGTGGTCAAGCGTTGGCCTATAGTCTAATAAAAAAAATAAAAAAAGAATAGAACTAATTATGGGCCCTTGATCAAGTACTTACCTTGTTCATTGGACTTTGGAACATCACAATCATAATCAGCTAATAAAAAGGATATTTAAATTACCAACGTTGATTAAAAACTATAAATATACCTAGACAAAAAGTCTTTTCAATTATTCTAGATAGAAAGATAATCTTTTAAATGTCTCGTGTCAGGATGTGCTCGGAGAGATGTCTTCTGCAGCAGTACAGCAGAGAATATTCTATTGACATTAGAGCAATAGTGAAACTGGTCTAGCCCATTTTTAATTTTATGAACGCCTTCCGATTCTCGTGAATGTCACTAAAATATTCCATCAATCCCTTTCAGTACATGAACTATAACGCAGCCGGCTGGATCGACTGGAACCTGTGCCTAGACGAGCAGGGAGGTCCGAACTGGTCCAACAACTTCGTGGACTCCCCCATCATCGTGTCAGATGACGGGCAGAAGTTCTACAAGCAGCCCATGTACTACGCCCTGGGGCATGTGTCCAAGTTTGTGCCGAGAGGCTCTAAGAGGATACACGTGGATACTCTGTGTGAGAATGACAGTGTTACCCGCACGGCCTTCTTGACTCCGGATGATAATTTGGTCACAGTTTTGCATAATTCGTAAGTACTTACACTCGAT
Organism: Cnaphalocrocis medinalis; assembly: GCA_014851415.1. Classification (NCBI taxonomy): domain Eukaryota; kingdom Metazoa; phylum Arthropoda; class Insecta; order Lepidoptera; family Crambidae; genus Cnaphalocrocis; species Cnaphalocrocis medinalis. The sequence continues at coordinate 3,375,501 of CM026295.1, forward strand.
CATTATCATCGTCATAATCATCTTAGCGTAGCGTCATAAATTCTGGTTCTGTCCTAAGCTAGCGCTTTGGAGCGGCCGCTTTTCTAATACACCTACTATCTCTTCCATCTTTTGTTTTTGGTCTATCCCGCTCAGGCGCAGCTCCAGACCTCAAATAACGTTGTCGGCTGCGTCCCTTTCTCCCTTCGTCTAAAATTAAATATACTACAGGCTATCGCTTGACCACCATAGCACCTGATGGAAAGTGACGATGAGGTCTAGGATGACACGTGTTTGCCTAGAGAATGCCTGTTCACTCTTATCTCCGTAAGCAAGCTTAGTGTAGTATCCACGGACTTTTTTTTTATGTGATAGGTAACAGACGAGCAGGCGGATCACCTGATGGTAAGCAATTGCCGCCGCCCATGGACACATGCAACACCAGTGGAGTCACAAGTGCGCTGCTAACCTTTTATCCCATTTCCCCCCGATGGGCCTCCGGTACCCTCACTCACTCGGCGAAACACAGCACAGGAGCTGCTTCACGCCGGTTTTCTGTGAGGCAGTGGTATCACTCCGGTCGAGCCGGCCCATTCATGCCGAAGCATGGCTCTCCCACAATTCGAATAGGACTAATAGTGACCCTTGAACTAGATCACGTACCTCATTCGATAGACTTTGACATCTACATCTTTATGTACCTACCCTATTTATTATGAATAAATGATTTTGTATTCGTATTTGTATTTGAACATCATAATCATGATCAGCTAATAAAAAGGATATTTTTTTCTATTTCAGAGGTGAAGCAACAGATTACTTCCTAGTGACATGCAACCGAATGGTCAAGTTGCAATTGGACGAGAAATCCATAACCACTGTGGAGTTCCCCAGGGAAGAATGCACCAACGCAGTCGCATTTTGATAATACTTATCCACTACTTACTTCGATGGCTAAGCGGCCCAAAATGGCAAAATGATCCAAACCATTGGAGGATGATTTATTTGTTATGCGTTATTCAATAGTTTAATAAAAAAAGACCTTATTTTGAATATGTACTTATTTTTATACCTGTGTGAAAAGTTCGTGGAAGCCCAGGGAAGGTTTGAAAGATGAGAAAAAATGCGATAAGGAGATAACCGGGTCAACTATATTCTGATTCATAATCTTGTAAAGTAAGCTGACAGTTGTCAATGTGTCATCCCCATACATTATCACTCAATTTGACACATGCAAAATGTCAAAATGCATAGAAACTTGTCATTTTCATCTGTCAGTTTACTTTACATGATTATGAATCAGAGTATAGTTATTCATTAAAGAGTATTTAAGTACCTATTTAAGTATTTGGCGAGAGGCAAAAGGTTAAACATTCGGCTTATTAGCTAACAACCCGTCGCCTTAATGAAATCGTATTTTGTAAGGTGAAATCAATTTGTTCACATGACAGACAACACACTGAACACAATAGCAATGTTAAAACGATTAGCTTTCACGTCATTTCATTGCATATTAAGGGGCTATACGAATGAAACTAGCGCTGCCAACCTATTTAAACTGATTGTGGCGAAAATATAATATTTTTGAAGAAAATAAAACATTACAGACTTAGATCCAAGTAAATTGGATTTTTCAAGATGCAATACAACATTTCTAACACGCGAAAAGTAACAATAATGTTAATTCTTGCTAAATACGGGTACTTTTAGCAATATTTGACATTATTGTTACTTGTCGCATGTTTATGTATTGTATTGCATCTTGAAAAATTCAATTTACTTTTTATCTAAATCTGTAATGTTTGCTTTCTTAAAAAAAATGTATTTTAGCCACTATCAGTGTAAATAGGTTTGCAATAGATGGCGCTGTGTCAAATAAGAGTCTAAGGCGGAAACAGGAGTTCCACTTTACATTAACATTATTTATTAATAACCGGTCGTTCACACTTTCGGAGGGCGTTATACTGATGAAACTAAACTTTGTTCTACAACAAACATAGGGTCAAATCTCAAAAAACAAATTCACGTTCCCATACAAAAGTGATCAGCTGATAGACTTTGCAATTTGTATGGGAAGGCAATTTTTTTTTTGAGATGTGTCGCTTTCTTTCTTGGAAAAAAATGTTTGGTTCCATCAGTATAACGCCCTCGAGAATTGTGAACGACGGTTAAAAAAACATGGTATTCATGTTCAAGTAGGTATTATGATCCTATGTTGTCTGATATCTGTAAGCCAAGTGCTTGAGTTAGTAGAGTCAAGTCAATGTATGTGTTGTTGTGTGAATATATTATTATTATTCATTAGACATTGGGAGGCAATCGAACCCACAACCTTTGCAAATCAACCGCTAATCCTTCTATTTATTAGAGTGGGGAGCCGATAAGATTACACAGGAGGAGTGGGGGGGTTCTCTTAACAATGCCTGATCTTTAGTCGTGTTCGAATCGCGGACAACGACAGTCACTCATCTCTACAAGATTTTATTTGCTTCAAGATTGTAAATGTAGTTGTATTGAAACTAAATTGTGAAACATTTTTTTAACATGGCTCTTTATAAAATAGGAGCTTGTCTTTTAGTGGCCGTGGTGTTTGGAGTCAACGCAGGTATGTATATACATAGTTATACTGGTATAATTCAAAATAAACCTTTCGCTTTGTTAACATTGTAATTATTAACAAAATTGGGTGTGTCGGTAAACATTTACATCGTTTTAACTTAGGTACTTCTATCAAACAATTTGAACAACTTTTGTCGCATGAATAGGGTATTTGACTAATCTCGATATAGTAAAAAATATTGATACTTTACCAAAATATTGGTAAATAAGAAAAAATAACCAAAGTTTTCAGTTAAAAATATAACGTCTACCTATAGCTGGTTTTGTGAGCATTCAAAGTTTCATGGGCAAGTCCATTTTTAAAGTAGGTAACCTACTTAGGTATAGGTACCTACTTAAAAATTAAAAAAGATAATTATATCATTGATTTACGCATACAATTTACACCAACTTTTATTATTAATTACTTAAACGAAAGATTTGATATACCTAGCTACCAAAACAAGATACTAGCGTGTGACGTCACTTGACAGGTACCTATAGAGAGTTTTTGGGCTTGCCCAAAATATGTGCTTTTAAAGTTTTGATATCTTAGGTAAGTAATTCAAATCGGAATCAAGTAATTCTTTCAACAATGTTTTTTTAAAATTGGGGGATTTTTGATTAAACACGTAAAAAACATTTGTCAAATACCCTTTTTTCCACTTTTTTTGATTGTATGAAAAGTACTTAGATTTTTGTATGCGTATCTCCAAAAGCCTTAACAAAATATGTTGTTCTGAATATTAAGGTATGTGTTAAAGGCATGTAAATGTACATATACTGATACACACTGCATATTCTTCCTTATTTGTTAATTGTATTGTTAAGGAAATGCAAAGTGTGTTTTGTATTATACTACTATCAAAACAAATATTTAGCAAGAGATTTATCGAAAATTACAAATGTTACAATACTTACAATCTAGTAGGTAGGTTGAAGACTAATGCTTATTAAAACGAAAACCCCAGCTCCTTTAAATATTATGTAAAATATAAATTAAATAGGTAGCTAAAAGGTAACACACAGGACCGGCGGCGTTTCGTCGAGTGAGTGAGGATAGAAGAGACCCAATTGGGGGAAAAGGGGTTAAAATATGGCAGCGCACTTGTGACTCTACTGGTGTTGCAGGTGTCTATGGGCGGAGGCAATCGCTATAAGGAAATTTAACTTCTCTCCCCTAATGTCCCGACATCAATGGAACAATTATGATTAAAATTCTTTTGGTCGTATGGAAGTATACCTAACCTACATTCAGCTACTTAATTTCGATGCCAATTTCACTCTTATTTCTAAAATTATAAGAGTTAGTTGGTAGAAATCACCTGGCGTTGAGCGTAACCACGATTTCTCGTAAGTAATTCTAAGTAGGTAGTACAGACAGCCACACATCAGGTTACCACAAACTGTCAAATTTCCTCAATTGATATTCAACCTAATGTTTATGACAGTAAGATGAGAATCGATTGGAGAAATTTGACAGTTATGTTTACTTTGGCTGTACGTACGATCATAATAAATGCGATGCTAATTAGGTATGTATTTGGTAGGTATAGTAGGTACTCTTTGCGAATATCCTCAGGGTAAGGTAATTAATTAAGTATATAGGTAGTCCTTGGTATAGTCTGTGGCATGAAACAATAGCGATGACCTTGAGTGAGCAGAAACCAAATTTAGTAGAAAGTCTTCTTTTTTACAAGTGCGCAAACTAACGGTCATCGCTATTCTTTCATGCCGCCAGCTATTCCTAGTACCTACTTTAGAGAGAGTGCCGCCTTTACATTCACATTCAAGGATGAAAAGACGGTGGCAAGTCTTTTCTACTTTTTTTCTACTCTGTGTGACCTGCACCTAAGCACAGCACCAGTCTTGCCAGATCTAGTTTCTAACTTTTTTCTGTGTAAATTTCTATCAAGAAATAAAATTACTTAATAAAGTTTTAATTTCAAACAAGTTTATTTATGTAAATTTTAAAGTCTTTGTTTCGTATTTACATAGTTTCTTTGTCAAATTCATTTATCAATAACACAACATGTATATTCAATTGGGATTGTTATTCCAAATAACTTGTAAATATAATAAAAGCTAATATGCCATATCGGTTTGTAAACCGTACGACGGGAGGCCTTAGAGAAAAAACGGTATGAAACTCTGCAAGAGTTGTTCTTTCTTCATATATTTAATCATATACCTAAAACCTTACAGTTACTCCCAAACCTAGTATTTAAGAGAAAATTATTTGAATGGCTTCTAGAACATAATTTTTACTCTTTAAATGATTTCTTTAATAGCAATAAATTTAGGTTAGACTTGTGAGATGCTTATATTTTTTATATTGTTTATTTTCTTAGTTTATTGAAATGTTTTCATTTTTTTAGCTATAAGTGTGTACCTACCTACGTGTATGTACCTATTTTTAAATATTTGCATGCCATGTTTGGCAAAATATGCGAACTAAGAACTAACAACTATTTACACCAACAATGTAACCATATTTTACGCAAATAAAATATATTCTATTCTATTCTAATTTATTTCATACAGAGTCGTCGAATTGAAACAATAAACACCTTAACATTTTATTTCATAATAGGTATAAGTAGTTTATTTAATAAGTATTTAAATGATGAAACAGTTTATAAGGCGAACCAATTATCATAACCTACTTATTATGATAGCGGTTAGATCGTACACTTTCCAAAATACCAAATTGCTGCCAAAATTTATCTCCGTTATCTTTATTTCCCCAAAGATTTCACTACCCCGAAATTTCGTCAACAACATTATTGATGGATGAAGTTGAGTCGATTGCAAACCATCCAGGTGGTATGGATGGAATTTGTGAATGATGATGAGTATGATATTTGGATGGAAGGATAGAGCGGGAATGAGAGGCACACGAACACAACACAGCACAAATAGAAAATAGGTAATAGGAACACAGGAAAATAGAGAACAAGTTAGTATTGCACTTCATGAAAAACTTAACTGCAGAAGTAGGTGTTATACATACTATGAATTATGTAGGTAGGTACTTACTTATAAAGAAGACTGAAATAATTTAAATTACAAAGATGGCCAAAGTTAATCAAAATCTGGGGGAACGGCAGTGCCTCGCCAAGTCGGGTAAAAAAGCAGCACGGCCGTACCATCCTTTTCTCGAAGAAATTCAGGCCATTTTTGGCCCCCTGTAACTTCTTTGTGGATAAAACTAGAAGTTTGAATTTTCAGTAACCATGCAGGCCTTGTAAAGACACAGTATATTTAAACTTTCATTCAATATGAACCAGTAGTTTAAGAATTATAAGGGGTCAAAGTTTCTTTTTATTAAATTAAATTAAAACAAAACATAGAAGCGGTGGTTTAATGCGATTGCCAAGTCAATAAATGAATAACCGACTTGGTAAAACATGGATCTCACAACTTTTTACGGTAGTTGCGAGACTTGGTTTTTTTTGTCAAGTATTGTTTTTGATGGGATCTGTTATTCTGTTTCAGATAAAAGTTGTGCATCCAGGCAGATCAAGGGGCAGTCCGTTGTATGTGTGTGTAACACTGACTACTGCGACGAGATTGTAAGAGATAATCCTGCACCAGGGACCTACGTCGCATACACGTCTTCTGAGGTAAAACCATCATAACTCATTTTAACCGTGGGAAAGCCACGCTTCGGCATGAATGGGGCGGCTCGACCGGAGTAAAACCACGTCTACATCCCTACTCTTAACCCACGTCCACCCACTGCCTCAGCAGTAGCGTATGTGGGGAATAGAAATAGAGAGTGCACCTTTAAAAATAAAATAAAAAAAAAAAAACTTTATTTCAGTAAATCATTTACATTTAAATCGCCGGGGCCTCCCAGAAAGTAATCAAATGATACTTGTGTAGGGAGAGCCTCGCTCTTCCTCCATAATCTTAACAGTATTGATCTACTCGTACTACACTAGGTTTAAGTAACTTCTTAATTAATACCCTTGTTTGTGAGTATGTGTGTGCGTGTGTCTGTTTGAGTACGTGTGTATGTGTGTGTGTGTGTGCGTGTGTGTGTGTGTGTGTGTGTGTGTGTGTGTGTGTGCGTGTGTGCGTGTTTGAGGATGTGTGTAAATGTATGTAGAAGTTGTCACTAAACCTACTTTACCTATTAGCACATTCATTTTATTCTTGTCAGGATATCTTCCACATCATCGTAACTGAGAGCAGAAACCTTTGTTTGCTCACACACTAAATCACTGTAATATATTCTGCATACGTTAGGATTGGCCGGTAGCTGAAAATCCGTTGGAGGATTTTTACTTAAGGTCACCAAATGTCTAGATAAAACAGTTACCAAGAGATACGTGTAAACTGATACGGTGAATCTTTTTGATCATCTAAATTGATTTTGATAACGACGTCAATTAAATTAACTAGGTGCCTTATCATTAAATTAATTGTTTTTGTTTACAGTCTGGCTTAAGATTTGAAAAAGTGATTAAAAATGTAAAAGACAGCGGTAACAAAGGTAAATAAATACAATGTGTTTTTTTTCTTTATAACGTCGTAAGGCCCAGATAGCAGACACAATAGAAAGTCAATTGGTTTTGCCTTTAAAAATGCTTTTGGGTCTTACGACTTTAAGGTCAACATCAAAAGTAACTGAACACATTAGTACCATCTCAAAGTAACTGTCTAGCAAGTTTCCAAGGGGTTATTTTTAACAAAGCGTTATTTTTAACCGACTTCAAAAACGAGGAAGGTTCTCAATTCAATTCGTATGTTATTTTTGTATGTATGTTACTCGATTTCTCCGCCAATTATGAATGGATTTTTATGATTCTTTTTTTAACATGGTACGTGTTAAGCTACTTTTGATGCTGACTGTACACTGTGAAAGAAATGGCTTTTAGCGATAAGACAGCCAAAACAGTAGCCTATCTATTGACATTGACTTCTATGTCTGTATGTTAAATTCTTTCTTTAACCTTGTGCAAAAGTGTTTAGTAAAAATAAGTAATGTTTGAAATGAGTACAATGTAAATACCTATTTATTTATTTACTAAATAAAGTGATGGACCCAGAACTAAACGTTATACTTAGTAGAAGTTTGGTAATTACAATGAAGCGACACCTGTCTGACCTTCGCTACCCTTAACGTGTATTTTAAATAGAATCTATCAACAATTTTGAGAAACCACCCGAAAAGTCCAGGTTTCCTCACGAAGTTTTCCCTCAACAGCCATGCTAATATGGTAGAAGTATAATGAAACCATTTTGTTTTATTGCAGACAGCTGTAAAATAACTATAACACTGAAGCCAGAGACAAAATTCCAAACTGTCGAGGGTTTCGGAGGCGCCGTCACAGATGCTGCTGGAATCAACTGGAAGAATCTATCTGATGCTAACTTGCAGCAGAAACTGATTGAGTATGTACGGTTTGCACACCCTTTTATGATAGATGATAGAAGATTGTAATGAAAGTCTCTGATAGAACTGATAGAATATATTGATAGGAAAGTCTAAGGTCTAAATGATAGAATGATAATGAGTACGCGGACGGCACGATTGATTGCCCAAGTCACACTGGCTAATGATCGCAATAATGAATTAAAATGCTGACGCGACAATGTGTACGCGCGTGCCCGTACAGAGTAAGTTATTTGATGTTTTGCAGTTTTATTTTATTTTGCTATGCAACCATATTTCATTATTCATTCTTCGAAATATACCTAATTGGCGTGGTCATCCTCAAATCCAATATTCCTCTGACATGTAAGGTAAATAAATAAGAATCATAGAATATTCCTACGAAAGAAACCATATTATTTATAGCGTTAAGAAAGTCTTAAAATCGGATTTTTGGGGAAAAGAGTTCCCATGTTTTATAACCAATAGGATAACTATAATCCTACGCCATAAGCGGCCAGTGGCGCCTTTTATTAATTTCACGGCTTTACTGACACATTAAAGCTATGGTATTTTTTAAGATTCTCGACCTTTCCATTCCGGAGGATAATGAGATTTTTTGAGGACTAGCTTAGGTAGCTACCTTATAAATATTTAGATGGAAAAATACCATGCGTGACCAAGAACTAGGAACGCAATTTTTTTTCGTTCTATAGTGGAATCCAAGTTATCTAGATTAACAAAATACCAATCCCTAACTTATCCACAGCTACCAAATTGATACTTTTTAGGCATTTAGGTATTAGAGTTCGGAAAATGTTGTTGATATTCCTGGCAATCAAAACAATAATAATGCATTAGTATGCGTTGTAGGCATTGTACAGAAATAGGTTGGAAAACCCATAAATAATGTTATTGAATGCATTGCGATTGGGTTTTTCAGCCCATTTACACACTGTTTATATTAAATCTTCCTGCCTCAGTCCCTAATATTCTTCAACATTGTATTATACTGTATGCAATGTAGGTATTGATATGTAATTAGTAATTAGCTAGTAGCTAGAATTCAGTAGATAACAATGATCATTGATCACAGAGATAAAGTCCACTACCCCTGCTACACCTGCTGCAGAATATTCGGTATTCGTCTAAATCACTATCCGTGGCAACTCTAGTTTACTTTGTATCTTCGCATGGTGTTCCTCAGGGTAGCATCTTGGGACCGCTAACAGCATTTGTTTGTTTACCCACAGCTTTTACTTCAGCGAGAATCGATAACAGTGCAACATATTCGGTGCTTCGGCCAACAGCGTTGCCGATCATTCGGTATTCGGCGATATCACTATACGTGGCAACTTTAGATTATTTTCTATCTTCGTATGGTGTTCCTCAGGGTAGCATCTTGGGACCGCTAACAGCATTTGTTTTACCCACAGCTCTTACTTCAGCGAGAATGGATTACAGTACAACATGGTGCGGGTACCCATCGGCGGTACTGACTTCTCCACGCACCCCTATGCGTACAACGAGCTTCCGAAAGATGATGCTAAGCTCAGCAACTACACTTTGACCGTTGAAGATTATGAATATAAGGTAAAAACTTACTTACTGAATATATCAAATATTCAGTCAGTTGTAAGTACAAAAAACAGTTGTGCTAACAATATGAAGTCTCCTCTAACTGTCGATAAATGGGTCTGCAGTGAGTTTGATTGAAGATCTGAAAACTTGCAGAGTCAAAAGTTACTCACTCATAAATGACAGGTCACATCTAAGTACACTATTTATAAAGAGATAGTTTCTGTAGACAACCACAAAGGCTTATTTATCTTGTAAAATCTAAACACATGCGCGATGTAATAGACGCCTAGCGCCATCTATAGCTGCAATGTGGACATAAAGTCCCGAAACGAAGTGAGGGCGGGCCACTATTATAGTCACGAATAAAGCTCCTTTAGCATGTTAGATCAACAATATATTTAGGGGGAAAGGCTGTACACTGGTGACTACTGCAAATGCTTTCCATCAGGTGATCCATCTGCTCGTCTGCCACCTATCGAATAAAAAATTAGCTATATGATTTCGACCAAGTAAAATTAACTTCAGACTGGAATTAACTGCTTTACATAATGGAAATCCATCCAGCTTAATTTCTTATTATACCAATTTTCAGATTCCAATGATCAAAGCGATCCTCGAAGCGTCGACCACACCGGTCCACATCGTGGCCACCACATGGTCTCCCCCGCCTTGGATGAAGACCAACGACAAAATCACTGGCTTCAGCCGCCTCAAGACTGAGTACTACCAGACGTATGCTGATTACCATTACAAGTAAGTTCTAGTTATACTCATACGGTTAGGTAGAACCTCAGGGATTTTTGTTGATAAGACCAAAAAGCTATCGTAATTTTTTTATGTGACCTACCACATTAAAAGATAGAAGCCAGAAAGGGGATCCTCTGCCGATGATAGACACCTACCAGTCGTTGGAGTCACAAGTACTTCGGAGTTAGTTTAATTATTATAATTAATGATTTACAGATTTTTGGAGAAATATGCTGCAGAAGGTATATCCATATGGAGTATCACCACCACCAACGAACCCCTCAACGGCCTTCTCAATTTAGCCTCCTTCAACAGCTTGGGCTGGACTCCTGACCAGTTGGTAAGTGTTATTCTTAGTCTCTCTTCTAGGCTTTTATTCGAATGGTCCCAAAGTCAATCTCTCTGGATTCACGGAGTCATGCCCAGAGACTGTCTAACCAGTCACGAGAATACAGAGTGGTGTCCGACTAGCCCGTGGCGCTTTTGGTAGTAACCCTGTCTCAAAACTAGTATGAAGTCGGATCTCGGATTCCGTACTACACTGTGGACTGCCTGAGTTGAATGCGTCTGCAGGTGTAGTTGGAAGCTCTTTGCGTTGATTTAGGCTCGAGATCTTCTCGTTTACGAGGCCCGTTTATGTACAAGGCCTGAGGTCTTTCTGTTTACAAAGCTCGTTTGTGTACACTGTTTGAAGACTTTTCGTTTATAAGGTTAGTCTATGTACAATGTGATCCCATCCTATGTGACCGTGATGTGTGCGAGCTGTTAAAACCAGTGCTTAAAGAATTACTATTATTCCTTAAGATATTCAATAGATTTTTTTTCCAGGGTGAGTGGATTGCGGATAACTTGGGGCCGACGATACGCAATTCCACTTTCAAAGACCTGAAAATATTGACACATGACGATCAACGGCTCACCATACCGTACTTGTTCAACCTGGTAAGTAGGTGTATTCTTTTAACGCAGGACATTTATAGTGCACAAGTGTGTGCGCAGACACATGTGAGCGCAATTCACGTACCCTCATATTTCGATGGGACACCAGTGTGACACGGCCGAAGAGGGATTGGGCGCAGAACCAACAGTAGCGTGCTTTCAGAGGCACGGGGGTACAAGAACTTCCAGATTTCCGGGCTGACATTGAGAATTTCTGAACCGAAAATCTCAGATATTGGCCCAACCCGGGATTGATAATTGTAAGGGAATAGTGCTTCAGTGTTTGCGCACACTCTGCACTGTAAATCTCCTGCGTCTATGGCTGATCGTTGAGATTGGCCATTATAACCGTACTAGCTTTTGCCCGCTTCGCTCGCGCCCGCCACTTCCCTCAGAAAATGGCAAAAAGTAGCCAATGTTACTCTCCATCCCTTCAACTAAGTATCTGCACTTAAAAAATGACGTCAATTCTTTGCTCCGTTTTGCGGTAAAAGAAAGACAAACATACAGACAGACGCACTTTCCCATTTTTAATATTAAGTTTGGATATTGGAATTCAACAGATGCTCAAGCAGCACCCCGAAGCGGTGAAGTACATAGATGGCGTGGCGGTGCACTACTACACCAACATGTTCACGCCGGCCTCGACGCTCTCGCTCATCACCAACAACTTCCCAGACATGATTATTCTTGCTACCGAGGCTTGTGAAGGTAAAATAATTCTTACCAGTGCCAGGCCTGTCCCACTCCGCGTGTAGGTATCGAACGTGCAAGTACATGCAGCGTCCCCTCCGGAGGGGCAAATTAGTAGAAAATCACGAACGAGCGGCGACACACGCGCGACAGTTGCTTGCGATAGAAAGAGAACGCACTTCTAGGTTTGAATAATGGTAGGCATTGAACGCTGTGCGGTCGGAATTTCAACGTTATGTTATGGTAGCCTGAGTCTTCATTTCCATAAACGGTTTTTAGGAGTGGGCTTTCTGTACATGTACTATTAAGTATTCTGTGCCAGTGCTTTTAAGGGCAGGGCCGGATCTACCTATGGGCTGCTTGGGCTACGGCCTAGGGTCCCGGGGTTACAGGGGCCAGATCCCTCTAAAAACGCTAAACGCTAAAGATACACACTACACAGTAATAAGGTCGCCTTTTGTACAATTAATTCTTGCTTAAAGGAGTACTTAGAAGATAGACCCTACCTAAAGCAGTTTCAGCCCACGGCCCCACAAATTCACGATCCAGCCCTGTTTTAGGGGTCTCTAGGATTTATTCCCAGACGGAGAGCCCCACATAACCCTCGTTGTACCCCACCGGCGGGGTATGCATAAGGCATGGTCGTCCCATTGCACTTTGAGAGTGCAGCATTTCACCAGCGATATCAGAAAAAAAAGAAAAAAAGTCAATAATCGAACATAACATGGAGTTATTATTTGACGATATTCTAAGGAAGGACTTTTTGTTACAGGTTCCCAGCCGTGGGAAAAGGAGAAAGTCATCTTGGGATCTTGGCAGAGAGCAAAGAATTACATACTTGACATCATCGACGTAAGTGTTGTAAGAAATTAAAGGGTTGGCAGCGCACTTGACCTCTACTGGACCAGTAGAGGTCAAGTCAAAGTCAAAATATTCTTTATTTGCATAGGCTTGTACACAGCACTTACAAATCGTCATACATAAAGAAAATATTTAAAACTACTTGAAAATAATGTATATAATTTAAATGATATTAAATGTATATCTTGATACAAAGATATACTAAAAAATAAATAGACATAATGAGATTCTACCACCGGTATCGGAAAGTTGCGCAACACTAGCTGTTGCTGGTGTCTATAGGCGGTGGCCATCGCTTACCATCAAGTGATCTGTCTGCTCGTCTGCCACCTATCACAAAAAAAAGTGGGGAGCTTAAGCTCCAAGTATGATCCGGCAAGAAACTCGCCAGTTGGATACTCTTTTTTTGTCCTCATACCACTCTCACAGTCCATTATTTCCTGAATGTAAGGTAGACCGGAGAAAACCAGACCCCAAAGGAAGCACCTGGCTTACATCAGGCTACCATCGTTACCTTTACCTAATAAATGTGCCTTCATTTAAATTCAAATGGCACCTACATAAATTTAAGTATCAGCCTATAGACTCTTCCACTGCAAGGCAACGGTCTCAAAAAACCTATAATTTCTAGGATATGAACCATAACGTCGTCGGCTGGATTGACTGGAACCTCTGCTTAAACGCCCAAGGGGGTCCCAACTGGGTGGGGAACTTCGTGGACTCCCCCATCATCGTGTTCCCCGAGCAGAAGGAGTTCGTCAAGCAGCCCATGTTCTATGGCATGGGGCACTTCTCCAAGTTCGTGCCAAGGGGCTCTAGGAGAATTGATGTGGATGTTGACAAGTCTATCTTCACGGGCGGAGTGGAGAACATCGCTTTCTTGACTCCTTATAATACTGTCGTTGTGGTGCTGTATAACAAGTAAGTTGATACCATAGTTCACCTCCTCCTCCTCCTCCAAAAAAAAAGAATTAGAATAGACCTGTCCCATCAAAACATAGGGAACACAGCGCTTGTCAAGCGAGTTTTGCATTTTTTTAACATTCCAACAAACCATTATCTTTAACAATGAAATATATACACCTTGATCAAGTGTCCTTTACCCAAAGGTTGCCTGGAAGAGATCGCTCATAGTGATACTTCGTTGTACATTACTCCTTTAATAACTACTTTTAAGTTTTATACCTCTGTTTTGTTTGCATTAAAAAGCATATTCATTCATTCATTCATTTGCGACTTGTATCCAATCGCCGGTCAAAAATACCAAACAAAGGAAAAACCAAAATTGGATGAAATATTTATCGACGTCAATGTCAAGTGAACGAGAATGCCCCCCAACTTTCTCATAAGTATCCCTGAAATCACAGACAGCCGTCTCTTGGTTGTTTAGTTAGTAAAATTGGTGATGTAGGTAAGTAATAATACATAATTTGTTTTTTATTTCAGTAACTCTGCAAAAGACGTGTGCTTGAAGCTTGGTGGTAAGACTGCCGTGGTATCAGTGGCGGCCAAGTCAGTGGTCACTATCGAGTTGCCGTACGAGCAGTGAAGAAGCCAAGGATAACATCTTGTATAACCGAAAAGGCTGAAATAAATAAATAATTTTGAAATCGAAGTTATTTTGAACTTTTTAAGTTTGGACAATAAAGTCTCACAACATATACCAATGTATTGGCTTGGCTTGGCAGGTCAATACCTGACTCCGAATTAAGTAGTTTAAGCACTTGTGTTACTGATATCAGACAACAGAGGAAACACAAATATAAATGAAAACAAATAGGTAACGCCCCGTTGGTCCAGTTTAAGTACCCATTCCCAGTAAGTTCAAATTCCCAGGTCCATCAAAAGTAGGTATGTTTCGAATTTTTCGAACATAGCTCTGGTGTGTGATCACTAATCCGCATTAGGCAAGCGTGGTGATTAAGTCTAATCCCATCATAGTAGCGATGACTTGTCTATGATGAAGGACTTTGGTCTGCAGTGGGACAGAATATGGACTGATACATTAAAAAATAGGTAACTATGTCAAAGTCCAACGATTCTCACCATAAACCTTAGAGCAAGAGGTAGGTCCACCACCAATCTGTGACAACTCTAGAAATCATACTACTCACAAACATTCAAAGGGCTACATAAGTATGTTTGTTATTGAAATTACGCTTCGATAACCGGCGCCATGGTAATCTCGACTCTACATTGACATGTATAAAAGCTAATATCCATTAAGTATTGTGTAACGAAGGCAGGAAACCGTCAATCGCGCTGATGATGCGTCAGCCTCGCCTCGGTCAATATTACGAGAGACGTCGGAGGGGTGACCATGTATGAGATAACTCTTAGATATAAATAAATAATATTTAAAGCTGCGAAGTATAGGCATCTATCCGGTACCTACCACTTCGTAGCTTTCGGTGTCGAATCGCTGGGCCCGTGAGTTAAGAGAGAAGTCAGTTTAGGGAAAAACATTTTCTAAGTTGTCATGGGTCTTGAATTCTGGATGTTCTGGGTTGCCGCCCTCAGTTAATTATCGTCACTTGGTACTCATAGTATAGGGGTTTCTCTAGTTTGAGACCAGGTTGATTGGTGTGATATTCTAGCGCAAAAAAAACCGGTCTCAAACTAGGGCAACCCCAGTACTATGAGTACCAGGTGACGATAATTAAATGGATGTAAAATACAATAAAATTGTTACCTATTAAAAATATCCTTCTTCTGATAGTAGTTCTCCCACGGTAAAAAGGTCATATTTTTTTCTGTTTATCTTCCACGTTTTCATTTGCGATACAAAACCCTTGCATTGTTAAGGGCACCATTATACCTCCATACCATACTATACTACATACCATTCTACCTTACTTATTGTTGATCTACAACAATAGAAGAAAGTTGTAGGCGCCATTCATTCAAGTTGAATAGGTAGGAATAAAAGCATCAAAGGTTTGATCTAGTTACTCGTACAGTCAGCTAAACATTGATACCAAGCACTTTGATTTTTTTACTATAAATAATAGTTAGGTAAGTATATATATTTTGCTTAGCTCAAGTGCCAATAGGCAGGGCACATTGCGAGGAGAACAGACGACCGTTGGGATAAAAAGGTCCTTCAGTCCGGCCGGCCTAGTGAAGGTCGCGGGAGTCACTTGGATGCGGGTGGCACAGGACCGATCTGTGTGGAGAACATTGGGGATTGCTTACCATCAGGCGATTAGTCTGCTACCTATCACATCCGTGCCTGGCGTGAATATGTTGACAAGTCTAAAATGGCTATTTTACAGGACGGCAGTTTTAAAGTTTGGCTTCGCCTGGTAAATCAGGATATTACATTAGTTAATGGCTGTGCCTTTGTTTAGGGGTATTTTTATCTGATCTTTCGAATGGTGTAAGCCTCATAGCTTAATTAATTATAGTTTTCTTTGAATTAGACTTGTCAATTCATTCACCAACGACTTATCAACTTATTAACCCATACATTATGGATATTTTATTTAATAAAAGCATCAAAGTATCAAGTTTCATTTATTTAATCACAATCAACTTTTTCAGATACACTTTTATGACATAATAATAATTAAAAAAAATATTATTAATAACATTTTATCAAATTTTTGGTAATTTTTTTTTTAAAAAACGCAGGCAGAACGCGAACGTTGAAGATTATTTTTTCTTTAAAAGGTAGGGTGATCGAGACAGTGATTGCCCACTTAAGAAATTGACACTAGTTTTATTTCAATATAATCCTTTACTTTAACAATTAGGAATCAGAGTGTAATTATTTGACAACGTTAATAGTTTAGCTTTGAGATAAGTTAGCAATAATTCAAACATCTAAAGAATATTTTATAGTTATAACGTATAACAAAAATATATCGTAAAAACACAGTGAATGCCCACTTGACACTGTGATTGCCAACCAAATGAGACAGTGATTGCCACCTATACCGAACGTTGTAAATTTTACATAAAATTATTAATAAATGCTTAAAATTTTAGATTTTTCCTATGTTTTTGTGCGTTAAGATATATTTCTGAGCAATTAAAATCAGTAACATCATCCAAATAAGATACCATTGACTAAAAAAACCCGTTTATTTTAAAATCTAGTAAAATCGTCAAATTGTTCTATCTAGTTTCTCGTTATCTCAGCGAATTAATGGAAAGTACCAATTTTACAAAAAGTAGACACAGTTTTGAGGTTATCGGAGGCAGCATACTTGTGACTCCACTCTGGTGTTGAGTATGTGCGTTGGCATCACTTGGTGGCTTACCATCAAGTGATGCGTGTTTTTGACTGCCACATTATATAATAAGCAATGTTGCCGCCCATGGTCCCCTGCAACACCAATGGAGTCACAAGTGCGCTGCCAACTTTTTATCCCCTTCCCACCAGATGGGCCTCCGTTACCCTCACTTCGGCAAAACACAGCACAGGGGCTGCTTCACGCCGGTTTTCTGTGAAGCAGTGGTATCACTCCGATCAAGCCAGCCCATTCATGCCGAATTGTGGCTCTCCCACAGTTAAAATTCGATATTATTTCTAATTATTACTTACTGCAACCATAACTTGGTAATTCCATTTTTATATGTGATAGGTGGCATATAAGCATACGGATCACCTGATGGTTAGCGATTTCCACCGCTCATAGACACTCGCAACAATAAGTAGAATCACTAATGCGCTGCCAATATTTTAACTCCTTCATTGAGCCTCCGGTACCCTCACGCGTTATCGCCGCTTGACGTTGGTTTTCTGTGATCATATAATCACTCCGTTTAAGCCGGCTTATTAATTCTGAAGCGTGGCTCTCCCACGGTAAAATACCAAATACAATAATTATTACGATATACCTAATTGGTTGTTCTTCTTAGCACTAAACTTTTCCACCAAGATTTGCAGTAGCAAATCGAACTTCCGCTATTTTAGGTCAACTTTTTGTAAAAAGCTGTATTTTTCATAACTCCTTGAAGTAAGTACCTACGTAGACATATATGTAGATATAAAGAAAGATACAGGATAAAAAGAAAATATTCGGTTCGATTATTATATCCCTCACATGATTTAGTAAATACCTACCCGGGCAATCACTGTCTCATACCCATGGCAATAACTGAATTCTGGTATGGCAATCACTGAATTTCTTCTAATTTAGGCACAGTGATTGCCCACCCCCTAAAAATACTTAATAGTTTAAAATTAAGCCACGAAAACTGCTTCAAATGAAACATTGAAGCTTTAACTAACACGTCGTTGTGCTTTAACGGTCAAAAAAGAAAGTTAAAGTGATACAAACTTCAAAACCACAAAATGTATCCTTAACAAATTCTGTAAGGAATTCGCATTTATTGAAGTGACGGACACCCGCTAACCAAAAACTGCCATTACAATATTATTTATTGAAAATTTTGCCAAATGTTTTATTTAGAACTCCAGTAAACAGTATCCTAGTGTTATTTAACAGATTTAATGTAAAACTACTTCTTTGTAAATAAGTTAAAATGTATGTTAACCTTAATTCGGGCAATCACTGTACACTGGGCAATCACTGTCTCGGTTACCCTATAAAGTAAGCCTGCTTAACCAATGTCATACCTAAATCAGTGCCTCAAATGGCCAATCTGGACGATAACTGAACATTTCGTTTATTGGCTTACAGATAAAAATAGTCAAAATTTAAAAAATACATACATTTATTCAATAACCCTTAACCAGGCCCCGATATGATTTTTTTTATTGGTTTTCAACCTTATCATAACTGCATAAAGTTCAAAATCTGGTGGTCTCATATGGTACATAGCCTGGTTAAGTGATAATTCATAAATCTGTAGCATGGTTTGAATTTTAATAAATATACTTATTACGTTTGAATTGACTGGCATTATGCGGGAATAACTTGACAACTCGACTTATCAAACTTTAATCAACCTATTTTAACCGGTCAGAACTTGATATCTGAACATGTCAATTTATGTTTATTCGTGTTTGAATAGACCATAAATTGATAAATCGAGTTGTGAATCTTTATTCATAGTGATAAGTAAATATTTAATTTGATATGTCAATATGTCCAATGATGTTCAGTAAAACTGTAGTTATTCAGTTGTGAACGACGACAATTTTACCGCCATTTTTTAATATTTAGAAATGTGTTTTTTTCAGGGATGTATCTTGACCATAGGAAGCCACTGAGTCAATAAAAAAAAAATCATGCAAGTCGACTTATCAATGTATTCACGCCAGGCACGGACATAATAATACAGGTCTAGAGATACCAGAACTTGACCTGACTTGGATTATTGTAATTTATTTTGCTCAAATACTAGTATTTGAAAATATTACCTACTGATTTTCTTGCTGGTGTCTTCTCAGTAGAAATCGACGCTCCGAACTAGTGGTAAATTATATGTTTTGATGTCATTGGTTTTGACATTCATAAGTGTTCTGTATGGACCTAATTTGAATAAAGATTATTTCTATTTCTAACTAAAAACCCACTTTCTCAAGAGAAAGGTGTCACCCTCCTCCATTGATGTAAGTAAGCCTGAGTCACTCCGCGCTCTAAGGTTGTACTATGGCTTCATGACTCATTCGTAAATGGACTTAGTTCCTACTACAGATAATAGATATAACTACAAAAAGCCGTAACTGGACGGGCGCGCAATACGGCGAATGTGCACACCGGTTCTATAGGCCCGTTGTGAGTTTAAAGTATCTTTTTTTGTGTTATTGAATGCATGCCTTTGTATTTTAGCTAATAAAAAAATTGGGAACTCCCATTATAGAATGCTACGCTACATTCGGAAGCCCAAGGTCTTGAGTCTAAAACGAACGAGGGGTCTAAAACGAACCAGACGGGAATTACAACCGAATCGGAGTTTGCCTCCCTTTAATAAGCGCTGAGTTAAATCCTTTTTTTTGGATGCGACAGATAATATTTCCTCATTATTAAAGCCACCTGTAGGTATGATATGCACTTACCTATTCCTATTTTTAACTACCTAGTTATGTAGACTGAACTGACAGATAAAAAAATTAAGTTTCCATTATATTTTGACATTTCGCATAGCTGTACCACTGTACGCTGTACGCAACCAGTAGCGAAAAAAGAATAACCTATCGTTTTTGGCAACTGGTTGAGTAGCAAGAACGCCAGTTCTTCTAAGGCAACTGGTTGTCAAACTTGGTTGCCAATGCGGCCGAGAGGGTCAAAAGAGGTCCAATAAAATGTTAGTAGGTACTTAAGTACTTTTTTATATTGAGTTCAAATAAGGTTTTCATTTTCTCTATTTTATCAGTATTCACGCACTATGCCCATATGCCAAAGTTTCCATGCGTAATTTTCATAGTTATTTTATTGCTGATAAAACTGCAATAACATACCTACATTACATCACTCTGAAGTACATATGTGTGAATAAAATAACACAAAATATACCTACCTATGTTTATTTAAAAGGTGGAAGTGTATCATACTAATTACTTATTTGCTTGCGTTAATGAATCATTAATTATGAGAAGCGTCGTCTTATGTTTAAAAACATAAAATCAGTTCTTATTACTCATACATAACTATTGTTATAATGAACTGACATTCATCATTACTTTAAGTATTACCTATTTTAAGTTAATAAGTACATAGTTCAGTTTCCTTAATATTCATTTAGGTAACTAAATGGTTTGTAGACCATACTTCCTGCTAAAATATGCGCCTTGAAATTCATCACAATTAAATGTTTTAATAGTTAGGTACAGTGGCCAGCACATCATCATTACTACAATCTGTCAAATTTCCTCAGTTAATATTGAACCAAATACGTTTGACATAAAAGTGAGGTTCGATTGAAGAAATTTGACAGATTGTAGATAGTAACTTGATGTGCTGGCCACCGTACAAAGAGCAAAAAAAAAATACTATGCTCTACATCGACCCAATCCATCCCTAGGAGGAGGAGAGAGATAGCCTAACTTGTTAATAGCTGGAGGCACGAAAGTATAGCGATGACCGTTATTTTGCGCACTTGTAAAAAAGAAGACTTTCTATCAAAATTGGTATCTGCGCACTCAAGGTCATAACTACACTTTCTTGCCTCGGACTATACATAAATCGGAACATTCGTACTTAGTTTATATTTAGTCCTTATGGTCATTCTCATCGAGATGTCATTACACACTGTGCTAGTCACCCGCCGCCCCTGGGCTCCCACAAGTCCAGTAAAGTGCGCACCAACGCTTATCCTTGGTACGGTCAACATCAAAAGTAGCTTAACACTTTAGTACCATCCTAAAGTAATATTTCTCCTTACCTCTAGAAAGTTAACAAGGCAGTTAACTTTGACATTTATATTTGATATGTGATAAGCAGACGAGCAGACGGATCGCCTAATGGTCAGTAAAGTTTACCGCCTTTCATAGACTGCAACACGTAGAGTCACAAGTTCTAAATATGTTTCTAGACATGGTTCTAAAGTGCTGACCGTACATTTATTTAACGTATACACCTAAGAACAAACGTTTCTTGAAAAACATCCTCGTTGTTAAAATAAGAACCTAGTAAATATATAACTTTTCCTCAAATTTTAACGTCAACTAAATCATTATTTACTCATTTAATTTTCAGCCAAATGAAATCTCAGCTAGACGGAATGACTAAACAGTCACTCGTAAACAAAATTTCTGAGAACCATATCACACATTCGCTGTCTTGAACTCCCAGGCGCTATGTTTATATGAATCGGAGTTCCCAATCTCGTTCAGTCTCCTCATCGACTCGGGCGCAGGCAGACGCATCCTGTCGACTAGTTCAACTCCGCAATAATTTGGTCTACTAGTTCTAAACACCGTAATAATTGACCAAACTAGTTGTAAAATCCCTAATAATTGGGGAAACTAGTCCGTGTTAATTTTGGAAACTAGTGTTGTTTTTGGGCAAAATGAAGAGGTATTCTGTGTTTGTGATGCTGGCGTTGTGTGGGGGTGCGTTTGCGCACACATACCACCTAGGAGCTTGCCCTATGACGGAGCCGATGCCCAACTTTGAGATGAATAAGGTTGGTCTATTACTCTACTTTTGTATTAAAACATAAGCAACCGGTTCAATTTTTAACTCAATTTCATCGCACGTAGAAGATACCTTTCCTTAACTTTTTATGTTGTCCTTTAAAGTCCCTCCCTTGTGCCTCTATAAGTAGAACAAATTTATATAGTGTAACTGTGATGTCCCCATGTACAATACACTGCCTAGCGCCTAGGTTAACGAGTTCTAAAACGAAGTAAATAAAGACCTTTAGTGTTTATAATTACTTACTTGGGCTAGAGATTATAGTTGCTATTCTTCCATGAGAATGAAAATCTTTGTATTTCGAATCTACCAAAAATTTTGGAAGCAATGTAACTACTAACTTACTTTATTTCTTTACAATTGTTATATCAAGTATCAAGATCAATAATCATCTTATCTTAAATCACATGAAACTGAAATACCCTTGAATTGTGTGGTTATTTACCTAAAATTATAAAACAATTTCCTATAATGAGGTTTTAGTTAACATTCTTGAACATTAAGAGTTAAGTACAAATAAGTACCTACCTAATGTTTCTATTTATCTAATGGAATGAAGAGCTACGTCATGTGTAAATCTTGTTAGTGTGTACTTATACAGGGTGTATCTGTTTACATCTCGTTAACCACGTCTTCTACCAACAATTCTGGAAATTCATTGAAATTTTTGACTTCCCATACCTTTATTATTATTTTTTCGAATATCCTATACTTACTTAGCTCGGGTATGTGATTTCTAGGCAAGCACGGTGATTATGCCTAAAGAACCACATCATAGTAGAAATGTCTTGATTATCACGTTGGAGGCCTTTGCCCAGTGGGATAGTCTATAGGCCAATACTACCATAAAAAATGACCAAATCCCGTGGCCGACTTTGTATGAAAAAGTTTTTTATGTGAATTTCAAAAGTCATTGAACAAACTGTAACAGAATGGTTAGCACAACTTAAGGTTAAATTGATGTATGTCTACAGATATACCCTGTATATACCTACTAATAATATAAGCTATTATTTACTATCATGTCTATGAACTCGACACTGGACTCGATAACAGTATTACACAACGAACTCAGCACAAGAGGTTAACCATACGATTCTGATTTTCGTCTCTTACGTCCTAGCAATAAGATCAATTGGTGAAACATATTTTAGGTTTGATGTCGACTGTAGATTATCTACTTATTGGTCACAAAGGACTTGATAGATGGCGACCTCTCGTCTGTCATTGGATAACATGAGATGATAGTGACAATGATCTCACAAGGGTTATTCTTATCGAGATTTAACAAAAAAATAATTCGCCATACAATCACGCCAATCAACCTGGTCTCAAACTAGGGCAACCCCTGTACTATGAGTACCACATGACGATAATAAACTAGGGGCGTCCCAGAACACCCAGACCCATGAAAACTTAGAAAATGTAGTTTCCTATATTGACTTGACCGGGAATAGAACCCGGGACCTTTCGCGCTGCGGGCGAACACTTAGTCACTGCGCCATCGAGGCCGTCAAAATTTAATTAAGTAATTAATTTGTAATTTTGTAACATAGTGGCTTACGGTTTCCCAAAGCGCGATGTCACTATCGTGGCAGTCTTTAAACAAATTTTTTTTCGAAATTAAATTCTGAAAGGTACTTTTTTTTTAATGTAAAAGGTTGACGACGAGCAGAGGAATCATCTGATGCTAAGCGATTGCCGCCGCCCATAGACACTTGCAACATCTGTAGGTAGAGTCACAAGTGCGCCGCCAAACCGCCTTTTGAAAAATTGGGCATTTGGTACCCTCACTCACTCGACACAGCGTACGCTGCTTCACGCCTAGGACTTTGTTGAGCATTGCGTTTCGGTGTTTCCGCATTTAGACTGCTGATTGGTCCATGTGCGAATTTGGGTAGAATTCTGCATACTTACCTAACTTTGTGTCACTTCAATAAGCCGGCTCATTCATGTCACAGTTAAAATTTATTACGTGTTTCCGAACTACTTTTGTAACGAGTAGGTACCTATGTTATCAAATTGTCTGATCATTATACCTACCACAGACAGAAATGAGCCAACGATCATATCAAATGTTAAACAACGAGCTATTGTGCCACCGATATGCTGTATATGAGCTTTGTTTTTTTTTCAACAATGGCTACTTTGACGCTGGTTTAATTAAATTTTGAACGATTTCATTGTGGTCAAGTTAATGGAATTTTTAATGAAAAAACTGTACCGGTTTTTTATCTACATGCTGTACAGTTTTTTACCTACCTAGCTGAAACAATGTTTTTTGTTTATATTTTGTGTAATACCTATGTGGCATACGAGCAGAAGCATCACCTGATGGTAAGCGATTGCCGCCGAGTGAGTGAGTGCCGTGTGCGTCTTTAAGTTTCAAAGGAGACTCTCAGAAAAAAGATAAGATGACTTAATTGACAGTAGGACAGTATCCTAAGTTCTTATCTAATATTATAAATGCGAAAGTAGCTCTGTCTGTCTGTTACTCTTTCACGCCAAAACTAGGTATATACTGAACAGATTTGAATGAAATTTGGTATAGGTACAGATGGTCGTAGACCCTGAGGAAGAACATAGGCTACTTTTAATTGCGAAAAGGGGGTTGTAAGGGGCTGTAGGTGAAAATTCTTAAATTAATTAAAAATGCTACCCAAAGATAGGTACTATATTCCACGCGGACGAAGTCACGGGTAACAGCTAAGTACCTACCTACTAGTAGGCTAATCGAAGTATTTTACTGTTATTATTTTGACGACCCGTTTAGCGCAATGGTTTGAGCGCCAGTTGAGACGTAAGGGTTGCGGGTTCGATTCCCGCACCAACACAAATGTTTGTTGATGAAACAGATTTTTGTGTTGGGTCTGGGTGTTTGTGGTTCCTTCGTTGTTTCTGGTTTCCATAGCACAAGGGAACACCTTAGTTTGAGACCAGGCCAATTTATGTGATGTTGTCTCAATTTATTTAATTTAATTTATTCAAACAAAAGAGACGCACAACACACAGTGAAAGGGGCAAAGATAAACAGGTTGAGAATTCTATATCATTTTATCCGTCTAGTCCAGCGGTCGTCACACTTTACTGCTCAAGAGCCACACATAACAATGTGAGCACTAAGGTCCAGGCCGCATTATATGTGAAGTACGGATGTGTAGTTACTATTAATTAAAAGAATCTACTTTACCGCGGGCCGCACGACTAACGTCCGCGGGCCGCAGTTTGACGACCACGGGTCTAGTCTTACGTTGTATTCTTTCTCGCAGTTCCTCGGCGTTTGGTACGTGATCCAGAAGACGTCGACGGCCTCCCACTGCATCACGTACAACTTCACCAAGACTCCGGAGCCGAACACCTACGAGCTGGAGCAGGTCTCCCAGCACTTCATCTTGGGGCTGACGCCGCTCAAACACGATTATAGGTGAGGATAGCTGCAATACCATGCTGCACGGTATTCGCCCGAAGCGCGAAAGGGTTCGATTCAAGATTTAAGAGTTCGTTAAGTCAATTTTTTTTTTTATTTTTTTTTTATGTGATAGGTAGCAGGCGATTACTAATTTACTATTAATTTACTTAGGAAATTACATTTCCAAAATTTTCTTGGGTCTGGGTGAGCTGAGTTGACGCCCTCAGTTAATTATCGTCACCTGCTACTCATAGTACAGGGTTGCTCTAGTTTGAGACCAGGTTGATTAGTATGATTGTCTGGCGCATTTTATTTAGAACTAGCGGCCGCCCGCGACTTCGTCCGCGTGGAAAAGTAACTTTTTACCCCCCTTTTAACCCCTTAGAACTCCCTTAATATTATTATGTTGATAGCCTATAGCCTTCCTCGATAAATGGACTATCCAACAAAAAAAGAATTATTCAAATCGCTCCAGTAGTTTCGGAGATTAGCGCGTTCAAACAAACAAACAAACAAACAAACAAACTCTTCAGCTTTATTATATTAAGTATAGATTTAGACAAATCAGGAGTTTTCTAGATGAATGGAAACCTACCCACCTAAGAGCATAATATGTGTGATGCTGATGAACTCTTCAGTTCAGTGTCTGGTGTTATACCTGTAATATGTAGGATTTAAGTAATAAATGTGATCCTCTGTTGTCTAATATCTGTAACACAAGTTCGGAGTCAGGTCAAGTACCTACATATGAGATGTTGAGTGAATTTTATTTATTTAATAAGTATTATCTCTTTTTACAAGCCACGAATTTACCTTAGTATAAAGTGAGTCCTTTTACAAAAATGTAGGTTATAAAGGGAGGTATGATACTTACCAATATATATTTTTCCTTTCAGATATAAGGGTATCTTGACCGTACCTGATCCGTCTATTCCCGGAAGAATGAAAGTGCGCTTCCCATTGAGTAAGTTGGCTTGCCTATCTGACCTCTTTTGAAAGTGAATCAGTTATAGTCTCATAATCCATGTTTATTTCCAGGCGTCGCCGGCTCAGCTCAGTACACGGTGCTCGCGACAGATTACTCGACGTACGCCGCCATCTTCACGTGCCAGAAGCTTGCGTTTGCGCACCGCCGCTCCGCCACCATCCTCTCTCGGTCTAAGGACCTGGACAGGATGTTTGTGGACAAGGTTAGTAGAGTTCCAGCTTCGTTCCTTTTCACCTTCAGCACTATTTTAATAATGCAGAGCATAAGCTGCTCCACGTTTATTTGTCGGTATACCTGGACCATGCCCCAGAATCAACCATACCTATTGTCATCTAGTATGTATGTATACTCTTTATTCAGTCGCTAGGCCTCCTTTTAAAAACATCCTTGCAGCACCCTCCATCTTTAGAACCACTTCAGTTTTGCGCCTAGTCCTACGTAGATAGAACCTTAGGTTAGGACCTATGTATGTGACAGTTTCACTACCAAATGCGCCATTGCATAGGTAGGTAGGCCTACCTACATAATTTAGAGGACCTACCTACTTCCAAATATCATGTACCTACTTAGGTCCCAGATAGCAAGCGAGCTTGCTGCAAACTTGATTTTGAGATTGTCACGTCAAACATGAAAAATCAAGTTTATGACAAAATTGCTGTTAAGCTTGTTGATTAAGGTATGATGTTTCAAGGCTTTGATAATTTTGAAGCAAGTTTCGACCGCAAATATAAAATTGTAATGCTATGTATTTGTACTAGATTACCAAGTTATTTGTGCGGTTCACGGAACGAAACGAACTCGGTGCATTTTGTTTAGCAACGCAAACCGCAAATATAAAATTGTAATGCTATGTATTTGTACTGGATTACCAAGTTATTTGTGCGGTCGTCGTTTATTTTCTACATCGCGATGACGAGATTTTTTTCCAAACAATGACTACCAGAAGTCCAATTTGTGAATAATACTTGAGTCATGGATTCTTTATTGTAATCGTGACTCTATTGTGGAGCGTCCCTCCTCGGGAACGTCTGCCACTGCGCCCTGCTTGGGAAAGCGTGTGGAGCTGAGACAAGGTTTTTTTTTATATGATAGGTAGCACTTAGCAGACGAGCAGGCGGATCACCTGGTGGTAACCAATTGCCGCCGCCCATGATGAACTAATGCAACAAGTGCGCTGTTAACCTTTTATCCCCTTCCCCCCCGATTGGCCTCCAAACTTTGTTATGTCAAACTTGCATACATACACTTTATAGAAAAATTTTCTAGCAAGTTTGTTGCTTCGGAACTAGAAAGTTTGATTTAACCTTGCCTCAAGTTTAAACACTTGCCACGGCAAATTTGAGACAAAGCTTCATGTTTGATACATCAAACCTATCGCAAGTCAGTTTCAAGTTTAAATTGTTATCTGGGGTAGCTCGGTACAACATTTAAATGTAGGTACGTCTTCAAGATGGTGTTGCGCACCTTGCCTTTGCAAAGATAGATGTTTACCAAACAGCTACTTACTTACGTTCCACAGTTCTATGTGTAACTTTCGAGCCTGAGTAGGTATTAGTGTTCCATTCACTGGACTTTAATAACTTAGATGTTATTTTGCCATTCGGACATATTTCGAAGACTACTTAGGTCAACATGTATTGTATTCGCCAAGCATTCCTCGGTCAGCGAAATTATCAATGTCACGACTGCTCCAAAGAATAAAGTCCGATTTGCAATATGTAATAGGTATAGGAAATCGGACTTTCTGCTCCAAAGAATAAAGTCCGATTTGCAATATGTTTATTATTGGAGATCTGACTTTATTCTTCAGAGAAAGCTTAATGTTAATCTTAAAGGTCGGTCAATGGACCGACACCACTGACCCTCATGAAACGTTAGACAAAGAACTCGGACGCGTCCGAGTGTGCCATGGGCAAACTGTCAAGTGACGTGGCGTCTCGAACTGGCAAGTTCGAGACGCCACGTCACTTGACGATTTGCCCATGCCATTGCCCACGCCAACTCGTGGCATTCCCAAATTAGTCCGGACAGAACAAATAACATAAACTGTATAAATATGTGTAAAATGCGCCACTCTGCTTTTTACCTACATAATATGTATTTGTCACTTTACTCTTGTTAGCGATTGAAGGCTCCAAGGCTTGATCAATGCATCCAAGATGCCCTGGAGCCAGATATCTACTACATGAAAGCAATAAATTTTATGACTATGACTATGAACATGATTCAGGATTTGGGGACTCTGGTAGCTAATTACAATGAGCGACTGCCATTGGACTTTCGCATGACAGGGGAATCAGACAAACTAAATTAATAGTTATAAGTAGGTACTTAGGTACACGATTCAGAAACCATCCGATACGTGTAACCTACACGACCCACACAGGACTGATCTATAGGCGGACGTGTATTGGCTGAAATGAAGATGATTAACAATTAGGCATATCATCGCTCTTACTTTACTAATCATCTGATCATCAACATTTCTTTCCCAGATGCGGTCCAAGCTGGCTTCCTACGGCGTGGACCCCTACGACCTGTCCATCATCACGCAGACCGGCTGCCCCGCGCACCCCAACGGCACCACAGAGGGGGTGAACATCAACATCGACCCGGATACTTTCTCCTCCCATAGCATTGGCCAGGCTGTTCGGAAGACTGGGGAAACTTTGGGTAAGTTCATTATAAGCCTGCTTTTCCATCAGCTGTGCGAGGTAGCTGAGCGGTGTGCGAGGAAAAAAGAAAGAAAGAAAGAAAGAAGAAATGTTTATTTGGAACCAAAAATTTACGAAACATAAACAAAAACTGAACAAATACAAACAAAAATATAGGTACCAAAATGGTCTCCGCTCAGTATCCGGCTGAGCGTGTCACATATTGTGTCACACTCAACCACTGGTATTCTGCGGTAAAAAAGCACACTAAGAGACCTGGACTGTGAGATTTTTTTTCTATGGGAGAGTCACGCTTCGGCACGAATGGGTCAGCTCGACCGGAGTGATACTACGGTCTAACAGAAAACCGACCTGAATAGCGCCTGCGTTGTGTTTCGCTGAGTCACTGAGGGTACCGGAGGCTTAATCGGTAGGAAAAGGGGGTTGAAAGCTTGGCAACGTAGGTACTTGTGATTCTATTCTACTGGGTGGCTTACCATTAGGTAATACGTCTGCTCGTCTGCCACCTGTCATATAAAATAAAATGTTGATTTGAGTATTTTTTTATACTTATTGAGGACAATCAAGATGACCTCTCCGCCTGATGGTACAAGCGGCCGTGAGATTCAAATATGAGGTTGACACAGGCACAAAATAATAGACTATAGTCCGAGGTAAGAAAGTGTAGTTATGACCTTGAGTGCGCAGAAACCAAAATTTTGATAGAAAGTCTTATTTTTTACAAGTGCGCAAAATATTTTTTGCGCTTTAATTTCGTGCCTCCAGCTATACCTACCTAATTTAATGTGTAAATAATAATTTAGTTAACCCTCCCAACATCTTTGCAGCTGACGGTGTCGAATACGTGGTAGAAGCCGGTAAGAAAGTCTACCACAAGGTGGCGAGCAGCAAAGAGGACTTGACCGAGATGCCGCAGAGAGGTGAGCGGAACCTGGACGCAGACGCCGAGTGGCTGCCTTGATTGACTGACCTTACTTAAGTTAGGGCTGTTGAGGGCGTAGCTGAAGTTTTTACAAAGGGCATTTGGAGACGGTTTTATGCGTCAAGGAAATCTATACCTAATAAGGGATTTCCCATGCCAATAGGGTTACTTATCTCTTCGATCATATAAGCCTCCTACATATAGCGTGAACACGCTTTGGTTGTAGGTACAGTCAGTCACATATCTACTACAAACTGTCAAATTTCCTCTATTGATATTCAACCTAAAGTCTATGACAGTAAGATGAAAGTCGATTGAAGAAAATTGAGTTTTGTATACCTACCTACCTACTTTGATGTGTGGCTGTACGCGTACCTATAGCAAAAAGAAACCCCCCTTTTCATACCATAGACAATTAAGTACTTTTTCATAATTAACGTGCCTACGTACGCAGGTAGAAGTCTTAGGTAGAACGTTAGTACCTATAAGTAGTACTTACTTGCCTATAACTTTAAACTACCCAGCTAATAAGATTAACTTCTTTTTCAGTACAAGAATCTCAAAACGACAATTCCATTTTCATCAATCAAGTATGAACACTTGTCCATTTAGTTACGCCCAAGACACATCACTGTGATTAGTTTAAGAAACGAATTTAAGTAGATAAACATAAGAAGACTATGAAACTATTGCCACTAAAGTCTTGTCCAGGTGCCGTATTTCACGTGCGATAGTTGGTTTGTTTGTCTCATCTACGGCTTTTACACCCTCACTACGCTTTGGGGCAGTAGTTAAAAACTACCTAGATGGCGCTGGGCGTCGATTAAATCGCGCTAGCGTTTCATATTTTCGGTTTACCTAAAAGTTATCTTTTTATGAATAGTATAGATGCGTCAAGAAAGTCGTGACAGGGGGCTGTTTGAGGAACTCACAAGTTCACATGTTAAATCAATAGGATTACCATACTTTATAATGTAAGCGGCAGTGGCGCCATCTTTTAATTTTACGACTTCCTTGACTTGAAAATCCAAAAGAAAAACCACTTCCGCGGTGCAATTGACACCCAGCTATGTATAACCAACCAGTCGCATGTAAAACAAGTCATCTAGACAAAGTCTAAACCAAATACTCAATCGCTTAGTATGAGATTGTTAATGTAAGAAATTATTTAGTTAGGCACATGAAAAGAAAATATTATTTAATATTGAACAGGGCAGGGAAATGATGAATTTTACTTGTCAGTGAATATATTTTGAGACATTGGCTGTTCCTGATTGCATTTATTTGTTTAATGCAATAGTTCAATATAAATAAAAGAACCACAATATATTTTAAATAACAATGTTTTTTTATTTCACCTTATAATGTTACACAGGTTGGTGTATCCGTGAATATTTACATCCCTTTAACCACGTCTGGTAACAACTATTCTAAAGAAAATTTGTTGTAGGTTACGACTTTTAAAAAGTATTTTTTTTCTAGGCAATTTTCCGAGTCATACTTAATGTTGTTCCGAATGCTTGGATTTGGTTAGAGGATAAAAATGTTAACAGATGCACTCTGTATATTGGTTGGGACGCCAAAACCAAGCGCCTACCTCCGCCATCTTGAATGCGTATGGTTAGTATGGCTATGTCACAGAAATTTCACACTATGCTACAGAGATGACACTGTGTTACAGAAGGCACACTACGTCACAGAAGTCACACTGTGTCACAGAAGTCATACTACGTCACAGAAGTTACACTGTGTCACAGAAGTCACACCGTGTCACAGAAGTCACACCGTATCACAGAAGTCACACCATGTCACAGAAGTCACACTATGTCGCAAAACTCAAAAAATAAAACAACAAAGAGCATTGAAAGCTTGTTTATTATCTATTACGGCGTGCAGCGCTCCAAGAAGCGCGGGTAGAGGCACACCTCGCGGATGTGGTGGCGGCCGAGCAGCCAGCACAGGAAGCGCTCCAGCCCCAGCCCGTAGCCGCCGTGCGGCACGCTGCCGAACTTGCGCTGGTCCGTGTACCAGTAGTACGGGGACGGGTCTACCTCTTCGCGCTTACTAGTAGCTTAATCACTTGTGTTAAGATATATCAGACAACAGAGGAAACACAAATATTACACTCACACACTAACCAGAAGTGTTCATTGCAGGAATGTTTGACAGGGTTGGGATCAAACCCACGCCTTTTATCGTATGAGGCAGAGTTACTACTGAATGCGCTATCCTTGTCACAGAAGTCACACTAGTAACACTAAGTGACGTAAGTCACACTGTGTTATAGAAATCTCATTATGTCACAGAAGTCACACTAGGCTACAGATTTCACACCATGTCACAGAAGTCACATTATGTCGCAGAAATCATACTATGTCATAGAAGTCTATTTCACAGAAGTGGCACAAGTCACACTTTCACAGAAGTCGCAAAATAAAACAACAAAGAGCATTTAAAGCTTGTTTATTATCTATTACGGCGTGCAGCGCTCCAGGAAGCGCGGGTAGAGGCACACCTCGCGGATGTGGTGGCGGCCGAGCAGCCAGCACAGGAAGCGCTCCAGCCCCAGCCCGTAGCCGCCGTGCGGCACGCTGCCGAACTTGCGCTGGTCCGTGTACCAGTAGTACGGGGACGGGGCACGCCTTCGCGCTTACTAGTAGCTTAATCACTTGTGTTAAGATATATCGGTTTATCCGTATAATTATATAAACAAATAATCAAATAAATAAATATCAGACAACAGAGGAAACACATATATTACCCTCACACACTAAACAGAAGTGTTTATTACACGAATGTTTGACAGGGTTGGGATCGAACCCACGCCTTTTATCGTATAAGGCAGAGTTACTACTGAATGCGCTATCCTTGTCACAGAAGTCACACTAGTAACACTAAGTGACATAAGTTACACTATGTTACAGAAATCTCACTATGTCACAGAAGTCACACTGTGTCACAGAAGTCACACCGTGTCACAGAAGTCACACCGTGTCACAGAAGTCACACCGTGTCACAGAAGTCACACCGTGTCACAGAAGTCAAACCGTGTCACAGAAGACACACCGTGTCACAGAAGTCACACTGTTTCACAGAAGTCACAGAAGTAGTACTGAAGTCACACTATGTCACAGAAGTCACACTACGCCACAGGAGTACGGGAAGTCGCAATGTGTCACAAAAGTCACACTATGTCACACTATGTCACAGAAGTCACACTATGTTACAGAAGTCACACTATGTCACAAAATAAAACGACAAAGAGCATTGAAAGCTTGTTTATTATCTATTACGGCGTGCAGCGCTCCAGGAAGCGCGGGTAGAGGCACACCTCGCGGATGTGGTGGCGGCCGAGCAGCCAGCACAGGAAGCGCTCCAGCCCCAGCCCGTAGCCGCCGTGCGGCACGCTGCCGAACTTGCGCTGGTCCGTGTACCAGTAGTACGGGGACGGGGCACGCCTTCGCGCTTACTGAGTAGCTTGAGCACTTGAGATATATCAGACAACAAAGGAAATACAAATATTACACTTAGACACTAAACAAACAGAAGTATTCATCACACGAATTTTGCCAGGGTTGGCATCGAACCTTTGGGATGGGACCTTTGGCGTATATGTAAGTCACTACCGAATGCGCCATCCCAGTCACAGAAGTCACACTAGTTACACTATGGGACAGAAGTCACACTATGTTACATAAATCACACTATGTCACAGAAGTCACATTGTCACACTATGTCACAGAAGTCACTGTCACAGAAGTCACTGTCACAGAAGTCACACTGACACAGAAGTCACATTGTCACACTATCTCACAGAAGTCACACTGTCACACTATGTCACAGAAGTCACACTGTCATAAAACTCACACTATGTCACAGAAGTCTTAAAATAAAACAACAAAGAGCATTGAAAGCTTGTTTATTATCTATTACGGCGTGCAGCGCTCCAGGAAGCGCGGGTAGAGGCACACCTCGCGGATGTGGTGGCGGCCGAGCAGCCAGCACAGGAAGCGCTCCAGCCCCAGCCCGTAGCCGCCGTGCGGCACGCTGCCGAACTTGCGCTGGTCCGTGTACCAGTAGTACGGGGACGGGTCTACCCCTTCGCGCTTAATGAATAGCTCGAACACTTGTGTTTAGATATATCAGACAACAGAGCAAAACAAACTATTAGACACTAAGCAAACAGAAGTAAGTATTCGTCTAGCGTATGAGGCAAGAGTCACTACTGAATGAGCCATCCCAGTTACAAAAGATACACAATGTAACATAAGTCACACTAGTTACACTATGTGCCAGAAGTCACACTAGTTACACTATGCTACAGAAGTCACGCAGTATCACAGAAGTCACACTGTGTCACAGAAGTCACACTGTGTCACAGAAGTCACACTGTGTCACAGAAGTCACACTGTGTCACAGAAGTCACACTGTGTCACAGAAGTCACACTGTGTCACAGAAGTCACACTGTTTCACAGAAGTCACAGAAGTAGTACTGAAGTCACACTATGTCACAGAAGTCACATTGTCACACTATGTCACAGAAGTCATTATGTAACAGAAGTCACACTGTCACAAAAGTCACATTGTCTCATTATGTCACAGATGTCACACCATGTCACAGAAGTCACACCAAGTCACAGAAGTCGCAAAATAAAACAACAAAGAGCATTGAAAGCTTGTTTATTATCTATTACGGCGTGCAGCGCTCCAGGAAGCGCGGGTAGAGGCACACCTCGCGGATGTGGTGGCGGCCGAGCAGCCAGCACAGGAAGCGCTCCAGCCCCAGCCCGTAGCCGCCGTGCGGCACGCTGCCGAACTTGCGCTGGTCCGTGTACCAGTAGTACGGGGACGGGGCACGCCTTCGCGCTTACTAGTAGCTTAATCACTTGTGTTAAGATATATCAGACAACAGAGGAAACACAAATATTACCCTCACACACTAACCAGAAGTGTTCATTACACGAATGTTTGACAGGGTTGGGATCGAACCCACGCCTTTTATCGTATGAGGCAGAGTTACTACTGAATGCGCTATCCTTGTCACAGAAGTCACACTAGTTACACTAAGTGACATAAGTCACACTATGTTATAGAAATCTCATTATGTCACAGAAGTCACACTAGGCTACAGATTTCACACCGTGTCACACCATGTCACAGAAGTCACACAATGTCGCAGAAATCATACTCTGTCACAGAAGTCTATTTCACAGAAGTGGCACAAGTCACACTATATCACAGAAGTCGCAAAATAAAACAACAAAGAGCATTTAAAGCTTGTTTATTATGTATTACGGCGTGCAGCGCTCCAGGAAGCGCGGGTAGAGGCACACCTCGCGGATGTGGTGGCGGCCGAGCAGCCAGCACAGGAAGCGCTCCAGCCCCAGCCCGTAGCCGCCGTGCGGCACGCTGCCGAACTTGCGCTGGTCCGTGTACCAGTAGTACGGGGACGGGTCTACGCCTTCGCGCTTGTAGCCTGAACAACGGAAACAAGGGTCAGGGTGGCGAAATTAGTAAAAGAAAGTAGAGTATCAGCCGTGCTAGAGGAGGACAATGGAAGCAATGAGGGTTTTTGCAAATGCAAAATCCGATAGATGGCGTTACGTTGACATTAGGTCCAACAACGAGTGGATTGGTTACTTTTTTACGTATGTCAAAATTATGAAGTTTTGCTGTGAAACATGTCGTCAAATTGGACCTGACGTCAAAGTAACGCCATCTACCGGAATTTGGATTTGCAAAAACCCTCATTCTAAGGTTGCGGTACATCTATGTCACATATTTACGTTGAAGATGTTCAAAGATGGCGGTCCGTCACATCTATGTCAAAGATGGCGGCACGACGCGTCTACGTCAAAGATGGCGGCCTGTTTATGTTTAAAATGGCGGAAAGGTCAATAGGCGTCATTGCGTGAGAATAATCCGCTAGATTGCGTAAAAGTTGAAATTATTATACGCAAATTTCCAGAAGTCTTAAAAAACATGTTGCTTAGAACGAAGAAGACGAGAGTCAAAAGTCAATTCATTGGCACATCTAAATCAAAGATGGCGACACGTTCACGTCAAAGTTGGCTCAATGGAGCCACAGGTAGCAACCGTTTTATTTATTTATTTTAAACTTTATTGCATAGAATGTTAGACAATAGGCGAACTTAATGTCAAGAGACCTTTTGGTCATACAGAGAGAATAATGGTTGTGTTTATACTCTGATTCATAATCATGTAAACTGACAGATGTCAATGTGTCATCCCCATACATTTTAACTGAATTTGACACATGCAAAATGACAAAATGCATAGAAACTTGTCATTTTCATCTGTCAGTTTACTTTACATGATTATGAATCAGAGTAGGATTCTGTGGGTAACTGTGAAACAAGCCGCATCGGCTGATGCAATCCAAAGATTTTATTAATTAGTATCTAGTGGTTTTTAGTGTACAAATTTGGTGTTACTTTGTGCAGTGAAGTGCCGCAGGGTGATATTAACATAAGAATCATTGAATTGTGTCGTTTTTAACACTGCTATTGTGTGTCGAGTGAGTTGTCACGTGAACAACTTGCTTTGACCTGATAGTCTTAAAACCTACGGCTTTGTTAAAAATAGTCTCCACAGAATCCTTAGGACATTAAAACGCTAAACACCGGCGTTTTATTGAGTGACTGTGACTCACTTTTGACTGTTGACTCACTTTATCAACCTACACTTGACATTGGCAAAATTAAATGTGCCGTGAACACAATACAGGCCATATATAAAAAAAAGACATAGAAACTTGTCATTTTTATCTGTCAGTTCACTCCACATGATTAAAAACCAGAGTATACGTTGCTCAAAGGAGCCATAGGTAACTTCCAACTTAATGAATATAACCACATACCTTCCAACAGCTCATCATTGTCCCATATCCTCATAGATCCGCCCACGATCTCGCCCACGCCCGGCATGAGCAGGTCCACGGACTCGGTCAGCCGCTTGTCCTCGGGGCAGCGGGACATGTAGAACGCTTTGATCTCCGCCGGGAACTTGCAGAGGAGGATCGGGACGCCGATCGCGTCTGTCATCTTGCGCTCTGGCATTTCGGGGATGTCCTGTAGAATATAAAGTCAAAGTCAAAGTCAAATATTCTTTATTTGCATAGGCTTGTACACAGCACTTACAAATCTTCATACATAAAGCAAATATTTAAAACTATTTAAAGATAATGTATATGATTTAAATGAAATTAAATATATATCTTGATACATAAGATATACTAAAAAATAAATAGACATAATGCGATTCTACCACCGGTATCGGAAAGTTGATTTTGACGAGAAGATCCGGCAAGAAACTCGCCAGTTACTCTTTTTAATTAAACTTGTTAAGGTAAGGGTAAAGTAAAAGTATCAGCCTGTATACTGCCCCACGTTAGGACAAAGGCATCCACCATAGAAATCAAGTCATGATGGGATTAGGCTTAATCACCACGCTTACCTAATGCGAAATTGGTGACCTATGTTCACCCGATGTTCACACATTTTAACTGTGTGAGAGCCACGCTTCGGCATGAATGGGCCGGCTCGACCGGAGTAATACCACTGCCTCACAGAAAACCGGCGTGAAGCAGCCCCTTTGCTGTGTTTCGCCGAGTGAGTGAGGGTACCGGAGGCCCACTTGGGGGGGAAGGGGATAAAAGGTTAGCAGCGCACTTGTAACTCCACTGGTGTTGCAAGTGTCCATGGGTGGCGGCAATTGCTTACCATCAGGTGATCCGCCTGCTCGCCTGCTGCCTATCACATAAAAAAAAAAAAACACAGGCTCTTAAACCTAATTACGTAACTATACTCTGATTCATAATCATGTAAAGTAAACTGACAGATGTCAATATGTCATCCCCATACATTATCACTCAATTTGACAGATGGAAGATGTCAAAATGTATGGAAACTTCACATTTGCATCTGTCAGTTTACTTTACATGATTATGAATCAGAGTATAAACACAGTAACAAAAAAAAGTAAAAAATATTATTACAATAGGCTTAGGTCGTTAAATTTTATTTATATGATATAGTTGGCAGACGATTCGACGGATCATCTGATGGTAAGCGATTACCGCCGCCCATGGACACCTGCAACACCAGTGGTGTCACAAGTGCGTTGCTTACCTTTTAACCACTTTCCCCTGAATTGGTACACGCATCGAAACACAGCGCATGCACTGCTGCGGTTTTCTGTGAGGATGTGGTATTACTCCGGTCGAGCCGGCCCATTAATGCCTAAGCGTGGCTTTCCCGTCTCCTCTACTGTTAAATCACCGTCACCAAAGGTAGGGGTGAAGTAAAGGTATCAGCCTGTATACTGTCCCACAGCTGGGCAAAGGCCTCCATCATAGAAATCACCTACTGGGTACGCCCATGTGTACACACCTCTCCGAACTCGTAAAAGGAGCCGTCGTCTTTGGTGATGTTGTTGGCGCGCAGGTACTCGATCGCTTCAGTGTACGCCATACGTTTGAACGGACGCACTGGTTTCTGTTAACAAAACAATGGTTAAATGTTTATTATAGTCCATTTCAGCTAAGAAGAGCCCTGTGACACTTCGATTTTTGACACTTTTAGAGATGTCTATAATGAAATGATTGCGATTGTTTCTGGTAATCGATAATACTTTCTAAGGAAATGGAATCGATTTTTTTATACTAACAGCAACACACATTTTGCCAAAAAATAACAAAAACAGCAACAAACTACAGCAATAAAAGTCAACAATAACAAACACAACAACAAAAAGTAACAATAACCGAACACCGCGCAAATACAACGAAAACACAACTCGCATACAAGGCTGATGCACTCGTACTAATCCGATTATCGAGTAATCGCAACATGGCCGCCGATTATGACATGTCGCAGCTCTATGTTTTTTCCACGTTCCGTTACAAGTAATACGATGTGCATAGGATTGTTTTAAAAAATGTTGTTATTTTCTATTCCATTAAATTAAAGTAAATGATACTGTTTTTGTTTTATAACTTTGAGATGTTTTATTGGAATATTTTTTGGAATGATGCCGCAATTAAATGAAAAAGATAAACAATAAAAATATTTTTCATTGTAAAACATAAAATGCGTAGTTCAGAACGCGATGAAGTGTCACAGGGCTCTTCTTAGCTGAAATGGACTATAATAAACTCATTGGAGTCATACATCTGTCGTCACGTGCAGTAAATAGGTGGCAGCACCGTCTGTGTGAAAATAACTGTAGGTGGCAGCACTTTGTATTAACGTCGTAAGGCCTAGACAGCAGACACAATGCAGAAAGCAGAAAAAATGGAAAATCAATTGTTTTATGCCTTTTAAAAGGCTTTTGGGTCTTACGATGTTATCTGACATGACGGATCACCTGATGGTAGGAGATTTCTTCTTTTTTTATGTGATAGGTAGCAGACGAGCAGGCGGATCACCTGATGTTAAGAATTGCCGCCGCCCATGGACACCTGCAACACCAGTCACCACCACACCACCAGTGCAGATTGAATTGAAGTCACAAGTGCGATGCTAACATTTAACCCCCTTTCCCCGCAATTGGGCCTCCGGTGCCCTCACTCACTCGACGAAACACAGCGTTGGCGCTGCTCATACGTAAACCGAAAACACGAAACACAAGCGCGATATAGTCGACACCCAGCGCCATCTATTGGTTGAGCTTGTAACTACCACCCCGCAGCGAAGTGAGGGCGGGCCACCAGTTATTTCTTTAGTGAATACTTTGAAGTCAGGGTTCAGGTCGTAGACCAGCTGCCCGTTAACGTGATGAACGGGCACTCCGCCTCTATGTGACTGTAGATATAGTCGACACCCAGCGCCATCTATTGGTTGTGTTTGTAACTACTTTTCCGAAACGAAGTGAGGGCGGGCCACTAGTTATTTCTATAGTGAATACCTTGAAGTCCGGGTTGAGGTCGTAGACCAGCTGCCCCTCGGGTGCGGCCGCTCCCAGCGCCATCTTTTGGTTGAGTTTGTAACTATCCCGAAGCGAAGTGAGGGCGGGCGACTGGTTATATCTATAGTGAATACCTTGAAGTCAGGGTTGAGGTCGTAGACCAGCTGCCCCTCGGGCGAGGCCAGCGCGCGCTCCACCACGTCCACCACCAGGTCCTCCAGCCGCTCCAGCAGCCCGTCGAACGTGATGAAAGGGCACTCCGCTTCCACGTGACTGTATCTGTGATACAAACATTTAAAAAATTTAACCTCTTATAACTTTTAAACATCTCAATCAATTTTCATCAAATATGTCTGAGGACACTCGCCCGTAAAACATCTGTAATACAAAAAAAACTAAATTGAAATCGGTTCATTCGTTCGGCAGCTATGATGCCACAGACAGGGGGTCTACTCCGCCGAACGATAAACGATATATCGTGCCAATAATCGTGTCGGAGCCTACTCTAAGTGCCATCGTATCGACTGTCGTTGATACGAATCTACGAACGATATTTCTTTGACAGTTCTTACAAAAACCCTACTCTAATACACCATAAAACGATACGAATAATTGAATTTGACAGCTTCACAAACGTCAAATCAACGAACATTCCTACGACATCTCTGATGGTGTCGTAAAGATTATCGTTTCGTTGTAATTTTGCATTTAAAGACCCATATTACTGTTCTCCGGACTAGTATCTTCTTATACCATTGACCCCAGCTCTGTTCAATAGATTTCGGTTGTGATGACGATTGGATTTTGATTTACATAAATCAGAGTATTTTTGGCGCCAACGCTCGAGTGTGTTCTGTGTGTTTTAGCTGCTTTACCCCTATTTTCTTTATAATTTTTGACCCGAACTGCCTAAAGACTCTTGCTTTCGCCACTTATAATACGACTCGGACTGTGATATTGATTTTGGGATGGGAATTGATGAATAGTGCTGCAGTTGCCTTGCTTTCTTAGACAATGTCTTAGTTATTGAGGATGATGAAGTATGATAATAAAAGCACCTATTGTTAAATTATATCTTGTTGTTTTCAATATTTTCTCTACCTTATCCACACAATAAAGGGCTATGGGTTATGAAACCCAAGCGCTGCCTCCATTTGAAATGAGTTTTTGTTGTTGTTGCGCAAAATAATATGGTTAATAAAAGCAAAACCTATAAAACTTCTATGCAAAATTACTCAAAAACCTAGCCTCCTTGAATTACGATTTTATTTTCTTATTAATCAGCAATACATGGTCTTTTAATCAAGGTATATTTCATTCATTTTATTTTTGAATAAAATGTGGAAGCAAAACGGAGTGATTATATTCTCTTTGGTGGAAGCATGTTAATTCATGAAATGTACTCTGTGGTGGAAGCTGTCATAGCTCTTTTGTGTCATTTTTTTAGCCATTTATGGTCCACACTGAAGAATAATAAACCAAACAGCCAAACTTTTTTTTAATTTTACAATCATTCGTTCACGAACATCCGAATAAAACAAAAGTAAATTGTCTATACTTACGATAACAGACACAGATTACGAACATTTCTTATAGTAGGGTACATGCGAATAATTCGGACCAATGTCGTATCGTTACGAATAATTCGTTATCGTTTGGCCCTCGTTTTTCGACGGGGGTTAAAAATATGTAGTTCATTTGTATTCGTCGCTAAAACTTTGTGAATATTGTTATTCGATAATGAAGATGTTGGCCTTCGAACCACCGGCTGTTCAATATTTATTCAGTTGTATTCGGCCGATATACGTTAAGTTGTAAGCAGAGATTGGAAATCGAAATTATTTATTTATTTAGGTTTGCATTAGTATTACTGAAATTTGTTCGGGTCAAGCCAACCATCCTACCAACCAAGACAGCCAACCAACTAAATGGAACTGTTGTCGAGTGGAATGGATGTGGATGTTGTCCGTGTGGTCTATTAGAAGTTGTATTTTTATAAGTTGTGTATACCCAAAACTGGAATTCAAGACAAAAAAAACTACGACAATATTGCTATTGCAATAAAATGATCGTACCATAGTATACCCCTTTTTTCTAAAAAACACTGGCTGATGTTATTTATTTATTGGTAATTTTGATTCTATAATTTAAAAAACATTTTTATTTACTTTTTTTCATGTAAATACTAGACTTTATTAAAACTTAACCATCCGTAATTTTAGTTTTCAAAAATGGGATTGCGCTTGTAACAATTCAGGTGTTAATAACATTTGGCATCTACCCACAACATTTTAACAATGTATGGAAACTTGACAGTTTAGTCTGCATGATAAGAAAAAGAATGCCAAAAGGGTTGGCGAAACCCGAAAACGTTACTTGAAAATGACATAAGTGACTTTAAGGTCTCGTTCAGACACGGCGGGAACCGCGCGATTAAAGAATCGCATGGAAATCGCGCGGGTCTTATTTATATGAGTTAGTTAGTAATCGTTCAGACATAACCGCGCGGTTAATCAAGCCGCGCGGTTACCGCAACCCAACCGCCAGAAAATAGAATCGCGCTGCTCCCGCGCGTTTCTATTACTATGGAGTCTTTACTTCGCGTTCAGTTGCGTTGCGGATACCGCGCGGTGAGC
Source organism: Cnaphalocrocis medinalis (assembly GCA_014851415.1). NCBI lineage: Eukaryota > Metazoa > Arthropoda > Insecta > Lepidoptera > Crambidae > Cnaphalocrocis > Cnaphalocrocis medinalis. The sequence continues at coordinate 3,417,893 of CM026295.1, forward strand.
ACGTCACTGTTCGTGAATTCGCCATGGATTGTTTCGAGACTGAACTATTTATTGATGAGGTGGAGAAGGACCTGCAATATGGGACATTCAGTGTGATGATTACCATACATTCTTAATTTGGGATATAATGTTACGAACTGACCATGTACTAGTCGGTCACGTAATATTGGATGCACCCAATACCGCCTTTTTCTTTTCTTTTTTTTAAGGAGCAACCACAGTAAACACACTTCTTCGTCGACCTCCATTTTGAAACTGACGCTAACCCGCACGAAATCGCATACTAACCGCGCGTGTCTGAATAGCTTCACAACTTTGCGGTTTGAAACCGCGCGATTCGTAAACGCACGATTCCCGCATGTCTGAACGAGACCTAACAGATTTGACAGTAACGTACCTCTCTGTCGTAGATTTTTTGGTCTTGAATTCAAATTTTGAGTATACATAGTTAAATGTAGTGTCGTACTCACTCGGCTAGATGGCGCCGGGTGCGCGACTGCTCGGCGCGGTAGGACTGCGCGATGCAGTACACGTCGCCCAGCGACGCCAGGCACGTCTCCAGGTACAGCTGCGAGCTCTGCGTCAGGTACGCCTGCTCGCTGCACACACGGTATACAAATTAATTATAAAATTTACACAACATATTGTTACGACCATGCAAGCGGAATTTGAGCTTATCTCTATCAATTGCATAAGGTCTATATTCCCTTGTACTACGTCAAATACGCATAGTCGGCTAAACCTACGCGTTGGGAATGAAAAACTATCGAACTCTCTATCGAAAGTTCGAAAAGCATTGAGAAACATCGCGAATTGCGTAGAAGTCTCTCGAAGCCCTAGTTGCAATATGCCCCCGATGATTATGGAAGGACATTCTGGAACGTTCTGGAAGCAGCGCCAAAGCTCGAGCCTGTCTTCTACCTTGCCAAAATTTTACATTTCTGCTTAGTTCCATAACAAAATCGGTCACATCGATTTTATTAAATGTGCAGGTTAATGAACTAATGTAACACTTAAATCAATTTTTCAAGCTGAATTATAATTATGTACCCACTCAGCTTAACACCTAACTACTTCATTACTGGCATGAAAAATCGCATAACGGCTAACGATATTGATAACAAACTTTAGCATATAATCTAACGCATTATGAAATGAAAATAGTTTGTAAGGTAAGGTTCATACAGAATACTTAATAATCAAAAATGTATACCGCTGATTCGGAAAGTAGTTTTCTACTGAAAGGATGTACAGTGGACTCCATTTTTCGCACTTAAAACTCTCTTTCTGTTGATTTTATGTGATGTTCTGAGAGGATACCAGAAAGAAACTCAGGAGTCAATCAACAGGAGACAACATAGTTTCTTTAATTATGTAGTACATAATATGTCTATGTACTACATGATTACAGAAACTATGTTTTAAATTAATTCTATCCCACACCAATAGAGGCGCTACACGTCGATTGCATCGCACTTTGCCTTCTCGGCTTGTATATACTCGTTTTTGTCAACGTGTGTGGCCAATTAACCTCTGATGACACTTACCCGAAGTAATCAAACTTGAAGAGAGTGCTTCCCCCCTCGCACTGAGTCTGCACCATCGTGGGGGGAGTGACCTCGGTGTAGTGTCCTATCCCACACCAATAGATGGCGCTACACGTCGATTGCATCGCACTTTACCTTATCGGTTAATATACTCGTATTAAGATTCGTCCACGTGTATACCAAATTAACCTCCGATGACCTCACTTACCCGAAGTAATCAAACTTGAAGAGAGTGCTTCCCCCCTCGCACTGCGTCTGCACCATCGTGGGGGGAGTGACTTCAGTGTAGTGTCCTATCCCACACCGATAGATGGCATTGCATCGCACTTTGCCTTCTCGGTTTGTATATACTCGTTTTTGTCAACGTGTATGGCCAATTAACCTCTGATGACACTTACCCGAAGTAATCAAACTTGAAGAGAGTGCTGCCCCCCTCGCACTGAGTCTGCACCATCGTGGGGGGAGTGACCTCGGTGTAGTGTCCTATCCCACACCAATAGATGGCGCTACACGTCGATTGCATCGCACGTTGCCTTCTCGATTTGTATATACTCGTTTTTGTCAACGTGTATGGCAAATAAATTAACCTCTGATGACACTTACCCGAAGTAATCAAACTTGAAGAGAGTGCTGCCCCCCTCGCACTGAGTCTGCACCATCGTGGGGGGAGTGACTTCAGTGTAGTGTCCTATCCCACACCGATAGATGGCATTGCATCGCACTTTGCCTTATCGGTTTACATACTTGTAAGATTCGTCAACGTGTATAGCAAATTAACCTCTGATGACACTTACCCGAAGTAATCAAACTTAAAGAGAGTGCTGCCCCCCTCGCACTGTGTCTGCACCATCGTGGGGGGAGTGACTTCAGTGTAGTGTCCTATCCCACACCGATAGATGGCATTGCATCGCACTTTGCCTTATCGGTTTATATACTCGTATTAAGATTCGTCAACGTGTATACCAAATTAACCTCCGATGATCTCACTTACCCGAAGTAATCAAACTTGAAGAGAGTACTGCCCCCCTCGCACTGAGTCTGCACCATCGTGGGGGGAGTGACTTCAGTGTAGTGTCCTATCCCACACCGATAGATGGCACTACACGTCGATTGCATCGCACTTTGCCTTATCGGTTTATGTAGGTACTCGTATTAAGATTCGTCAACGTGTATACCAAATTAACCTCCGATGACCTCACTTACCCGAAGTAATCAAACTTGAAGAGAGTACTGCCCCCCTCACACTGAGTCTGCACCATCGTGGGGGGAGTGACTTCAGTGTAGTGTCGGGACGCGAAGTGTTCTCTGAAGGCGCGGGTGACCATCGCTCGCGCACGGAGGACTTTTGACGTGTTCTCGCCACGGATCATTATGTGTCTGGAAGTTGAAGGATTAGAGAAAATTAACAAATATATAGCTAAAAGTACATTTTTTTGCCCATAAATAGATTTTTTGGATTAAAATACTATAATAAATATACTATGCTTCAAAATATACATTATAGTACGGCTGGCAATCCTAGTCAAAAGTGAAGTGAGAGTGATGATGATAGTTCAATGGAGGTCGTATGTTCGAATTCGTTGAGGGAAAATATAGGAAGCGTGCCCGTTACGGATTCGTTTCTCAAACTGACCCATTGTTACGAAATCTTTAGACCATTGTTTTTTTCTTTTATTCTTTCTTTAGTTAGTGTTCTTAACCTTAGCTTAAAATATGGTAGATTCTTATGTTATTCTTTTAAATTCTAGCTGAATAGCTTAGTAGCAAATACCTGTTATCCAATTGTACATCAGGCAACGCCTCTTCGTTAAGTATGGCGTCAGCGCCCCCTGGAGGCGCAAGGCCCACCAGCTCCCAGTAATCCACTGTCAGCTCATGCCCGCCTGGAGCCTGGAAATGTTCGTACAAGTTTCAAGTAAGGACTAGAAACAGCTGCCTACATTTAATTTTTTTCAATAACATGTTCTACCAAACAACCAAAAATTTTCGACTCTCCATACGAAATGAACCACACAATTTTGTATGAAAAGTCAAAAACCATGTCACTTCTTAAGAACACTATTTTGTGCTAAGAAGACCACATTAATTCGAAATCAAAAAAGACTTGTTGCTCTGCATTAAGTGAACATTATTTGTGTTATTAATAAAATGTACTCACAGTTTTGCCTTCCGGAACCGCCTCAAGTTTCCCATACAAAGTGACCGAGGATTCCGTAGACAGCACAAGCGCATTGTACGTCTGGCAGAGTAGCCCATGGAGGACACACTGGAGGTAGCCGGAGCCGTCTCGTAAAGTCAAGAATGCGAGTGATTTGCCCTGCCTCCTGAGTCGGTGCACCCAGCCTTTGACGCATATACGCTCGCCTCGGTGCTCACCAGCTGAAATTAATCATTATATTGTAAATAAAGCCTGATTGTTTTGACTGATTCTAGCAAATTCGTAAGAGCATAACTATTTAAGCTCATTGCTAAGTTTATTTTATCTTCATCATACTTATATACTATTATGAAGCAATACACATTATGATTATTATTATTCAATTTCAGCTGCCCATCAAGTGGCAATGCACCCAATACTACACTTTTCTAACTGCAGTCTCTAGTTAAAGGTACAGACAGCCACACATCAGGTTACTACAATCTGTCAAATTTCTTCAATCAAACCTCACCTTTATGTTAAACACGTTTGGTTCATTATCAATTGAGGAAAAAGATAATTCTAAAAGGAAAATTATTCAATTAATAAATTGATTAACTTATAATTTTAAATTTATAGAAGGAAAATTATTTATAACACCCAATTTCTACATTCATAAAAGCAACAAAATACTTTGACTTTGAACATCTCATCAAATAGTATGCAAATTGGAATGTCTTATCATGAATAAGATAATGTAATTTTTGTTTAGAGTTAATAGACATTATTTTACTCATTATTATAAGTATCAATGTAGGAATGTTATCTCAAATTCCCATACATGCATCAAACAATAATTAATTTAATTGCTATTAAGATGTCTCAACAGGGAACTTTTGCAATCAATATTATAAGTTGTGAAGATTCCACTCTCATACTCTAAAAACAAAACTGTACTCACTCTGGAAAATCTTGACTAGTTTAGCTTTAGGCAGACTTGGGTCTTCTTTTAGCTCAATTTTCTTCGCATCCTCCAGGTTCTGCTGCCTCTTATCATTGCCCTCCTCCTCAGCCTTCGCCTTATCCGCCGCCTTGTGCACCTCCCGCACCCACAGCTTTTGTATCTTCTTCAACTGTGACTTCGCAGCAACATCATAAGTCTTCGCGTCATCCTTAGAATCTACGTAAATTGTAGGGAATGGCTCCTTCCCAGCGTGGCGCATCGCCTGGAGGATCGTCTTAAACGGCTTCTCTGCAGTCCCGTCTCCAGATTCATCGCTCCCATTTTTATCCGACGTGTAAATTTCGTCTAAAACAATATTTTCACTGAATACATCTGGAATACATGCATACGTGTACTCCATAAGGTTATAAAATTGATTTTCTACTTACTCAGAGATAACTTCTCGATATCCGGCATGGTGATTGCACTTAAATATTAAAATAAATAATAGCTTACACGTTTATAGCTTAATCTTTAAGTAATAACGATAAATATGCTGCAATACTATCGCCGCATTGCACCACTGAAATAAAACCATCTGATGACATTGACATTTGAGAATGATGACTGACTGACATTGACAGTTGGTTTCAGTGTTACATTCATTATTTTTGATTTCCCTTTAGTACACGAATAACACAAAAAATTGCAGGAATGAAAATAATTATTTAGCAGATTAATAAAATTGTATTATATAATCTGATTATTATATTTATATATTATTACTACTTATCATAATCTTACCAGCAATTTAATATAAAATATAACCTTAGTTCAATATTATTGATATTGAACATTAAAATAAAAAGTGAATTGAAGATATTTGAGAGATTTTTTATTTACTATCATTTTAATGACAGTACAAAGAAGGAACAGAACTGTCAAATTCCACACAATATTTTGACACAATTTAAAAGCGAATGCAAATTTTCCGAATTTGTAGGAATATTTACCGTGATGGGAACACTATTTTCATTTTTAAATTAAATATTCATAGCTTTGGCTTCTTAGCATTCATTTTCTTGAAAAATAGATTTTGAGAGAGAGTTCACTGTTTATTCTTGAGGATTTATTACGAAGATAGTATTATAATCAATGGGACTACGACCATTTTATTTGTTTACCCGGAGGGAATGCAGCTGGCTCAGAAGAAGCTGACGTTCGGCGCTAGTACCTAGTCGGTAACGCCTTATGCACACCCGGCCGCTGGGAGACGGCTGGGTGTGCTTGTGCTAGACGTATTCCAGTGGCATACCCACTAAAACCTCCGGAGCTCTTACATCAACGCCCATGTAAGATGAGCTACGAGAACGGTACGGAACCTTTGGTCTTCGTGGCCCATTTAGAAAGGGCGAGAGCCTCGTCAGCACGGTCTCCGCTCACATTCAACCCTCGCCGAAACAAGGCTTCGGGCCACTCCCACCTCTCCAGAAACGTCCACCTTGCTGGGTTGCAACGCCGACGCTCCGGCGGGGAGGACTGCAGGCCCCCTCAGTGCCCCTCACAATCCTATACCCTGCTGGCTGCAGTGCAGAGAAAGGAGAGAGCACAACTCCAAAGTCCAAACCCGAAACCCCCCTGCTCAAGCACCTCCGCTGGGTTGCGGAGACGGACACGGCGGAACTGGGTAAACGGGGATGGTCGTAGCCACATCCCACTAGTCCCCACTGTCGAGCGCTCCCAAAGGGTGCAACCTATAATCTAGAATATGGATGTAATTTCTGAAATAAATAATTGATAGGCTTGGGCTGACGCCGTCTGTAGTCTGTACATAATGTTAATAGTATATTATTAATATTATTATAAATAGTAGGTAGTAATACATACACCGTCAGTAACAGTTTTTATTAGAAAAAGAGCTATTAAGTAATTACTAAAAAGTCTTTCGCCAACCGTGTTTCCATGAACTTCGAACTTGCTCAGCGAGGTGACACCGGAAGACTTGCAAACTAGGTACATTAACAGTACCCACATAGCAAATAATTAGGCATTAAGTAGATACATAATTATCTATACATGCATTAAGTAGATACATACCTATACAGGGTGTATCTGTGAACGTAGGTAGGTACCCTCTAGCCATATAGTCTTCTACCAAGAATAGAATTCTAAACGACATTTTTTAAATGTTCTACGACTTTTGAAAATTCGCCGAAAATTTTTTGAGTCCCCTTTTGTGTAAATAGTTGAATTTTTTTATGCGAAGTTCCAAAAGTGTTCAGAACAAAATGTTGTTCAGATTGATTAGTAGAAGTGGTTTAAAACTTTAAAGGGATGTAAGTAAATGTTTATTTATTAGGAATGCTCACAGCTTGACTTTGACGACCCGTTTAGCGCAATGGTTTGAGCACCGGTTGAGACGTAAGGGTCGCGGGTTGGATTCCCGCATCAACACAAATGTTTGTCGATGAAACAGATATTTGGGTTGGGTCTGGGTGTTTGTAGTACCTTCGTTGTTTCTGGTTTCCATAGCACAAGGGAAAACCTTAGTTTGGGACCAGGACAATGTATGTCATGTTGTCTCAATTTATTATTTATTATTATTTGACTGACATGCCACAGATGATTGTTCACATAATTATAGGTACACCCTGTATGTTAGAAGTTGTTACAACACTTACCTACCTACTTCTAGGTATTATTAGAGGACTGTGCTAGATAGTCGAGGTTCCGTATAAAATCAAAAACTATAATAATATTATATCCCACTACCTACTATTATTATAAACGTGAAATGGATGGATGTTTGCTCTTCTTTCACGCCAAAATAAATAAATAAATTTATATACCGAATGTATTTTAATGAAACTTTTTACAAAATAGCTTATAAGTACATCAGAATAACATATGATTATCGAACCTTTTTTTTTTTTTGTTCACGCAGAGTGAATGCCGCCTTATGCACACCCGGCCGCTGGGAGACGACCAGGTAGTGTGGGGCTCTCCCCTGGATTGGGCCTCTGCTAATCAGAGGCCGTTCAAGGGCATACCCACTAAACACTCTGCGACTTTTCCCGGCAAATCCAGGCTCGGGATGGGAAAGCGGGAAATAGGACGAACCTCATCACCGCAGACCCACCCATGGACAGCAAGGCACGCCAGTACGGCCTCTTTCCGACTCCCGGGGCTTAAAGCCCCCGGAGCAGCTCCCACTGCCCTCCGACAAAGCCCCAACCGGGCGGCGCCCGCATCGCTGGATTGCGATACGGGCGTCGCGGGCATGGGCTCCTGCAGAACTCTCCACAAACCCACACCCTGCTGGCTGCAGGGCAAGGTGGGGGAGAGTGCCTGCAGGCTTCCAAAAAACTGCCCCACCCATTGAGATAAATAGGACTAGAGAAGCAAACCGCATTAAGACGCGTCAAAAAACTCGTAGCCACTAATCAAATTTGACGACGGAGCTTTGAAACGATTAAATATTTGAAAGAAAAACATTATGTAGACATATATCTGCCTCGCTCGCGCATTTCGCAAACACTGACGCTCACTCGGATTAGACAAAGACCGCAATGGTCACGTCATATAAGTGACGTGCAATGAGTGCAAATGGCAATGGTGTTGCTAACTTATGAAATGTTTACCCCAAACTTTAGACTTTTATTTTAAAATATTTCAATGATTTTATTTTTACTGGATTATTACCTATTACAAAAGAAGTCTGTTCGTCGTTGTATGTTGAGTTTAGTCGTGTTTCAGCTTTGAAGTCTTATGGACCGGAGGGAATAAGCAATGCAATCACATAATTAAGTAATTATTAGGTAGAAGTATCGCTTTTCTTGCTAATATGGATAAAGATATAGATAAGTAAGATAGATCGTTTTTTATTTACTTAAAGGTAATGACATTTACCTTGGTTGGTTATTAATAACTGATTGAAAACCACTATCTGAAGATCGAAATATGGAAATTGAATGGGTTGGAATGGGCTGATTTCTTCAGTCCTAAGTCAACTAATTACTAGGTAATGAAATAATTTATAAAACATTTTGTTTTATTTATAAAATATATAATAAACATTCGCCCACATATTCGCCTTTTGGTTCTAGGTTGTCTTGATCACGGAAGTGATTCGAACAAATAACGGAATATTCTGATGGACCAACCAGTCCGTCTCCTTTCTTATCAATCGGATATTTGTTATCAATTTATCACAGCGTGCTTCATTTTTAGGCAACCTGGAAAATTTTCACGAATTTAAAATACTTGAAGTCACTAAATCCAATAATTAGAATATTTTCCCATTAAATGTGGAAAATCAAAACTCGTTTTTACTTGTAACACTGAACCTTATTTCCAACATTTTAATTTTTTATTACCTACTTTTTACATTAAAATAAACTATAAAACAATAAACTTACTTGTGGAAAATTATTCCGGTGGCTTTATGATGCTTTTCTGATTTTGAAACGCACGTTTTAACCACGCATTTACCCATTTTCTGTATTTTTCTTTTGACACTTGACTCGGCCGTGTCTCACAGAACACTGAATGAACGTCAGCGACGCATAAGCCTGTAGGCTCATGCTAAGTGGCTACGCTTTTGCGCGGCGACTGCAGATCTAGTATATAGACATCAATGGCCCCACCAGACAGCCCCACGGCCGGCTACGCTGGATTGCGCAGTCAGTCGCTGGGCGGAGAGGTGGGGTTAGCCGGCCTTTGCCGCATCCCACTGGCTATGGGACGCAGCGCAGACCAGCAACTAAAGACCCCCACAAAAGATGTGGGGGGTGGCGCCCGAAGGCGCCCCACTCGGTGGGGCCCACGTCAAGGTGCGCCCAAAGTGGAGGAGATCCTCACAGGGCGCCGGACAGGGCCCCGGCCCAGCCAGAGCTGGGCGTCAAAGTGCAGCTGTCAGCCGTCGGGTAGCAATATGGCGATAAGCCAATTGCTACCCGTCGTTGCCCAGGGACACCAGGACCCCTCCGGTAGCAGTTCCAAACAGAAAGAAAATACTACCGGGGAAGCCACACGAGGAGGTCGCCGCACCGTAGTCCCCATGATTATCGAACCTAAATCGTGACAAACATAATACGATTTACCATAAATAGGTACTGCTTAGCGCGCAGGTCAACGAACTCGATAGACATAATATTAAGTTTATTTTTTTCACGGTTTTTTAATTACCCAAAGAGTCTCTAATGCTAATGAATTGGATTTCATTATAAAATACTGTAACAATACCTGGAAGTCTACATTTACTTAATTTAGTTAAATGAAGTGATATAAAAAAACAAACCTAAGTTACCTATTGATTCGATAGGTGTTGGAAATTGCTACAGTGTTACAAGATAAAGAAAATGCCTGGGATTCCGTTTGAGAATGGGTCTAGGCCGATTGTGCTTCCGAGTGATGGGGAGAGGGTTGTTATTTCGGGGATGTCAGGGTTGTACCCCCAGTGTAATCATGTTAAGGACTTGTCTGATGTGCTTTATAATAAGGTAAGGGTCTGTTTGTCTAGTGGTTAAGTACCTCCGGAAGATATCGTGGTGCTAGGTTCCATACCGCGGACCTATGACATCTTCCAAGAAGGACGATGAGGGAGAGTCCCAGGGGCTTTAGTCGGTAGCTAAGGGGCTTAAGCGTTCAATGGGGGGAGGCCGACAAAATTCGTTCGCCCCTTGGTAGACGGGGTTTTTTTTTAGTCGGTCGGTCGGTTCTGTCAACCTACGTGTGTGGTTTTGTACAGAGTCACCGGGCTTGTGGGGAGCGGAAGGCTCGCACCCTAATGGTAGACGGGTAGATATGCGTAACGTATTTCCCCTGGGTTACCAAAAAAAATAAGTGGTTTAAATTACGGTCCGTAGGACTCGGGGTCCCGGGTTCGATTCCCGGGTCGAGCAAAAGTGTGTTCCAAATTTTCAAACATAGCGGATTAACTGTGGGAGAGCCATGCTTCGGCATGAATGGGCCGGCTCGACCGGAGTCTGCCTCACAGAAAACCGGCGTGAAGCAGCTCCTGTGCTGTGTTTCGCCGAGTGAGTGAGGGTAGCGGAGACCCATCGGAGGGGAAGGGGATAAAAGGTTAGCAGCGCACTTGTGACTCTACTGGTGTTGCTTGTGTCCATGGGCGGCGGCAATTGCTTACCATCAGGTGATCCGCCTGCTCGTCTGCTGCCTATCACATAAAAAAAAAAAGCTCGGGTTTGTGATCACCAATCCGCATTGTAGGTATCTCATTTATGTTCTCACTTGCCTGCCTCGGTGGTGCAGTTGGTAGGGGTCGCACTTTAAAGTGATGGCTGCGCTTGGGATTCGATTCCTGGGTCGGGCCAAAAATTTGTACCTGATACTTGAGCACTATAATGTATATCATGCGCTGATCTTTAAGTATTTTTTTATGTGATAGGTAGCAGACGAGCAGGCGTATCACCTGATGGTAAGCAATTGCCGCCGCTCATGGACACTGGCAACCCCAGTGGAGTAACAAGTGCGCTACCAACCGTTTATCCCCTTCCCCCCCGGGTGGGCCTCCGGTACCCTCACTCACTCGGTGAAACACAGCACAGGGGCTGCTTCACGCTTTTTTGTGAGGCAGTGGTATCACTCCGGTTGAGCCGGCCCATTCATGCCGAAGCGTGGCTCTCCCACAGTTAAAAGATTGGCCGCCGTAGCCGAATATTGGTTGGAGGATTAATTTCTCACTGTTTCAAAGGTGAACCCCATATCCTCGGAAGGCAAGCATTGGCAGTACAACCACCCAGAGGTGCCGCAGTTCGCTGGCAGCATGCCGCAACTGGACCGGTTTGACGCACAGTTCTTCGGCGTGCACTACCGCCTCGGGAACAGTATGGACACCATGTCTAGGAAGATGCTGGAGCAGACCTTTCAGGCTATCTACGATGCTGGTGAGGTTTATTTGGTTCACATTGGTTGGATTGTAGTTCATCATCATCATCATCATTTCAGCCAATAGACGTCCACTGCTGGACATAGGCCTCCCGCAAAGTTCTCCACACAGATCGGTCCTGTGCCACCCGCATCCAATGGACACCCGCGACCTTTACCAGATCGTCGGTCCACCTGGTGGGAGGCCTGCCATGGCTGCGGCCTCCTGCGCGTGGCCTCCACTCAAGGACCTTTCCACCCCAAATGCCGTCTGTTCTCCTGTATTGCCAGTGATGACATACGGAACTGAAACGTGGCCGCTTACAATGGGCCGCTTAAGAAGGCTCAAAGTCAATCAGAGGGCAATGGAGAGGGCTATGCTCGGAGTCTCCTTGCGTGATCGTGGATTGTAGTTACGGTCAACCATATCCTCGGAAGGCAAGCACTGGCAGTACAGCCATCCCGACCTACCGCAGTTCGCTGGCAGCGTGCCGCAGGTCACTGGTAGAGTGCCGCAGTTCGCTGGCAATATGCCACAGCGGGACTTGTTTGTGCACAGTTCTTCGGGAAGCACTTCCGCTTCGGAAACAGCATGGGCACCATGTCTAGAAAGATGCTGGAGCTGATCTTGATGGTAGGCGATCAAGCAGTGTGGGTTTCTCGAAGAATTTTCTTCCGCGAACCTCAGTTCTGTGGAATAGTTTAGCTGCGGCAGTATTTCTGACCTTCAAGATAAGAGCGCACTCCTTCTTTTAAGGCCAGCAACGCATCAGTGACCCCTCTGATCTCGCAGTATTCATGGGCAGTGGTGATTACTTACCAGCAGGTGCCCCGCTTGCTCTTTTGCCGCCTATAGCATAAAAAAAGATTAATTAAACTATTATTACTTACCTATGTATTATTAGGTCTCAGTCCTGAACATCTATCCGGGAAGAAAGTAGGAGTCTATGTTGGGACCTGTTTTTCGGAGACAGAGAAGGCATCATTTTACGTCGCCAGCTCCAGGACCGGCTTTGGCATAGCTGGGTAAGTATGTATTAATGCATCAACACACACCAAAATTACAATAGTAATGAGATTACCTATCTGCGCTATAGGTAGGTGGGTAGGACGAAATACACACCGACGCAGATCGACATATATGGCGGTCAATAATTAGGCAGAAGGTTCAACACTCCCAAATAATTGGGGTATCGACACAATCGACGCAAGAAGTAGGTTGGTACTTATCAGCCACATAAATGTACATTCTTTCACGCCTCTTTTGTGGGTGGTGCCAATATCTTCAAAAAAATTCAAATGTAAGTAAGTAAATGGCTAAAACTGATGGTAAACGATTACCGTGTCGCCTATAGACAGTGAGTAAGCGCGTTACTACTTAATTTGTAATAATTAATACTTAGTCGAGTTCATGTTGTGAGGGTCAGGACGGACGGGGTTCGGCAAGTGAGGTGAACTTGGTAAATACAGCTTTTTTAATTTGATCGTCATTCATCACAAAAACATATTTTTTTGACACACTTAATTTCAAGTCTCATTTCAGATGCAGCAAAGCCATGTTTGCGAACCGTATCTCGTACTGGTTAAACGCCAAAGGGCCCTCAGTGGCGGTCGACAAAGCCTGCTGCAGTTCCACCGCGGCTTTGGAACAAGCCTACCTGGCTATTTCGAGGGGAGACTGCGAGGCCGCCATAGTAGGAGGAGCCAACTTGTCGCTACATCCTCAGTCCATGGTGCACTATGGCAGGTGATAGTCACTAGTTTATTATGACAAAGCGTGAAGTAGCATCTCGCTGGCGAGTATGGCAGTGCCAACGGATGTGATGCCGTGCCATCGCGTCTGTTGTAACTCCAACGTGGGCTTTCCTCTTGCTTATCATCAGGCTGATGTGAGCCAATTTAAAAAAAAACATTGTGGAGCAAACATACCTGGCTATGTCGAGGGGAGACTGCAAGGCCGCCATAGTAGGAGGAGCCAACTTGAATAGAATAGAATAGAAATCATTTGTCGCTGCATCCTCAGTCCTTGGTGCATTATGGCAGGTAACAGTTGCTACCTGTTTATTGAGAGAAGTGACCCGCCGTCACTTCGCTTCGGGACATTCCAAACTGAACCAATAGATCTCGCTGTCTTTCGACTACATCACGCTAGAGTTCCGTATTTTCGGTTAACCTATGAGCCTTCTCTACCTTTTACAGAAGTTATCACTTTATAAAAGTCTAAACATTTCCGCGATGCAAACGACGCTCAGAGCTATCTATTGGTTTAACATTGAACTAACAAAGTTCCAAAACGTAGCGACCTGGGTGGTTCTCTTTCGTTTTAATGTCAACAAACTCCCATACGAGGATCAGCCAGTTGTTCAGATTTTGAAACATTCAAATTTTATCTGGTCTATTTTGCAGAATCTTAAATCTATGCATGGATGGCAAAACAAAATCTTTTGATGAGAATGCGGATGGTTGTGCAAAGTCAGAAGCTATCAACGTTCTACTGCTACAGAAAGCAAAAGATGCCATGAGGTTAGTGGGTTTCATCACGTTTATTTCGACGATATTATATCACAAAATAGCGCATAGTAATCTAAGAGTTATACTTGTAGTACCTAAGTAGTATCTCTGTTACTCATCGTGAAACACGGCGAAAGCACTGTAAGCGTGCATGAATGTGTACGTAGCCTGTTTTTACCCGACTACGGCAAAGCAAAAGGAGGGTTATGATTTTGACAGGCTATGTATGTGTGTATGTTCGTCTGTTTCCACGTAACTTCTAAACTACTTATTAGAATTCGACAAATGACATATCATTATAAGTGGTTATAGGCTATATAAGGTTTCACAAAATCGAATGTGGCGCCCTTTAGCGGACAAAACATACAGAGTAAAAAAATAAAGTTACGATAAATATGCCGTGTTTGGTATCATTCGAAAGCGCTTGACTTGTACATTTTGAATATATTTATTACTAGCACTTGGACACCAAAAAAGTACAAATAAAAAAGTAGTTGGGTTTTAGTTCTTTAACTTTTTTTATCACTATGTAGGCAGCAGTAAGTTGTACCTACATACCTATACAGCTTTTTTAGATCTTACAATAAATTAATCTAATTTAATATAGGCGCCGTAAAGGTTCCCGCTCAGCTATAGGTACTGGACTTTCTGTGTTTGGTCGAGTGAGTGATGGTACCGGAGATCCAATTGGGTTGAAGGTTGAAGGTTGGCAGGGCATTGTGACTCTAATGGTGTTGCAGGTGTCTATGGGCGGCGGCAATTGCTTACCATCAGGGGCTATCTGCTCCTCTGCCATCTATCATAAGTGCTTCAGAATACACAATTGTTTTACCTACTTATGTTTACAAGTTTTTTTTTTCAGAATCTATGCAGACGTGTTGCACGTAAAAAGTGAATTCCTGTCTTTAGGAAGAGATTCGGAACCACGATTCGGATTCTACCGCGACCCTTTATTGATGGAGAAGTTTTTAAAATCATTTTATGATGAAGCTGGGATTCCGCCGCATGCAGTGGAATATGTCGAGGCTTTTGGTTCAGGTAGAAATAAATAAATAAATAAGTAGGTAATTAGGAAAAATCATGGTACAATTAATACTTAATAATCTACTTGTAAGTACTAAGCCAGCAGTCGTCCAGCAGCACGATGGGTCGATGATATCACCAAAATAGGAGGTCCTGCTTGGATCCGAGCAGCTCAGGACCGGGAACTTTGGCGGAAAAGAAAGGAGGCCTATACTCAACAGTGATGATGATGATGATGATGATGAAGTACTAAAGAAGCCAAGTATTTTAAGTTGGGTGCCTTTTTTATGTGATAGGTAGAAGACAAGCAGGCGGACATTTATTAGAACAATCAAAGAAAACAAATAATTCAGAAATGAAAGTTAATTCAAACTTATAGCACGAACGAGAACGAATCGAGCTTTGGAATCTAATTTGTTAACAATAAATCATTGCTATATACATTTGATGTACTTTGCAGCTCTACCCGAAGGTGACAAAGCTGAATTAGAAGCAATTAGTGAAGTTTTCTGCCAAAACCGAGATGACCCATTATTGGTCGGTAGTGTGATGTCTAATATCGGGTACGCTGAAGCAGCTACAGGAATATCAGCTGTTACTAAGGTTTGGTTTTATCATTTTCTATTGTTTTAGTTTTCCTTTGTCATCTCACTAAATGACCCAATACTTGCATCCAGAAGGGTGAATCCCATCCCTTCACCGCATAAGCGGGGGTGGTGACCCGTGACACGGATTTTTTAAACCTAAGTATTTCAGGCACCAGCACACTGAAGAACCTGTAAAAAGTACTAATAAGGCAAAGGCGGAGGCCTTTGCCTTGCAGTGGGACTTGATTTGCGGTGGGACTTGATTTCTGTGATGGATATCACAGAAATCAAGTCATCGCTACTATGATGGTATTAGGCTTAATCACAACGCTTGCCTAATGCGGATTGGTGATCACAAAACCAGCTTTGTTCGAAAAATGCGCCAGATAACCAACTAGGGCAACCCCTGTACTATGAGTACCTACCAGATGACGATAATTAACTGGGATAATTAATTAACAATCCATACTTCCATACTAATATTATTAATGCGAAAGTAACTCTGTCTGTCTGTCTGTCTGCTACTCTTTCACGCCAAAACTACTCAACGGATTTAAATGAACTTTGGTATACAGATAATCTAGACCCTGAGAAAGGACATAGGCTACTTTTTATTGCGAAAAGGGGTTGAAAGGGGGGTAAAAAGTTACTTTTCCACGCGGACGGAGTCGCGGGCGGCCGCTAGTTAAAAATAAATTTAATGGGCCTTAAATTTTCAGGTGTTACTCGGATACCACAAAGGTGCAATAGCAGCCAATCTCCACTGCTCCACTCCTCGGAAGGACATTCAAGCGTTGCAAGACGGGCGCATGCGCATCGTCACCGCCCACGAGCCCTTCCGCCGGAGCTTCGCTGCTGTTAACAGTCTCTCTGTTACTGGGTGTAATGCGCATGTTTTGTTGCATGGACATTATAAGCCAAAGGTATTTATAAATTACTAGCAAATAATCGTAATACCTAGTAATACCATGCATTTGTAGTATGAAAAGCTGGTGTAACTTATTGTTATGAGAAGCAGCAAGCACCTCAACACCACCCATTTTTGCTCCACAGCCTTCATAGACAATCTCAAGAACTCATTATCTTCTAATTTTGATGTTTTTAATAGAATTCACGCAAAGAAAACCACATTAAGATATATTACAAATTTTCAAGCAGATACCTACTTTATCTATAAAGAAAATAAATACATTTAATGTGCCAGAAAATTCATACTTCATATACGACACTACAAGAGGACCAATCTAAGCGAAGAGCGTTCAATAAAGAATTTATAGAAGTCAACTTACATGAATAAAAATTTCTGAATGCGAATGTATTTTAAATTGATTTTAAACATAAACTGTGTTTGAGGTCCTACTTCATGCGTTCGTTGGTTCAATACTTGAGAAAAAATATGTTTCAGGAATATTTACAAAGCTTTATTGCACAACTTAAATTTACAGAAAATGAAAATTATCTTGGATATGTTTCACAACATTTGTTTGAGTGACAGGACAGACATATATTTTTTAAAAACAAAAACATAGGTATCTAAATTAAAAAAGGTTTTACACCAAAACAATAAAACCTTATTGAATTCTAACATACCGCCCGCCATGGACGGCAAGTCCATCATTAATGTTGACTGTTTGTCAACCACAAAAGATAATAATTGGATGTAAACACTACTTACTTGTACCTTAGTTATATTTTACAACATCAAATGACTTTTATCTTTAAGCACAAAATACTCTCACTTAACAAAAAAAAATCTTAATACATACTTTATATTATTAAACTTAAACTGTCTACTTACAAAACAAAACAAACAACTTAAATTAGGACATAACTTCTATGAAGGTAGTTTGACTGTACGAGAATCTTAGTGGACTGTATTTATTTGTAATTAGAAACAGTCAAGCCCCGATTATTTATTGCATAACCTTATAAGATTTAGATGTGCAGGAAAAACTATAAACTATCTATCCATGAAAGAAAGGAGAAAGTGTCAATTCTTATGAAAACTACCTGCAGTTTACTTAGCCTCCTGCTTCAGAGTAAACTGAGCCAGATAGAACCCAACCTAACAGAGTACTTTGCGCTACCGGTGAGCCTGGTGGACCCTTGACTAAACCCCCGGTTAAAATTTTACTGACAATATCTGCTCCCAGAATCACATCGATATTGTTAGAGGAATGGAAATAGGGATCTGCCAACTTTAGATTCTTTAAATGAGGATACGTTTGATTCACCTTAGGTGGTGAGACTGGAGCTAACTTATTTAAAACATGAGCTTTAACAAATATAGAACTATTATTTGAGTCGTGCACTGATTGAAGGTTGAATTTAACTATTGTCTTGGAAACAGTATTGTCGAGTTGATCGCCCACACCAGATACTATTACTTCATTACAATTTTTCTTTAAACCTAAAGATTTCACGGCAGATTCTGTGATAAAGGAAGTCTGAGATCCCTGGTCTAATAGACATCTTAGTTTTTGATGGGATCCTGTCGTCGAACATACATGTACTAATGCAGTAGGCAACAAAACTTGATCAGTGACAGATGAATAAGAAGGTTTAACATTATTGATTTTGTCATTTGATAGGGGTAATGTGCTGGAGTCAACTGATGAATTCATGACTTGAGAGGCAGTTGACTTGGCAATACTGATATGTAGTAAAGAATGATGTTTTTTATTACATTTACGACACCTTGAATCCTGGTGGCACAAAAAGGCGGAATGACCGGGAACTAAGCAATTATAGCACAAACTGTTGGATCTAGCAAAACTACGACGTTTCTCAATACTTTCAGTTGCGAAATCTTTACAATGTAATAATCTATGGCTTTGGGAACAAAATTGACATAAGACTGTGGTGGCATGATGCACATTTATGTGAGCATGGGTAGAAGCAGGTTTAGGGTTTAATAGTAAAAATTCTAGAGAACGGAACCTGTTTTCCAAAAACATTTTAAATTGTTCAATTGAAGGAAAATCATCTGAAGTACTGATCTGAGCCTCCCACAATTTGCGCGATTCGGAATCCAATTTAGAACTGATCAGATAAATCAAGATGCTGTCCCATGAGGTGATATCTAATCCTTGATTCTTAAGCCCATTCAAACAATCTAACGTAGTGTCCAATAATTGCTTTATTGCTGTAGATGACCCCCCTGTAATAATTGGTTGACTAACCAATCGTCTCAGCAAACAGTTTGACAAATATTTTTTGTTGCTAAATCGTCTATTCAGCAGTGCCCAAGCCTCGCTATAGTTCGCGTCGGTGACCGACACATGCCGCAACAGCTGATCTGCTTCCCCCGCTAGATGTGCCTTGAGATAATGCAATTTCTGTACGTTGTCAAGATTTGAGTTATTATGAATTAACGACACAAATAAATCTTTAAATGAAGTCCATTCCGAGTAATCTCCACTGAAAATGGGAATGGTAATTTTAGGTAACTTTACTTCGGACATGGTGCTAGAATTATTAGGTAGAATATTATTTTGGCAAACTGACAATGTTCTCCCTATGTTGTCTAAACATTCTTTAAGTGCGGTCTTATAGTTACAATATACCTCTAAAGTAGCGTCATACACGTGATCCTTAAAGTAACTCGAGTTTCTATAATCTACAACTTCGATCTCGGTTATAATCGTTCTATGGGTGTCGGTAAACAATTTCCATTGGTCCTCCAAATATTCTAATCGAGTTTCGATATAGGCACGTGTATGGAGCTCTTTGGAACAATTTTCGAAATTCAGCTTGGCATTATTTAGACTATTTTTAACATCTTGTTGTAAATTAGAAAGGGGTTCTATACACATTTCCATGTTGTTTCTAATAGTATAAAACAAAACTAGATAAAAATACCAATACAAACATAAAAGAAAACCTACTACAAAATAAAATATAAGATTCACGCAATATTAACGAGCTTCTTCTTCACCAATCAACTGTCTTATTTAAAATGCACTAACATCACTATTATCTTCTTTACTTTGTGTACTCACGACGCGCGCCGCACCGCCCGCCGTGCTGCCGCTGTACGGTACTCCGCAATCTTCTGCCGTACCCTGCTTCAGGCGCCCCTGGGCGTTGATTTCCAAACTTTTCCACAGGATAGGCAAGAGAAAATTATGAAATTCGCACCTACTTGTAGGTATCTCACACCAACAAACATCGCCGATACAACTTGAATTTCCATAGGCTTTAGGTATCCGGAACGCATGGACCAAAATGTTTGAGGTCCTACTTCATGCGTTCGTTGGTTCAATACTTGAGAAAAAATATGTTTCAGGAATATTTACAAAGCTTTATTGCACAACTTAAATTTACAGAAAATGAAAATTATCTTGGATATGTTTCACAACATTTTTTGAGTGACAGGACAGACATATATTTTTTAAAAACAAAAACATAGGTATCTAAATTAAAAAAGGTTTTACACCAAAACAATAAAACCTTATTGAATTCTAAACAAACTGCATTACTTATAATCAGTAAATCTATTAATTATGTAATAAATTGTAAGAGATAATAATCTCATAGTGGTATTAATTAATAATATTCCAGGATCCAAGCAGATACAAAAGTAGTATTCCGTACTTAGTTACAATATCTGGAAGACAGGAGACTGCTGTTCAAAACATTTTGGATGACTTAAAGTCCCGTTCTATAGACCCTGAAGAATTAGCACTTCTGCACAATATTCATAAGATGAAAATTACTGGACATCTTGGCAGAGGATTTACTGTTATCGGTTTGTATCATAAAATAAGATACTGAAAGTTTCAAATATTTTTATTTCATAAATAAAATTCTGAAGCCAAAGTTTTAATGGAGTGATGTAGTCAAAATATTTTGTAAAGTTTTTTCATGTACCACAATTACTGCTTATTGAACTTTGCATTGCATTCCTTATAATTTGATTTTAGCTATATTATAAGGTTTTTAAAGACTCTTGAAATTAATTTACTCTTTAGACACTGATACTGAGCAGAAAACAGTCAGTTTGGCGAATGCATGTTCATACTTTGACGACGCGCGGCGGCCCTTATGGTTCGTGTACAGCGGAATGGGCTCCCAGTGGGCGGGGATGGGCGCGCAACTCATGCGCATACCGATATTTGCTGCTGCTATAGAGAGGTAAATTTTTGAAGATTGAAAAAAAGATATAAATCTTTATTATTTAAGTCATCCAGGTAAACAAAATAATTTATCTGATTTTTATTTTTATAGGTGTCATAAGGTGTTACAACCAAAGGGGCTTGATATAGTCCATATTATTACTTCTCCCGATAAAACAATCTTCGACAACATACTTCACTCCTTCGTCGGGATAGCTGCAGTACAGATAGGGTTAACTGATGTAATGCACGAGCTAGGTTTAGTACCAGATAAAATTATTGGTAAGAGCTAGTTCAGATTAGTCTTTCGGAAATGGTCTCAACTAAGCTAAGCCAAATTAGAAGATAACAGGTCCTTTTACTCGGTGACTTTGATTTAAACTAGTCTAATTATTTACCTAATATAAAGATAATCTACGTTTCGTCTAGCATTATGAAGTCAGAACTGAATTGTTTGAGTTGTATACATACTATTCTTTTATCTACTAAAAGCTTAATTATAAAGTGTTTGGGTTTATGCTTTTAAAGAATGCCTAGTACTTTAATGACTTTAAATTTGATTTTCAGGTCATAGTGTTGGTGAATTGGGTTGCGCCTACGCAGATAGAACGATCACTGCGGAAGAGATGATACTCTCTGCATATAGTCGGGGCCTAGTTTCCGTGGAAACTCCTTTAATACATGGCTCTATGGCCGCTGTAGGACTTGGCTATCAACAAGTAATATTTTTTTAACTTTTTACAGCTGTCAAAAACGGTTTTCGTCGCTTTTAACCTCTTACTTAAGAGTGTGTTATTTATCTTACTTTAGTTAACTACCTACTGCGACAATGGGGACACAAAAATAATGTTTATTTTTCTATTCATTGTATTTTATTGGTTAACTAACGAATGATAATTAAAATTGCGTGCCAATTTTATTTTTACAAAATGTGCTTTCAATTACTGATAAAAAAACTATGCCAAGATAAATAAAAAAGCAAAACTGCGTTAACATTAGAAACTCATCTAGGTTTAATGATAATGCTTATCTTTTCAAACAGATTTCAGAAGGTACTCAATCTTAATTCGATTTTATTTCGCAGATAATTAATCTACTACCACCTGAAATTGAAGTGGCATGCCACAACTCTCGAGACTCAAGCACCATATCTGGTCCTTCATTTGTGATGAAAGAATTTGTGGCTTCCCTTTCGGCTAAAGGAATTTTCGCAAAGGAGGTCCCATGTTCAAACATTGCTTATCACTCGCGGTATATAGCAGAGGCTGGTAATATAAGTTTCAATTTTAGTACCTACTTTATCTTTATTATCAAGATGTTTTAAACGCTGTCCCTTATCAGTACATAATTGAAGCCTTAAACTTATAGTCGGATCCACCTTTGAAGAAGTCTCTATAAACAATTGGTAATAACTTTATAAGATTTTTAATATTCAAAATTCAATAACTTTTAATCAGGCCCTGAATTACTCAAGTATTTGAAAGAAGTGATCAAAGACCCTAAGCCACGAAGTGAACGATGGGTATCAACATCCGTTCCACAAGACAGATGGAATGAACCAGCTGCCAAATATTCGTCTGCTGAGTATCACACCAATAATTTACTGGTGAGTAACTAAGTACAGACTACAGAAAAGTGGACGGTAAAATGTGTGTAAAGCTTAGACTAAGCTGTGTTGTAATGTGATGATTAGCAGAAAATTAACAATTCAAATTTTCTGTCTGCAGAACCCAGTATTGTTTGAGGAGACCTCTCAAGTGATTCCATCAAATGCAGTGCTAGTGGAAATAGCTCCTCACGGTCTTTTGCAAGCCATCCTAAAGCGGTCCCTGCCTGTGACATGCAAAAACATCCCTCTCACCCGCCGTGGACACCCAGACGGCCCGATAATGGTGCTTGAAGCAATCGGCAAGTTCGTACTGTTGGCTATTTATATAAAATACTTAACTGTTGATCAGGATATCGTTTCGCTACTTCCTGCTGGCGTTTTTTTTAATTGGGTGGATCAATATTAAG
>CM026295.1:3440761-3535517 GCA_014851415.1 Cnaphalocrocis medinalis
ACTATGTAGCTCAATGCATCGAAGCCAAAGGTCCGGTAATGGTGGATCAGCTCTTCCACTTAATTGTTTCCCGATTCCCTCAGGAATACTGGTATCAAATGTTCAAATCTCCAGCAGACTTGAGCGCCTTCTTGAAAATATTCTCGGACAGCTTTCATGTCCAATCTAACCTCGTCACACTAATTAGTAAACCAAAAATACCTGTAATGTATCTAAATGCAAAGCCTAAAGTCAAGACTGAATCACCAAAGCCTGTGATTGAGGAGAAGCCTGTATCGCCAGCCCCGCCTTTAGTCGTGAGCCCTACTCCTTCAGACTGGTATGAAGAGTCCCGCAAACAGAATACTCAGCCCCGTAGAATCTCCCCGTGGTCCACAAGCAAATATAGCTAACCAGACTCTAAAACAGAGGATCAATTCTATTGTAATAAAAAATTTGGCAGAGAACATGGTTCGGGACAGGGTAAACAATCACTTGAACGCCCGTGCTGAAGAAACAAATGGAACTCCAAGCTTGAGAAACAATCTCATGGGTGAAGCATGGCGTCAAAAAGTGCTTCAATGCACCACGGTCATTGCTAATGTTAGAGAATGTTCTACTTTAATTGATAGCATTATGAACCCTAAGCGCAATGCTAAGAGCATTGTTTCATTTGACTGCGAAGGAATTAACCTTGGCCTAAAAGGAGTATTGACTCTGTGTCAGATTGCTACCATGAATGGTGAAGTTTACATTTTAGATATCATGGCGTGTCCTGGTATGGTTGTGGAAGGTAAGATAAAGGAACTGTTGGAGAGCGAAAATGTTATAAAAATAATACATGACTGCAGGAATGACTCAGTCAATTTACACAACCAATTTGAGATTGTTTTGAAGAATGTGTTTGACACTCAGGCAGCCCATGCTGTATTACAATTACAGCAACAGGGAGTGCCAGTTTATAAGGTCAAAAATCTTAGTCTAAACGCTCTGTGCGAATTGTACAATGCACCCATGAACCCCATGAAAGAGCAACTCAAGAATGTCTATCGTAGAGACCAGCGTTACTGGGCAAGGAGGCCACTTACAAAAGACATGATAATTTATGCTGCCTCAGATGTTCTGTCTTTAGTCAATCCAGCTATCTTTGCATACATGTCCACTAACATCAAGCCAGATAATCAGCAATTGTTTGAGGAATTGAGCAATGAACAAGTGTTCATGCACATACAACCAACAGAAGTAAAATTACGCAAAAGGCAAAGGAAAATAAACACAGAAGTAGGAGAGCTGAAGCTGAAATTGGCTGAATCTACAAAGAACATTGTATTGAGCAACAGGGAAATTAGATTGCTGAGGTATCTAGAACTCACAGAGGAAGAGAAGGAAAAACTAAAAGGCTGTCACAAGATATCTAAAAAATTAGAAAAACTTGAAGCAATTGGGCAAGAGAAAGATTCAGATTCTGAAGATGATGAAAGAGAAAATGAGATGGCTAGTTTAGAATCGAACCCATCTGATCCTATTTCTTCCCCACACTCAACACAGCCTCCAAGCCTCACAGAGTCCATGCAAATGATGGACGAAATTTTGTCTGACACCAATATGGACAAAGTTGAGAAAATTAACCGCCTCGAGGCAATCCTTTCGGCAGTCGCGCCACTCAGTGGGGAATTGGAGGATAAATTCTCACAAACCATGGAACAAACACTGCCATTGCTCAAAAACAAGGATTGGTCGAACTTGAGTCAAATTTTGAATATCGGTGCAGGAGATACCGACAGGAAGAACTGTTGCTGCAGATGCCATAACTCGAATGACGACGCCAAGTGCAATGATCTCAATAAAATCAAGAACAGCGAGGTCGCGTCTCAGACTCTCAGTACAGGCGACATCGTGATCACGAGGATCCACTTCAGAGAGGAGGACAAAGCCAACGAGAGGATCCTCGACGCGTCGCCCATGGGCAAGAGATCGGGCATAAGCAACATGTCTTGATGATTCTCAGGTTAACGATACTACTTCCATTTTCCGAGTGCCACAGTTTAGTTTCGGAACACTTCTGTATGTGATTAATTTGGTTTTTATAGTCATTTAGTTGCCCTCGGCTGCGATTACTTTGATGGTTGCGCTGGTCTAGTTAGCCGGGGGTACGGCAGCGATGCGAATGCGCGAGATGGAATATATTAAGTATGTTGTGAGGTCGTGCATTTCCAAGTGTATAGACGCCTACGCTATATGTTCATTTGAGCGAGGACGGCGCGTACACACTGGTGTAAATGCAACAGTAATGCGCATAATAAGCGGCTACTTAATTCCTTCATCTGGAATAGACAGTATCTGCTGTTACAGTGTTTTATATTAATTTATTTATGTTGGCTATTGCCTGTTAAGTAACCGAAACTTAAATGTGATAGATTTCAAGGCCTTTTCTCGATCTGTTTTGAATTGTACATAAGATAAACTTTGATTAGCATGCAATCTTTACACCCAGATCACGATAAGGACCGATCGCTTTCCGATAGTAGGTAGTTAACATCTGTAAATATTTATTTATTTTTGTCACATTGTTTCTGTGGCTCTAGGTGCCTCGAAACTTATATCGAAAATGGCAATAATAGTTGTATACAATAACGTTTTTTATTGTAACATATTTATCAGAAATATTGTTTAGGTGTATATTAGTATTTAAATCATGTTTTTAAAAATATTCAAATGGTATAGGGTTAGTGTTATTGAGAGAAGTTTTTATCGTATCGTGTGTCGGGCTAGGATACATTTCTAGTATCCGCCACGTTACGGAATGGTATAGTTTTGCGAGTAGGTGTCGCGATTATAAGATTAGAGTGGGAGTCGAGATGGTTTTATGTAACTTTGTTTATGAATTAATAATTTTGTGCCTTCAAGTCATATCCGACGAATGCCTTTATCGAAGCAATTGTGAATTTTTAGGTACTTTTTATACGTATTTAGTAGTATGTAATTATGTACCGTATACACTGATTGCATAGGTATCTGTAGAGCAAAGCCCGTGCTAATAGGAATACAACTTACTTAGATGTTGAAAATTATTTGTTGCAATAATATAAATTCTTTTAGCAGTAATGTGGAAGTCTACAAGTTGTTAAGGTTTAATTATGAGACTTTTATGGAAAGTTAGTGATAAACAATAATTTTAAAAGTTACTAATTTGACCTAGAAGGTAGCACTACCTCTGCTGAAAATGATAGACTGAATTCTTGTATTTTTATTAGCTCGGGATAATGTTAAATAGTTCACTGATTAGAAAAACTGTTCTCAAAGTTACTTTGAATATGTTTGTAGGTAGCTTCTTAAATATGAGAATATTTCTAAGCCTGTTGAATTCAATCGAATAGTTTATTTTTACGTTAACAGTGTAAATGTTGAAAAAAGCGATAGTATTCACGCTTAAAGCTTACTTGGTAGCTGAAGAGTTGCTTAATTTTTTATTACTCACTGTCTTTATGTATTAATATCAGTATTGTATCCAAAAGTTATTTTGAAACAAAATAGCACTTAATTTAGTAGTATTAATAGTAAATGCTACAAATGCATTTACGTAAAATCTTTTTTTATTATTATTTATTAGCACTTTAAAAGGTATTTAAAATGAATTCTGGAAATCAAATCAAGTATTGGCATTTATTATTCTAAATTTTTTTTGGTCTACTTAAATCGTTTTTGTAGGAAATTATTTTAATCAAATGTTTGTGCCTTATATTCACACAGCACAATTTACGGAGTAGGTGTTTTCGTACATTTTTGTATGAGACATTTTCAGTGCCACTAATTTTACTATTCATAAGATCATATTCGTTAGTCAGTGTAAGCTTAATAACCTTCTGTTATATTTTTCTAACATAATGTTTCGAAGTTTATTTACCAGAGTCTAATTGCTTACGTCGAATGGAAACATACTTTTTAATGTTGCAAATTGTTACTTTACTAATTTGCGCATTGTTTATGTTTATTATAAATAAAAAAGTTGTAAAAAATATCTTGTTTGTTTTTATCAACACCTTACACTCCGCAAAACAAAGCAGATAAAAGAAAAAGTTCGCGAAAAGATCGCTCGTTTTCCATTTTCGTGACGCGAATAAAGTAGGTGTAACGATCTCTTTCTATTTTAATACGAGTATTGAAGAAAAGACTCAAAAATATTGAAATGTTTTTGCATATACCCATTTAACCTGAGACTTCATTAACATTACACGTTAACCTAAACTTACTAAACCATTAAGTATTCAAATTACCCTCATATGTGTAAGAAGTCGAATAGCGAATACAAACCGTAGTTTTGCTTTTATTCGACTACCCTCAGTGTCGCCGATATTAGTAATCCATCTGATCCGAGTATCTGTTTCTCGCGTAATACTTCAAGGTAAATTGATTTGCCTCATCCATCATTCATAGATACTGACATTACTAGCTAATACCGCTAAGGAATGGAATTCTCGACCGGCCAACATAATACAAGCTATGTATAACATAAAGAGAAAATATTTGGTGTAATAAGTAATTCGCGTTTTACACAGGACACATTTATTATTTTGTCCAATAAATAGGAACAATTTATAATGAGGGAGGGTACTTTATAGGTAGGTAATCAAAGCAAAAGCTTTGTCACCTTCATAAATAATTTATCAATCATAACAATTTAGCTCGATGATAGCTGTGTCCTGTGATTCAAGATTTGGTGGTTGGTATAAATTCTACGAATACCTACACGTACGACTGACTAGTTCAGATTTAGAATCCAACAGTCATTTGTTTGGATCAGTAGAAAACACTGCGTTATTAATTTGTACCTATTTTAAAAGTGGAAACTTAGAAATAACGCTTGCTTAGTTCGATATTAACCGAGGCGGCAAAACGGTACCTAGTCTTTCTATCTTAATAATAAGGAACGCAAAGTTCAAAACCGTTTACTTGCTAAAGATGCCTATGTGTCCTAGTCTAGGTAATCGTACGTCGTAATAGTATAGACCTGAATACCTATCGGAGCCAGGCCATCGGAGCAATTTTAGCGTTATTTATAAAAAAAATGAATAGGCTATCAATAAAGCGATAAATTAGAAAGCGGTACCAATACCGAATAAACACCTCTACAAGTTACATAGTGGTTCGGCATGCTAAACAACGACCGTTCATTATGGTATGGGTTTGCGTAACTTTTGAACCATAATGTGCATACTAATTACTTAGTGAATTTACTCTGTTTTTATGCATAATGCACTCATTGCACGGTGATCAACGAATGAGAACGATTTATCGATAAACGCGTAATTAGTTTGCGATGGATAAACTTGTAAGTAACCCGTTGCATAACTGAACGCATTCTTCGAAGTATGACGCGTATTTGAACGAGAGAAAAAGCAGACTATCTGACGGTAGGTATTCCATTCATTACTTGAAGTATGCAAGAGTGCTAGGTAGGTACCGAGTGGCATGCACCTTTTAATTAAGTACTTCAAGAAATTGTATCATCTACCTACTTCTATACATTTACCTACCGCCATTTATAATGGACTCGTATTTTAAAGAGTGATGCAATGCAACCACTTTGGCCATAAACAAAAATAACAAGGAAATCAGTAGGTAAGTTTGTCGGTAGTTGACTTTACTTACGCATTTTTATCTGGTGCTTTATGTAAATGTAATTTAAGCCATTATAATTTCAGCAAAAATATTTACTTAAAAATCAAAATTATTTAAAGTAGGTATTGCTTAAAAATAAAATAAGATTTATTTGATACAGGTTTAGCCTATAATTATAAGTAAGTAGGATACCTAAGTATGTGAATGCTCACGCCAAATAAGTAATAAAACTTTGACGACGCGTCTCATACGTAAACAAAGGTATGTTAAGTACGTGGGTTCGATTCCCATTAAGTCTGGATGGACAAACAATCATAACAATCCCTTATTTGTTTTTTTTTCAGTTTGCCTGAAATATTGGAACGCAGTCCATAGATTCATACGAAGCTCATTTTAAAAATATTAAATGTATGAATTTTAAAACCAGTACCTATCAATTATTGATCTAAGCGGTAACAATACTAATAAAAATAACTAAGAAATATAACTATAGAAAATAGTTTTTTTACCTTTCAAAATAATTTCATAATTTTTATTCAGTTTTTATTAAAAGACTGTATAAAATATATTCCTTGCTCCATAAGTGTTCGAAACTTTGAATTATTAAAAAAACATTAACTGTCAAATCTGGTTTTCAAATTTTGATTTGGATTTTTCGTAAAAGGACTAATTTTAGGGAAATATGGAGGATTTTGATGTATTTACTAATGAAATTAACTATACCAAACAATTTTACGGTAACATCCTGAATAAATACGTGTATGATGTGCCTTCAACACCAAACGGACCGAATTATCAGAGTGAGTTTAATTTTTCACTTCATGTCTTAGCAAACTAACTTAAAAATGTGTTTTTGTTAAGGGAAGTTGTAGATTAGAAGACTATGATTCTGTTATTTACATTAAAGTTGCTTTACTGTACTTGTACAGCTAGAAAAACAATTTAGAAGTCTTATTAAATGTCCTAATTTCTAGGTGGTAGGAAGCTCATAGCCGAAGAATGCCTAGCTGCTAATAACGAATCAGAATGTGCCTTCCACTTAAGCGAGGCTGTGTCAGCTTCATTGAGAACCATGGCAGTGTACAGGGATGAACAGATCAAAGCTAGCGGTAAGTTCTTGTCACAGATTCAAAGAATTCTTAGATCAAACACTAATCTGTCATGAAACTGATTGCTAGTAAGTATGTCGTTCAATGTAGTGTTGCTACTTGCTAGGTAAGTAACATTTAATAGAAATAGATTAATTTAGCAACAATCTGTTTCTGCAGTGGTGGTGCCGGTTGAGACACAAGGATTGTGGGTTTGATTCCTGCACCAACACAAATGTTGGTTGAAGAAACAGATATTTGTATTGGGTCTGGATGTTTGTGGTTCCTTCGTGTCTGGTTTTCATAGCACAAAGGAAAACCTTAGTTTGGGACCAGGACAATGTATGTGATGTTGTCTCAATTATTTATTTATTTGGACGAATTACTTGTTTCAGCTAATAAACTACAAAAAATATCCAGCTTTATCAAACCAGTGGCTGATTTGATTCAGTCAAATCCTTTGTAAGTTCTCACTTTTAGTCAAGACTAAGTTTTTTTTTGATATTTAAACTGAGTGATCATGTCTTTGTAATATTGTTGTTTATACAGGTCAAACAAGGAAGAAAAATTGCTTGATTTTATATCAAAAGATGTAAAAGAGATTGATAAAATGTTACCAACTTTATCCATATCAGAAGAAGTGCCTTTTCATAAGAGATACCTGAAGTTCAGCTCGGAGAATAATGTTGACAACTTTCTGAAAATACTGAAAGAGCTTCCTAAGGGTAAATAATTCAGATTTAATGTAATCAACAAAAGGCTTCCTTCTCTATATTTGTAATACTTTTATACTTGTACTAGTGGCACGCCCTCACTTCGCTTCGGGACCGTAATTCAGAAATGAGCCAATAGATGGCGCTGTGTCCAATTACATCGCGCAAGCGTTTCGTGTTTTCGGTTTACCTATAAGCCTTGTCGTTGTCTATAGAAGTTATCTCTTTATAAATAGTATAGATAATTTAATTTGATGCCATATAATCTTATTCATTAATTTGACTAGCCCAATTATTAGGTAGTGTTAGTATAATTTCTCTGTTGTTTGCAACATCTTACTGTCAAACACATTAGGTTGAATATCAATTTTATAGTTTGTGGTAACCTGAAGTGTGGTTGTCTGTACTTGATGTATTACACCCAGACGCAAACAAACAAATGTACTTATACAAAACTTAAATCTAGAGATAAATGAATTTATTAATTAATTACAAGCACTTGATTATATTGCAGAATGGACAGTTATACAGCTGACAGCACCATACAATCCAAATGAGAATCTAAAGTCATTGAATGAGTATAGGATAGAAATAAACAGTTTATACTTGACTCTGTTCACTAATGCCTACTTGGATGGCAGCGGAGTGGGACCACTGACTGTTAACATACCTGCTAATGTCACAAAAGGTTTGTTTTATTTATAAATAGCACTAAACTAAGGGACTACAACAAAACCAGCACATTGAGTATAACATATAACTGTTTCTTCTAAACTATTAACCATGGGAGAGCCACGCTTCGGCATGAATGGGCCGGCTAGACCGGAGTGATACCACTGACTTACAGAAGACCGGCGTGAAGGCGTTGAGGGCGTCTCCATTAGTGTTACTACATTCATTGATTACTTTGCAGAAGGAGAAAAGCCACTGTTCACAGAACTATTTTCGCTACTCGATGAGAATTACAAGACAATTGATAATGCCCAGTTTCTGAACAACAAGCGTCTCGTTCAGAACTACTGGAGTAGGAGGGAGGATATTGACTTGAGAATGAAGGTTGGTGTCCTTTTTGCTTCCTGTAAGACAGGGATAGCCAGTTGTTGGGTCACTCATCTTTATCTTAGAGTGTCATTTCTAGTTGCGTCCAAAGCCGTCGCTACGGAACCCGGGGTACGTTTGGGGAGGATTTGGTGAGTCTTGTAATTACAATGAAGCGACTGATCTCCACAACACAACCTTTGGGCAGTCCCAGTGGAGACCTTGAACGAGTAGCGAGTAGAGCTAGAATGGAGAAATGAGTTGCATCTCTTTTGTTTACATCTTTGGTTTTCTTGACCGAGAAATCAGTCGATAGTTGTTTTCTCGGCGGCGTTGGATTAACTGCCTAAGACAGGGGAACCAGAACAACTGGACAGAATTATTATTGACGGCCCGTTAAGCGCTGTGGTTTGAGTCGAATATATCGCGGGTTCGATTCCCGCAGCGATAATGTACCTAATAAGGGGGATTATACGATCCAGCTGCGACATACACGACGTTGCATAACCAGGGAATAGGGCAGGACGATGAATGATGTGTGGACTATTTCTTTCAGAGTGTTATAAATGTAATGGATAAAGAGTGGCTTGGTGGTTGGGGCAGTCTGCTCACAGGAAAACTGGTGGAGAGCAGTTTGAAGGATAGAATCGTTAAGTTGGTGGACGGCGCCATCTCTGATTGGGGGTGAGTCACCATATTTTGTTATCTTGCATATCCAACACAGTTTTCACAGACGGCCTCGATGGCGCAGTGGCTAAGGTATTCGCCTGAAGCGCGAAAGGTCCCGGGTTCGATTCCCGGTAGTCAATTTAGGAAACTACATTCTTTAAGTGTTCTGGGTTGACGCCCCCAGTTAATTATCGTCATCTGGTAGTCACAGTATAGGGTTGCCTTAGTTTGAGACCATGTTGATTGGTGTGATTGTCTGCCATTTATTTTGGCCATACTTGTGTAGTCACCAGAGAAAATAATTTTGTTCACTAGTAAATCTACCTATTTGAATCACATAAATTGTGCATCTCTTAAGATACTTTCTACATCGAACTACAAAACTATGGTTAGTAAGAAAAATATTTATAAAAAATATTTTGATTAAAGTTTTAATTTTTTAAAAAATTTAATTAATTTCAGATTCATAAGACTGGACCTCGAAAAACAAAAAATCCTACTCTACACCTAATAGGAAAGCTGCCCCATTCTATCATCACACCAAATAAAAATCCTGCATTAGAAAAAATATTGACTGAACATGGCAACACTGAGGAGATCAGGAAAGTTCTAGACACAAAAGATTGCCCAGAGTTGCTGTAAAGAGTTTTACATTCACAAATGAGTTGTGTTAAAGTTGCCTTTCTAAGTGTTTTGAGGCAATGCACCATTTTACGTTGGTGGATGGGATAAAGGCCGTTTTCGCAGGGTAGCAACACTGGTGAAGGAGGGCGACGAGTGGGCGGGGCTTAAGAAGGCGAAAAGGCATCCAGTTATATTGATTGTTGATGAAGTGAGTATTGAGTTTTTTTAAACTACAGGTGGCAAACGAGCAAGCGGGTCACCTGCTAGTAAGTAATCACTGCCGCCCAAGAACATATGCGAGATCAGAGAGGTCGCTGATGCGTTGCCGGCCTTTTATACGCTCGAAGTACGTTCTTCTCTTGAAGCTTCCTAAGTCATAGCCGTCAGGAAATATTGCCGCGGCTAAATCGTTTTGCTACATCATCAGCCTTCACTTTGTTTCGGGACAGTAGTTCCACTGTCTACCAATAGATGGCGCTGGACGTTGATTGCATCGCCTTTTTGATTTGTATATAATGTTGATGTCTGTAGAGTTTATCTCTTTATAAATAGTATAAATATTAAATTATTAAATAAGAGTGACAGCGTCTCTGTTATTATAAAACGTTGTCTAAAGATAGTCTTGGTTTCAAACTGGTGCAGTTACTTTTACAGGATGGTTTTATGAATGGAATGAAATAAAAATAAAATAAAATAAAACTTTATTGAAAAATCATAAGAACATCAAAATACTTATACTCTATTTATTAAACTAAGTGAGCAGATTTAAGTTTGTTGCCTGCAAATGGACGAATGTATGAATGGAATAGCATCTAATATCAATGAAAATCGACGTTTTCAATAAAATATCCATACTTACAATCACAATACATAAGTATGTGAATCTAAATACAATGAGCATTATGTTATACGTCGTTAAAGTGACAAGGTTATATGCGGAGAATCGAGAAGGTGGGGTTCAAACCAAGGTCTTGGTCACGGATAACCAGTGGTGTAGCTAGCAGGGTCTCACCCGGGAGGAGAGGAGGAGAGGTTTAGATATAAGTACTTACTTACTACGCGGCTGACCGTGGAGTTTACCTGCAGATTCTGTAAAACAGAGGACGAGACACCCATGCACATCCTGTCATGTCACCCAAAAAGCCAAACTTTAGGAGGATGTTAAGGCTATTGCACCCAAGGCTATCCCACGATTCATGACGTGCGTGGGCCTAAGAGACGATCTCTATACGCCAAACTGGAATTCAAGACCAAAAAATCTACGACAGATACGTCACTGTCAAATCTGTGAATGTCACTTATGTCATTTTCAAGTGACGTTTTCTGGTTTCGCCAACCTTTTTGGCATTATATTTCTTAATGCAGACTAAACTGTCAAGTTTCCATACATTGTTAAAATGTTGTGGGTAGATACCAAATGTTATTAACACCTGAAGTGTTACAAGCACCATAACATCTTTGAAAACTAAAATTACGGATGGTTAAGTTTTTATTAAAGTGTCTTGTATTTATGTGAAAAAAAGTAAATAAAATTATTTATTTAAATTATAGAATAAAAATTACCAATAAATAAATTACATCAGCCAGTGTTTTTAGAAAAAAGAGGTATACTATGGTACGATAATTTTATTGCAGTAGTAATATTGTAGTAGACTTTTAGGTCTTGAATTCCAGTTTTGAGTACCTATAGTGGGAGCGGAGGACACAATAGATCAATTTGGTCGCAGTGTCCACTCGGCAACGAACGCTCCCAGTCGTACAAATAATAATACTTACCACGCTGGCTTAGTGATCCAAGGTGGTACTTGGCCTCCGCGACGTCAAAGTCGCCATTTTGTTCGGTCCTGTACAAATTCTGACCATTCATGCACGTTTAGTGCTTTAAAGTCCTTCAGGTCTTTTAAAACTTATTTTACTTATAAAATCACCACGCTTAAATATTGGTGAGAAATATTTTTAAATCCTTACCACACATTTTCAGATCCTCGACACATTCCCCTGGGAGACTCTGCCCATCATAAACCACGATCCAGTGTCGAGGATGGAGAACATACATTTCTTGTACTATTTGTACAAGCTACATGAGAAGGATATAGTGGACGGGTACCTGGCTGCGAAAGCTGATGTTGGCAGATATATCATCAATCCAGGTATTTATGACATTATTCCTAGACATGTACTATTTCTGGACCTAAATACATTTCAGGAACTACTATGTACTATCTACACTGGAACAATATCGTTCCCGATTCGAGGCGCGTAGACATTTTCGTTGTCCGAACACCGGTATCGAACGAACTCTCCCGAGCGGGACCCGATCTCTGCCGAGCGCCAACTGCGCATTGAGTGAAACAAAGTGTCAACTTATGCTGTTGTAATAAGGGCGATTTCGTTTCGAATATGAAGACTGTTGAGTAAAGATTTTGCCTCGAAGATAAGGGTTCGGGAATTGTAGGTGGGAGATAGATAGATATGTAGATACTCTTTATTGCTCAACACATTACAGAACTTAATGCTAATAGTAATTTCCAAATACAATATCGGCGACTTTATCGCTAATAGCGATCTCTTCCAGATAACCTTTGGGAGATTCAGTAATGTAGAGAGGATTCATTGCGGTAGAGGGCAAGATTTGGATAGTTTGATATAGTGGGGAGAATCGGCGCTGAATATAAGGGATTTGGAGAGGTAGCGAGGAGATTCGGCGCTGTTGAGACGTACTAGAGTAGGGACTAGGGGTTCATACCATACCCTTTTTATGATAGCATTAATTATCAGAACTACACTTAACCTTTATTTAAGGTAGGAGGGGGGCTTACAATGTTGCAAGAAAGTTATGTCGAGCTAACAGAGTCTCCATGTTCTTATAATATAACTTACATAAGCTACAGTGGCGCCATCAAATTAATTTCATTACCCTATTGACACATCATTATTCTTAATTTATAACTACAGAGAAGAACTTGGACCGCATGGAGAAGCGCATGAGCTCGTTCGTGGAATACTGGTGCGAGGGCTGGCGCGGGCGCGCGGGGGAGCCGCCGCCGCCCGCTGACTTCCTGCGGTACCTGCAGGAGGCCGACGTGTTCTTGTAAGTACTAGGGTTTTATTAATCAGCAGTAGATTATAAAATTTGACATTCATAAATGTTCTGTAAAGGACTTAAATTTAATAAAGAGATTTTAATTTGAATTATGTTCTCACTAGCGGCCGTACACGATTTCGTACGCTTAGAGTTCATATTTTGGACAATCCACTCATTATATTTGATTGATTGTATTGATTTATTAGCTATTTATTGTAAAATTTCATTAAAATCCATTCAGTTTTCGCGTGAAAGAGGAGCAAACATCTATTCCATCCATCTTTACTTACAACACTTTCACGTTTATAATATTAGTGAGATGATAAGTGAACTTGAATGTAATTCTTAATAAGAGAATAAAGGGTATAAAAGGTTGGCAGCGCACTTGTAACTTGTGTTACAAGTGTCCATGGGCGGCGGCAATTGCTTACCATCAGGTGATTCGCCTGCTACCTATCACATAAAAAAAAAACGCATGACGTCACTTCTAAGTAAAAAATTGCATTTATTTGATAAAAATAATTCTTTCTTTGAATCTCACAAATTCACGAAGTTTGCTTATATTTTTTTTTGTAATTATTGCAAACATTTTGCATTTTATTTTATATTTTTTTTAATGTGAGCATTAAAAAAAATGGAATTGAATAGATTCCTTTTGCAATGCGAAACCGCTACTTATCTACCGTTTACCATTTACTGTGATAGATTCACCTATAACCAGTGTTATTCTAATTTAACTGAAATTAACTTAATTATAAATTCATTAAGTTTATAATTTGCCTAAAATTATGCAAAATGACGTGGGTAATTATTAACGAGGTATCTAGTCCGTAGAAAGTGTGTAGCCTGACTGAGCCAAGCTGTACGTACGGTGGCCTGCACATCAAGTTACTACAATCTGTCAAATTTCTTTAATCGAGGTTCGATTTTTCACTTTTATGTCAAACGTGTTTGGTTCAATATCAGCTGAGGAAATTTGACAGATTGTAGTAACTTGATGTGCTGGCCACTGTACGTACAAACACATCAAAGTATATAAAACTGTCGAATTTCTTCAATATACTCTCAACTTACTCTCATGCACATTAGGTTGAATATCAATTGAGGAAATTTGACAGGCTGTGGCAACCTGATGTGTGGCTCACTGTACTACTACTTATCTATGTTATTTATAAAGAGACAAACTCCATAGACATTGGACATACCTTGTACATATACAAACCCGAAAATCGCAACACTAGCACGTTGCCATCGACGCCCAGTGCCATCTATTGGTAGACAGTGGAACAACTGTCCCCAAAAGTAATATATTATAACTAAGAATATTGAGCGATGATAGCTGAGTAAACGTACGGTACGAAGGATATTCAATATCTAAAAAGCCGTTAAGCCTCATTTGGTTGATTTTGTATTTTCAGTCTTATGAAATAATTAAAAGGTTGAAAATTCAAAATCAAACAACGGCAGTTAACGCCTTTTTAGATATAACACGGCAGCAATGTAAATGTCACCTACTGAAATAGATCTCATCTTTTACCTCTTTATATCCAAACAAACTGTCATTAATTACTTACTCATATTAATTAACAAAAAACACTTTCAAAATGCACATTACAGCTTTGACCGCGATATCTATGACAATGGCCGCGTGCACTCCGAGATGTCTCGGATCGTTGATAAGATACCGTGAGAACACGGCTAGGGTAACTAACCGTAGGAGAGCCACGCTTCGGCATGAATGGGCCGGCTCGACCGGAGACCTAGTGATCTTCAAAAAAAAGGCTTATTCCTTCTTTATGAGCTGGCAACCAATGGGTGATGCCTTAGGTGTTGCGGATGTCTAATGTGTTGTAATGTGATATTTTAAACTTCCGCGTTGCATTATACGAATCTATACTAATATAATAAAGCTGAAGAGTTTGTTTGTTTGTTTGTTTGTTTGTTTGAACGCGCTAATCTCCGAAACTACTGGTGCGATTTGAATAATTCTTTTTTTGTTGGATAGTCCATTTATCGAGGAAGGCTATAGGCTATCAACATAATAATATTAAGGGGGTTGTAAGGGGTTAAAAGGGGGGTAAAAAGTTACTTTTCCACGCGGACGAAGTCGCGGGCGGCCGCTAGTACTTGATATAAACGGGACGAAACACGGGGATATTGTCAACTCTATCTAACATATTATGGCCGGATGGTGCATTTGTTAGTGACCCTGCCTCATACGCCAAAGGTCGTGGATTCGATCAGGTCATTCTGTATATGAGATGTTGTGTGAATTTATTTATATTTTAACGTCGTAGTTTTCTGCTTCTGAATGTCCCTGAATCGTCTGAATTGTCGATGAATGCCCCTGGGCATTAAGTTCGTGTATTGTAACAAATGTT
Organism: Cnaphalocrocis medinalis; assembly: GCA_014851415.1. Lineage (NCBI taxonomy): Eukaryota > Metazoa > Arthropoda > Insecta > Lepidoptera > Crambidae > Cnaphalocrocis > Cnaphalocrocis medinalis. The sequence goes on from CM026295.1 coordinate 3,455,958, forward strand.
TGTGCAATAAAGTTTAAATAAAATTAATTCCAGATACTGCGGCCACGGCGACGGCTGCCACTTCGCCAACGGCGGCGCGAACGGCGCCGGCGTGGAAGGCGCGGCGGGGACCAAGAGCGTGGTGATTCTGTCGGGCTGCGGGTCCGTTCGGTTGGTGCACCCGCCCGGACGCGGGCCGCCCGCCGCTGCGCATCACCACTTGCACATAGCGGGGAGGTATGTCTGTCTATACACGCATACACACATACACACCCACACCCACACGTACACACACCCACACACACACATACGCACACACACACACTCACACACACACACACACACACACACACACACACACAGACATACGCACACACACACTCACACACACACACACTCACACACACACACACCACTCACACACACACCACACACACACTCACGCACACATACTCTCCCGCATACACAAACACACACTCACGCACACACATACTCTCCCGCATACACAAACACACACCCACGCACACACACACTCTCATACACTCTTTCTCTCTCACACATACACTCGCGCTCTTTCTCTCACACACTCGTTATATCTATCTTTCTCTCTCTCTCACACATACACACGCTCTCTCTCTCTCACATACACACTCGCTCTCCCTCTCACACATACACACCTCGCTCTCTCTCTCACACACCTCGCTCTCTCTCTCACACATACACACTCGCTCTCTCTCTCTCTCTCACACACATTCTCTCTGTCTATCTCTCTCTTTCACATACACATTCTCTCTGTCTGTCTCTGTCTCTCTCTCTCTCTCTCTCTCACACACACCAACACACATATATCAAGAAAAGGAAACGTGGTCGTACGGGGGTGTGTTTGTGTTGTCTCCTCATACCGGCTACCGCAGTAGTGACCGCGGTGCTACAGCATCGGTTCCCGGCGCGGGCGCGGAGGGCGCGGCGGGGACCAAGTGCGTGGTGGTGCTGTCGGGCTGCGGGTCTGTGCGGTTGGTGCACCCGCCCGCCCGGGGGCCGCCCGCCGCCGCGCATCACCACCTGCACATAGCGGGGAGGTATGTCTGTCTACACAGTTACACACGCATAAACACCTGCACACACCCACCGCACACACATACACTCACACACACTGACTCACGCACACACACACTCTCATTACACTCTGTCTCTCTCACACATACACTCGCTCCCTCTCTCTAACACACTTGCTCTCTCTCTCTCTCTCTCTCACACACTCGCTCTCTCTCACATCCTCGCTCTTCTCTCTCACACACACATTCTCTCTGTCTATCTCTCTCTCTCTCTCTCTCTCACAAACACACACATTCTCTCTGTCTATCTCTCTCTCTCTCTGTCTCTGTCTATCTCTCTCTCTCTCTCTCTCTCTGTCTATCTGTTCTCTCTATCTCTCTCTCTCTCTCTCTGTCTCTGTCTCTCTATCTCTCTCTCTCTCTCTCTGTCTCTGTCTCTCTCGTAGTGACCGCGGTCCTATAGTATTGCTCCCGGTGCGTTGGGTACCAAGTGCGTGGTGGTGCTGTCGGGCTGCGGGGTCTGTGCGGTTGGGGCACCCGCCCGCCGGGGGCCGCCCGCCGCCGCGCATCACCACCTGCACATAGCGGGCAAAGATTTAAATCATAGATATGCCCTGACACCTAAAAACGAGGCAATATTTTGATGACATGACGTGTGCGTGTCATCGAAAGTCACTATCTATGACTTAGAGTAGACAGCCACTGGAGATGCCCTAACGTCCGCGCTTCTAACAATTTTTTTCACCATTTTTTGCGGGGGACGAGGTAAACACGTACAGCACACCACCAAAAATTTTAATACTCAACAGTCACAAATTTTGCTGTCACGATAAACGCACACTACAGAAAAATTTAACACATCAAAAAATACACGCTCACAAATAAAGATTTCACGTAACTATGCAGCATACATACGAAAAAGACAGTGATGGGACACAAAGAATGAGTCAAATCAGTTTGGTGAATGAACTTATATATAAAATTGTAAGTGTAAAATTCTGCACATTGAAGATAAATAAATATTTATTTAGTCAGTTTGTAAAATAAAACCGGCCAAGAGCGTGTCGGACACGCACATGAAAGTGTTCCGTATCCAAAAGATGGGCCTTAAACCTTATTTTCATAGTTAAGTTAGGTAGTTATTTCCATACATTACCATTTAGTTAGGGCAACTGCACGTCATAAGTTGGTCAAGTTGTATTAAAAATACTATGTATGATACAGAGTCCGCTAAAGTTTTCGTTAAAAGTACAGTCAGCCACACATCAGGTTACCACAATCTGTCGAAATTTGACTCAACTGATATTCAACTTAATGTGTATGACAGTATTTACTGTGATGTGTGGCTGTACGTAGGTACTTACTTGGAGGTATAGAGCATATTTTTTTCAGAATTATTTTAATAGTATTTCAAAAGTTGGGGGGGGGGGGGGGGGGAGAGGAAGCTCTAATTTTAACTTTGTATTAATATATCTCGAAACTGGGGGGTTTGATCCACATTATGTCAAGGCAATTTTTGTTGTATTTAAAGATACCTTTTTAACGATACCGACCAGACGATGGGGTAAGTCGAATTTATTTTTCGAATTAACTTTTCGCTGTATGGAAAGGGGGGGTGAAAAATAATTATTTTTCAATAATGTTAAATACCAATTTTTGGATTATCAGTATACATCTCTTTACCAATTTTCAGTGGCAATCGGTGCAGAAACGGCGGAGAACGAGCCAGGACAGACAGACAGACAGACGGACAGACATGACGAGTAGACTACGGAACCCTAAAAAATGGTGAAGTTGTGCAATACATACTAAAACGTAAAAAATTACAAATGTGCGCTAGTTTGGGGTTAAACATTTGGACAAACAAAGGGAGAGTAAATGAAACAATATATTTTTAATTAGAATGATTTATTGAAATATTACAAAAAATCCTTATTACGCATTTATATTGATTTTCAAAATGAATAAGTTTATTGTACACGTGTCGAATATATTTCTGGGGGTCTAATTTTTTTGAAATATTGGATAAACGAACATTCGTATACTTTTCTATATTAAAATTAGCGAGCTCCAATTATGGTTTACTATCTACTCCGTTATCATGCATGATACTCCCGGACCACATATTTTATTCCTTTTACCTCGAAATATTTTATAGCCACCAATTCTTTTTATTTTTAGAATAAATTCCAATATCGTATGACCAGAAGAAAGGACAGTAATTTCTCTAATTCACTTTACAATGTTTTAATATTATAATATACGTCTATACTATTTTATTCAAAATATAATGAAAAGAACGGATTTTGAAACTAACTGCAGTGAGTGAATGATTCATTCAAATGTCGAGTTGATTTTAATTGGTCCCATCACTAGGACCGATACCACGATATCATTATTAAATTTTTCTGTCGTTTACGTATCGTAACGGTTTTTTATTAAAATAGATTTTCTAGTTTAATACACATTTAATAATTAATAAAAGTCATTACTTATGATAGGAAACGCGATCTTGTTGCGAATTTTAGCTGTCAGATCGCCTTTTACATGAAAATACTGCACAATTCACCATTTTTAAGAGAAACGTCACGCGACACGGAGCGATGCAAAATGGCGATGTAGCGACATCCAAGTAGTTTTGTATAACTTAGTTGACCAGTTCCGAATAGTTGACCAATGTACTTTGCCGGAGGGGAAACGCCCGGTATGGCATCTCCAGTGGCTATATACTCAAAGACTACAGCGGGTCTAAGTATATTAGCCACCGAGATAATGATGTTGTTTCGTTTTGTCTCACAGTAATTGCCAATACTACTCTCTCTGTCACGCGCTGGGCGATCAGACTTTGATGTTTTGTCAACAAAATAAAATAAATTAAATTATTGATGAAATATAAATACTTACGAGTGAAATGTTACACCATTCGCTTTATTTGAATTTGTAGTATTTTTCTTGCACAATAAAAAGGCACATGAAGGCATTTTGAGTGCTTTTTCCTGTCAAAATTCCAGGCAGCCGTGTCGTACAACTGTCACCGAGTGCAAACGGCAACTAATTCGTGCTAATCTCAGTTGAGCAAAACTAGGTTATTTGAGGTGCGACTCAAATCGGCGCGGTCAAAGTATGGCGAGGGCATATCTATGATTTAAATCTTTGATAGCGGGGAGGTATGTCTGTCTACACAGTTACACACGCATAAACACCTGCACACACCCACGCACACACATACATCTCACACACACTGACTCACGCCACACACACTCTCATACACTCCTTCTCTCTCACACATACACTCGCTCCCTCTCTCTAACACACGTTGCTCTCTCTCTCTCTCCTCTCACACACTCGCTCTCTCTCACATCCTCGCTCCTCTCTCTCACACCACACATTCTCTCTGTCTATCTCTCTCTCTCTCTCTCTCTCACAAACACACACATTCTCTTCTGTCTATCTCTCTCTCTCTCTCTCTCTGTCTCTGTCTATCTCTCTCTCTCTCTCTTCTCCTCTCTGTCTCTGTTCTCTCTATCTCTCTCTCTCTCTCTCTCTCTGTCTCTGTCTCTCTATCTCTCTCTCTCTCTCTCTGTCTCTGTCTCTCTCGTAGTGACCGCGGTCCTATAGTATTGCTCCGGTGCGTTGGGTACCAAGTGCGTGGTGGTGCTGTCGGGCTGCGGGTCTGTGCGGTTGGTGCACCCGCCCGCCCGGGGGCCGCCCGCCGCCGCGCATCACCACCTGCACATAGCGGGGAGGTAAGACACGTTACAGGCATCAGATACTGCGGCCACGACGACAGCTGCCACTTAAGCTGGGTACACAGATTGGTGTAATGCAACATGCAATGCAAGAATTTGACGTCCACATTGCTGCAATGTATCATGCAAGGTAACATATCCTGTAACAAATTCTTATGGTTTGGACGCCTCGCGCGCATTCCTAAGGTCGCGCACGCTCCCACTCGTGCGCGGCTCGATTCCATATTTGTCTGTTTATAATTTATAATATGGGGCGCGCAGTATGCGATTGATGATGTGCGTACAGCTACACATCAAAGTATACAAGACTGTCAAATTTCTTCAATCCATTTTCAATTTACCCTCATACACATAGGTAAATATCAATCTGGAGAATTTGACAGTTCTGGCTAACCTGATGTGTGGTGACCTGTATCAACGAGTACAAATTTTGGTCCAACAAAATCTGGGTGAACCCGGGGAAGCGCAGCCGTCGCTTTAAGGTGCGACTCTCTGACCCACTGCCCACGAGGCAAATAAACCGAGGCAATATCAAAGTATATCAAAACTAGCGGCCTCCCGCGACTTCGTACGCGTGGAGGAATTTTTTGACACTTACCGTTCCTATTTTGGACAACTCCACACATATATTTTTATAAATTGTAGCCTATGTGTTATTCTGGATGTATAAGCTATATGTGGTAAAGTTTCATTCAAAATCCATTTCAGTAGTTTTTACGTGAAAGGAGTAACAATACATCCATACATCTATACATCCAAACAAACTTCGCCTTTATAATAGTAGTAGGACTAACAATATTTCTCCAATCGACTCTCATCATATAACATTAGGTTCCATTCAATATCCAATTGAGAATGGAAATTTGACAGGTGGTGGTAACCTAATGCATATCTGTCTATACTTATTTGGATAATGTTTATGTTCCAGCCCGATGGTGGTGGGCATGCTGTGGGAGGTGACGGACCTGGAGGTGGACAAGATGGTGAGCACGCTGGTGTCGCTGTACGTGCCGTCGCGCGCGCCGCGGCCGCGGCCTGGCCAGCACGTGGGAAGGCTACGTGGAGACAGGGCTGTTGCTGGGCTAGGCGGAGTTTGGTTTATTTTTATCACCACCGAAGAAAAAAAACGTTTTCTTTCCCCTATCTAAAGCGTTTGCGGGAAGAAATACTCGCTAATCTATATTCTATCCCTAACCTAATCTTTATAAATGCCGAAAGTCACTCTGTCTGTCTGTCTGTTACTCTTTCACGCCAAAACTACTCAACGGATTTAAATGAAATTTGGTATACAGATAATCTAGAGTTCTAGACCCTGAGAAAGGACATAGGCTACTTTTTATTGCGAACCAACCCCCTTTGTAAGGGGTTGAAAGGGGGGTAAAAAGTTACTTTTCCACGCGGACGAAGTCGCGGGCGGCCGCTAGTACTATTAATAAAGAGATAAATTCTACAGACAACGACAAGGCTTATAAGTAAACCGAAAAAGCAAAACACATGTGCGATGTAATGACACACAGCGCCATCTATTGGTTGAATGGGAAACTAATGCCCCGAAACGAAGTGAGGGCGGGCCACTAGTAAGTGATAATACCGCTTTATTTTACTGTTCATTGCTCTTGTTTCACGTATTCTATTTATTTTCAATAAAGAATACTCTACTCAATCTTTCTATAACGGATGTGGCACTTTCGACGTCTGTCTGTGTCAAATTAGAAAAAATTTTTTTCAACCCCTCCCGTGAAACTTTAGGAAAACTAGTTATCTAAACTCCGCCGGGCTAAGTATGCGCAACCAGCGACAAAATTTTATCAGACTCGCGTTCGCGGAGAGCGCATCTTCTATCCCGCTCCTCGGCCCAGTCAGGTGAGCGAGAAGCACTTGCGCCGCCGCAATACTGGAGTTGTAGACAAAATTATCTCGTGATGGGGGGGGGGGGCGATTTCTTAGCCCGGCAGGGAATTGAATTTAGAAATAAAAAATATGGTTTTGTCGGTTTTAGTGTCGTTTCCATAAACCGTTTAAAATCCAAAGACAATTGATTTTCTATTGTGTCTGCTGTCTCGGGTCTTAAAGAGGTTAAATATACATATTTTTTATTTTCCTTTAAATATTTCTTTGATTCATCTACAGTACACTTTACAGTACGGGTACTATTTGCATCCGTGTATGACCTATTAGATGCAATATATCCAAATGGGTATGGGTAGTATTCGCATCTGTCAACATCATCATCCGCCTGCTCGCCTGCTACCTATCACATAAAAAAAAAGTTTAATTCACTTTATTAAATATCAAATTATAGGGCCCCGTTGACCGAAGTTCTAAATACTGCAAGACAATGATCTACTTAAAGAAACCTTGATTTAGATAATACCTCATTTAGCCGATTAAATCACGCATATTGCATTAATAGATTGTTATCTATAGCTTTTAAACTGGGGCAATAGATAAGGCGGCTTGATTATGTTTTACAAATGTTACCGATATGAAGATAACTTTTCAGAGAAGACATTCTTAAATTATGTATCGAACAAACATTTGTGTTGGTGCGGGAATCGAACCTACGACCCTTGCGTCTTATTTTTTATTAGTGGAAGTGAGGGCAATTACTATCGGGATTTAGTTTCGCATTACACCAATAGATGGCGCTGAGCACCGATTATAGCACGTTAGCATAAGAAATACTTTTAATGCTCACTTTCTCTATGTAAGGAATCCGCTCCACAAATTTCAAGATTCCGTAGTTTGGACTGTGCGTTCATTACCCAATTCCACACAGATACTAAATCACGTATTCCTTTCATACAGGGTGTATCTGTAAACATTTACATGGCTTTAACCACGTCTTCTACCAACAACATTCTGAAAAACATGTGTTCATAATGGTTGGTAGAAGACTTGCAAACTTCCATTTGTTCTTTTCTTATAAAGTCGGTCACGTGACATCATTTAAGTTGTTGAACAAAATTTTGTTCAAAATGGTTGGTAAAACACGTGGCTAAAGGGATGTACCTAAATGGAGTTCCAAACTGAGTCACTGAGCGTCTGTTGTCATCGCGCTACCGTTTCTTGTTTTCGGTTTACCTATAAGCCTTGTCGTTGTCTACCTCTATATCATCATCATCATCATTTCAGCCAATAGACGTCCACTGCTGGACATAGGCCTCCCCCAAAGTTCTCTACACAGATCGGTCCTGTGCCACCCGCATCCAATGGGCTCCCGCGACCTTCACCAGATCGTCGGTCCACCTGGTGGGAGGCCTGCCTCCACTCAAGGACCTATCCGCCCCAACGGCCGTCTGTTCTCCTCGCAATGTGCCCTGCCCACTGCCACTTCAGCCACGCAATTCTTTGGGTCACGCAATTCGTTGTCTATATAAGTACCTCTTTATAAATAGTTGTCATGATGGATGTTTCCAGAGACAGAAGTAGAACAGAAGGGTCAGTTCGCCCCGGAGCCGGACCTGCTGCGCGGCGTGTCGCGCGCGCGCGGCTCCACGGGCTACGTCATGATCGCCAGCTCCATGGTCGCGCGGGGACTGCCCGTCAGGGTGCAGTGAGGTACATCATCAACATCAATTATTTATTCAAGGAAAACAAAACTGAATGTAATCTCATTCATGGAATGAGGGTTTTTACAAATGCAAAATCCGATAGATGGCGTTACGTTGGCGTCAGGTCCAACAATGAGTGGATTGGTTCCATTTTGACGTATCTTGTCATAATTACGAAGTTCGACCAATGTCATCAAAGTTGGACCTGACATCAACGTAACGCCATCTATCGGATTTTGCATTAGCAAACACCCTCATTATAACATAGATATTTATAATATATTTGTACTGAAAAATATTTACACGGCATTTACAAAACATAAAACAGTGAAAGTAGAAGACAATTGTCAAACCTTAAGGATATCCTTGATGAGTGTCCGAAACCGAACCAAGCTAGGGTTAAAGATATAAAGATCACAGCATTGTTGAGAAAATTCCTCATACTGGCGACAAAACCTAGCCAAGGGCTGATGATAACAGATGTTGTTGCGATAGAGTTGCATGGTGAAAGATTTTGGTCTGCGTGGACTGTGTCAGGTATCATCATCATGTCATTGTGCTCTGTGGCCAGGGGCGTTATGAATACTGCCAAGGTATCCCGGCCTGTCGTAAGAGGCGACTAATGGGGCTTTCGGAGTACGTGAGCATACCTGGGGAGTGGCTTGCTCAGTATCACGACTCCGCGAGGGAAAAATCCTACTGGGTGTCCTGGTAGGTCGTGCATTTGGAAGGGCTGCATTGCGCCAAATTATTTGGCTTAAAGAGGCGAGCGCGATTAGCGGTACGGTCCAGTCCCGGCTGTGGGGTACCCGACCGCGATTGCGCTGAGATGGACACCCCAGGGGTTTTGGTTAGGGTTAGATTCCCACACACCACCTTGTCCCCCACATGTGGCAAGGTGAAGGCCATGATGGTTTCCCCTGGGAAAACAAAAAAAAGACACATCATCATATCAGCCCACATCCCCCCACTGTTGAGTATAGGCCTCTCCTCTATGACGCCACTGTGTACGGTTCCCTGCCGGGTTATGGGTTAACTTCGGTTATTCGGGCCCAATAAAACAGATACCAATTTTACAAAAAATTTCATATTTTAATTTCAGGATAACATAACTGCGGTGCAGTTACAAATCTGTGATTCGAGACAATAATGAGGTATTTAAGATAAACATACAATTTATGAAGTATGATTAAGTGCAAATCAAAGACTTATGTAACGGATTTAGAAAATAAGGCAATTGTACAATTAAACACGATGAAATTGATTTTATACTTTTTATTCTTCATGATTCATTCATGAATAAAATTTTGTTCTAAACTGAATAGTTTGCGTGTCGCCCCCCCTTTCTCTAACTTCTAAACTAAAATAATGATAAATCCAAAACGCCCCAACGCCCTAATCCCCCTCTGGTCACGGCTATGCGTCAAGGTCTATTTGAAGCATGTTGTGTGTTTATCCCTGCACGGTGCAGTGGCGTGGTGGCGCGCGACCACGCATCGCTGACTGTACACAAGGCAGCCACACGTCAAGGTGTCTTTTTGAAGATGGTTGTGTACTTGTGTGTTTATTGGGCTGCACGGCGATGAGATGTTGGTCTCGGGCGCGGGCGTCTTGTCGGCACATAGTTCTAATCTTAGCGAATAGATGGCGCTGGGTATTTGTTGATGTCACCCAGCGTCATCTATCCGCTTAGATTGGAACTACGCATGTGTTTCGACTATAAGAACTTGACGTGTGACTGCTTCCTGTTCAATCAGTCACACGTAAAGGTGTCTGTTTGAAGCATGTTGTGTTTATCCCTGCACGGCGATGGGGTGCTGTACGCGCGCGCGGGGCGGCCGCGGGGAGGGCGCGGGCTTCTTGTTGACACTTAGTCCCAATCCCAGCCAGTAGATGGCGTGTGTCGACATTTAGAACGTGACATGGTGGCTGCCAGTCAACCACCCTTCAAGGTGTCTGTTGAAGCATGTTGTGTGTTTATCCCTGCACGGCGATGGGGTGTTGGTCGCGCGCGCGGGGCGGGCGCGGGGAACCAATAGATGGCGCTGGGTGTCGATTAAGTGTTTCGACTTTTAGAACTGAACGTGTGGCTGGCTCGTGTACGGTCAGCCACCCGTCAAGGCGTCTTGCTGAAGCATGTTGTGTGTTTATCCCTGCACGGCGATGGGATGCTGGTCGCGCGTACGCGGCGGACGCGGGGAGGGCGCGGGCTTCGTGTCGGCACTTAGTTCTAATCCTAGCCAATAGATGGCGCTGTGTGTCGATTAAGTGTATCGAGTTCGACTTTTTTGATTTAGACTTTTAGAACTCAGACGTGAAGTTCTAAAAGTCGAAATCAAAAAAGACTGCTTTCTTTTCAATCAGTCACACGTCAAGGTGTCTTTTTGAAGCATGTTGTTTATCCCTGCACGGCGATGGGGTGCTGGTCGCGCGCGCGCGGCGGGCGCGGGGAGGGCGCGGGCTTCTTGTTGACACTTAGTTCCAATCCTAGCCAATAGATGGCGCTGGGTCTCGATTACATCACGCTAGTGTGTCGAAATTTTTTAATTTCGACATTTAAAACTTGACGTGTGGTGGCTGCCAGTTAGCCACCCATCAAGGTATCTTGTTTGAAGCATGTTGTGTGTTTATCCCTGCACGGCGATGGGGTGTTGGTCGCGCGCGCGCAACGGGCGCGGGGAGGGCGCGGGCTTCTTGAAGGCACTTAGTTCCAATCCTAACCAATAGATGGCGCTGGGTGTCGATTAAGTGTTTCGATTTTTAGAACTGAACGTGTGGCTGGCTCGTGTACAGTTAGCCACACTTCAAGATTAGAACTTGACGTGTGACTGCTTCATGTTCAATCAGCTACACGTCAAGGTGTCTTATTGAAGCATGTTGTGTGTTTATCCTGCACGGCGATGGCGTGGTCGCGGGCTTTGTGCCGGCATCTTAGCTGTTTAGCTTGACGTGTGGCTGCCTCTTGTACGGTCAGCCACCCGTCAAGGCGTCTTGTTTGAAGCATGTTGTGTGTTATCCCTGCACGGCGATGGGGTGTGGTCCCGCGTACGCGGCGGGCGCGGGGAGGGCGCGGGCTTCGTGTCGGCACTTAGTTCCAATGTTAGATAATAGATGGCGCTAGGCTTCCTGTTTAATCAGCCTCACGTCAAGGTGTCTCGTTGAAGCATGTTGTTTATCCCTGCACGGCGATGGGGTGCTGGTCGCGCGCGCGGGGCGGCCGCAGGGAGGAGCTTCTTGTTGACACTTAGTTCCAATCCTAGCGAATAGATGGCGCTGGGTGTCGATTAAACCGCGCATGTGTTTCGATTTTTTGATTTCGACTTTTAGGACTTGACGTGTGGCTGGCTCTTGTACGGTCAGCAACACGTCAAAGTGTCTTCAATCAGCCACACAGGCCGCCGCATGCGGGCGTGCAACGCGTGCGTCGCAAGCAAATTGAGCGACTTCTCAGTAGTAGCAGAGCTAGTTAGTAGGGAGATTAGGGCGGCATAATCGGTATTGCACGCGGGCGCCGAGACAGCTGGTGGCGGGCCTGTAGTCACAGGTCAAGGTGTCTTGTTGAAGCATGTTGTTTATCCCTGCACGGCGATGGGGTGTTGGTCGCGCGCGCGGGGCGGGCGCGGGGAGCCAATAGATGGCGCTGGGTGTCGACTAAGTGTTTCGACTTTTAGAACTGAACGTGTGGCTGGCTCGTGTACGGTCAGCCACCTGTCAAGGTGTCTTGTTGAAGCATGTTGTTTATCCCTGCACGGCGATGGGGTGCTGGACGCGCGCGCGGGCGGTCGCGGGGAGGAGCTTCTTGTTGACACTTAGTTCCAATCCTAGCCAATAGATGGCGTGTGTCGACATTTAGAACTTGACGTGGTGGCTGCCAGTCAACCACCCGTCAAGGTGTCTTGTTGAAGCATGTTGTGTGTTTATCCCTGCACGGCGATGGGGTGTTGGTCGCGCGCGCGGGGCGGGCGCGGGGAACCAATAGATGGCGCTGGGTGTCGATTAAGTGTTTCGACTTTTAGAACTGAACGTGTGGCTGGCTCGTGTACGGTCAGCCACCCGTCAAGGCGTCTTGCTGAAGCATGTTGTTTATCCCTGCACGGCGATGGGATGCTGGTCCCGGGCGCGCGGCGGACGCGGGGAGGGCGCGGGCTTCTTGTTGACACTTAGTTCCAATCCTAGCCAATAGATGGCGTGTGTCGACATTTAGAACTTGACGTGGTGGCTGCCAGTCAACCACTCGTCAAGGTGTCTGTTTGAAGCATGTTGTGTGTTTATCCTTGCACGGCGATGGGGTGTTGGTCGCGCGAGCGGCGGGCGCGGGGAGGACGTGGGCTTCGTGAAGGCACTTAGTTCCAATCCTAACCAATAGATGGCGCTGGGTGTCGATTAAGTGTTTCGATTTTTAGAACTGAACGTGTGGCTGGCTCGTGTACAGTTAGCCACACGTCAAGGTTAGAACTTGACGTTTGACTGCTTCCTGTTCAATCAGCTACACGTCAAGGTGTATTTTTGAAGCATGTTATGTGTTTATACCTGCACGGCGACGGCGTGGTCGCGGGCTTCGTGCCGGCATCTTAGCAAGTAGATGGCACTGGGCGTCGATTACATCACGCTGTTTAGCTTGACGTGTGGCTGCCTCTTGTACGGTCAGCCACCCGTCAAGGTGTCTGATGAAGCATGTTGTGTGTTTATCCCTGCACGGCGATGGGGTGTTGGTCGCGCGAGCGGCGGGCGCGGGGAGGACGTGGGCTTCGTGAAGGCACTTAGTTCCAATCCTAACCAATAGATGGCGCTGGGTGTCGATTAAGTGTTTCGATTTTTAGAACTGAACGTGTGGCTGGCTCGTGTACAGTTAGCCACACGTCAAGGTGTCTGTGTGAAGCATGTTGTTTATCCCTGCACGGCGATGGGGTGTTGGTCCCGGGCGCGCGGCGGGCGCGGGGAGGGCGCGGGCTTCTTGTTGACACTTAGTTCCAATCCTAGCCAATAGATGGCGCTGGGTCTCGATACATCACGCTAGTGTGTCGAAATTTTTTAATTTCGACATTTAAAACTTGACGTGTGGCTGGCTCTTGTACGATCAGCAACACGTCAAAATGTCTTCAATCAGCCACACAGGCCGCCGCATGCGGGCGTGCAACGCGTGCGTCGCAAGCAAATTGAGCGACTTCTCAGTATTAGCAGAGCTAGTTAGTAGGGAGACTAGGGCGGTATAATCGGTATTGCACGCGGGCGCCGAGACAGCTGGTGGCGGGCCTGTAGCCAGACACCCGTCAAGGTGTCTGATTTGAAGTGCATGTTTGTTTGTTTTATCCCTGCCCTGGCGCGATGGGATGCTGGTCGCGCGTACGCGGCGGGACGCGGGGGAGGGCGCGGGCTTCTTGCCGCGGCGGCGCGTGGACGGCGGCGTGCGCTCCTTGCCCTCCGACGCCTTCTGCCACGCCTGGCAAGTATATTAATAAAATAAAACTTTATTGCAAAAACATTAGAACTACAAAAGACGTATAATAATCTATTTAAACTACATAATGGACTAATTTGAAGTTTGCTGCCTGAACTAGGAACATATAGGATGTTCCGCAATGATGATGTCAGGCAAAATCGATATAGGCCTTAATTTTTAATTAATTTGAACAATATACAGAACATTGATTGTTCTAAATGCTTATTACCTACTATAATTCATAAATAATTATCTAAACTAATTACAAATACGCCTGATTGACACAGTTATAAATTTTGACGATGAGTCACTTGCCCAGGGGCGTAGCTACCGCCGTATCTGCCGTATCAATTATACGGGGCCCCTTGGTCACAGTGGCCCCCAAAGTGTGTAAGGAAAAAAAATAAAAACTTTCTAATTAAGTAATTTTATTTTACAAAATATTTAAAATTGGATTTTTATTTGTAAAATAATTATTTCATGATAAATAGATATTTCTTTTCACATTTTTTTGTTAAAAATCTTTACCCCCATCTATATGGGTCTCCAAATAATTTTTAAATATGGGGCCCCGACAAGGCACGCTACGCCACTGCACTTGCCACTTTTATCTGATCAGTCCACCTCATAGGCGATCTTCCTCTTGGCCTCGTCGCTCAGTTAGGTGAGCGAAATCCTACTACTATTATTACGACCCGTTCAGCGCAATAGTTTGAGCGCCGGTTGAGACGTAAGGGTTGCGGGTTCGATTCCCGCACCAACACAAATGTTTGTTGATGAAACAGATATTTGTGTTGGGTCTGGGTGTTTGTAGTTCCTTCGTTGTTTCTGGTTTCCATAGCACAAGGGAAAACCTTAGTTTGGGACCAGGACAATGTATGTGATGTTGTCTCAATTTATTTATTTATTATAAAGGCGAAAGTTTGTATGGATGTTTGTTACTCTTTCACGTAAAAACTACTGAATGGATTTGAATGAAACTTTACCACAATATAGCTTACACATCAGAATAACACATAGGCTACAATTTATAAAAATATATTGTGTGGATTGTCCAAAATATGACGGTAAGTGTCAATAATTAACTCCACGCGTACGAAGTCGCGGGCGGCCGCTAGTAAATAAATAAAATATCGCTGGCTCACCTCATCGATCCTGATGATGTCCACGATCTCGGTGACCTTCTTCTCCAGGCTCTTAATGTAGAGGCGCGCGTTGGTCACGTTCACGTCCAGCGACTTGCCCAGCAGCCGCATCAGCGGCAGGGTGTTGCATTCAGACGACCTGGTGCAATAGTTAGGTCACTTTAACGCTTCGGCATGAATGGGCCGGCTCGACCGGAGTGATACCACTGCCTCACAGAAAACCGGCGTGAAGCAGCCCCTGTGCTGTGTTTCGCCGAGTGAGTGAGAGGTACCGGCGGCCCACCCGGGGGGAAGGGGATAAAAGGTTGGCAGCGCACTTGTAGCTCCACTGGTGTTGCAAGTGTCCATGGGCGGCGGCAATTGCTTACCATCAGGTGATCCGCCTGCTCGTCTGCTACCTATCACATAAAAAAAAACACGACTTCTACCTTATATTTATTACCTAAGTACATATTATGCAGGAATTGGAATATTTAGCCATTTTCTCACTTAAAATATAAATAAATAGAGACAACATCACGACATATTGTTAAAAGTCCTGAACTGGTAGGTATTGCACCATAGACACCCATGGGCGGCGGTAAAGCGGCAATAGCTTACCATCAGGCGATCCGTCTACTCGTCGTGAAAGGGCCTTTATTAAAGACTAGTAGCCCGCCCTCACTTTGTTTCGGAGCAGTAGTTCCACTGTCTATCAATAGATGGCGTTGGGTGTCGATTGCATCGCGCTTGTGTTTCGCCTTTTCAATTTGTATAGAAAGAAGGTTTGCCGGTGTCTATAGAATTTATAAATAGTATAGATATAGAAGAAGATATCTATTAAGGGCTTCGAAATGAAGGCTGATACTTTACTAACATTCATAACTTCGCTTATGTTAGAATATAAAATATTAAGGGGTTGTAAGGGGTTAAAGGGGGGTAAAAAGTTACATTTTTCCACGCGGACGAAGTCGCGGGCGGCCGCTAGTAGAATATAAAAATCTTTATGTCCAAAACTGCGAACAAAATATGCTAATCTTATAATCTGTCACATGTAAAAGTGATCTAGCATTCGTGTAACAACACGGACCGGCAGTTAGTCACCTTAGTAAAATAGTCATTAAATCATAGGACTGGTCATCACAGATGCCATTTTGGGCAGGTTGATCCACCCACTATTTTAAATGATGACATTTTGTTAGTAGGTATGTAAATTAAGAAGTTTTCGCTATAAGGCCATTATGTTTGTCTTTTAAGTTATTATAGGATAAGCTGAACAAAGAAACAGGTATAACAACGTTTCTTTTATGCTGTGGGTGGCCTAACGTACTGTCAGGTCATATGATTAGTAAATAGATGTTCCTATAAAGACACAATAGCAATGTTCACCATGGATGTTATTACGGGTTCAGAAAATGATTTCTTCGTCGTAGACGATATGAAAAGTTGCAAACTTGCAAAGTTGTTGCAGAAATCTGTGAGTGTTTTGACAGATGTAAACAGTGGGAGAGCCACGCTTCGGCTTGAATGGGCCGGCTCGACCGGATTAATACCAAGATTACCAAGTCGTCATAGAAAACCGGCGTGAAGCAGTGCATGCGCTGTTTTGCATGAGTGAGGGTACCAGAGGCCCAATTCAGGGGAAAGGGGGTTAAAAGGTAAGCAGCACACTTGTGACACCACTAGTGTTGCAGATGTCCATGGGTGGCGGTAATCGCTTACCATCAGATGATCCGTCGGCTCGTTTGCCAACATATCGTGAAAAAAGTTAAATAAAGGTCCTAGTGACCGCCAATTGGTTTAGGCACGAGGTTATGATTGTATCATAACCTTTTTGTTTTGTTGACGCTGGGGAATGCCGCTGACCCAAAGTAGGCCAACGTGGTCTTGCGACTCCTTATGCATACCCTCCTGCCGGGGGGCAGGCGGGTTATGTCGGGCTCTCCTCCGGGTGGGACCGGAGGCATACCGACTAAACCCCAGCGACGCTCCCGCATCGCCAGAGTGGGGAGGAGACATGAGAACGGGTTGAAGAACCTTACTTCACATGATGTGGAGTACAGAGACTTGACGCTGTCGCTTGTACAGCAGTACGTACATAGCCAAGGAGTGGATCTGCTGCAGCAAAGCAGCTAGTACTTGGGCGCTCCGCTCGCATGTAGCCTGCGCCTCCTGGGTTTGCTCCCGGCGTTCCTCCAGGGTGGAGCGGAGGGACTCGATGCTGTCTTGTTGCTTGTACAGCTTGGCTTGGTGCTTGGCGCGTTCGTCCTCTGGAAAAGATTTAAAGCTATGTCATGCCAAGTGGGCGAGCCTAATACCATCGGCGAAACAAAAGCACATTGACTTCGTTTGCCAACTCAAGAGAATGGCTCGATCGTGTGTCAGTT
This sequence comes from Cnaphalocrocis medinalis, assembly GCA_014851415.1. Lineage (NCBI taxonomy): Eukaryota > Metazoa > Arthropoda > Insecta > Lepidoptera > Crambidae > Cnaphalocrocis > Cnaphalocrocis medinalis. The sequence continues at coordinate 3,473,246 of CM026295.1, forward strand.
AAAGCCTTGGACGGCCAAATGGTCGAAGGCCAGGTAGCCGTCCAAGGTACAGCTGGAGAGGTGAAGAAAGATTTGCGCAGAGTCGAGGCTGATGACTGGCAAGAAGTGGCGCAGGACCGACCTAGATGGAGGCTCTTATTATCAATGGCTAAGACACACTTGGGTCGCTGCGCCGACCTATTGTAGTTAGTTAGTGTACCCCAATGTTCTCCACACAGATCGGTCCTGTGCCACCCGCATCCAAAAGATTCCCGTGACCCTTACTAAATCGTCGGTCCACCTTGTGGCAGGCACGCCACGGCTGCGACTTCCTGTACGCGGCCTGCATTCAAGGACCTTTCCGTCTCAATGGCCATCTGTTCTCCTCACAATGTGCCCCGCCCATTGATGCTTGAGCCTCGCAATTCTTTGGGAGATGTCTGCGACGTTAGGTCTCTTGAATCTCATGGTTTCTGACACGATCACGCAGTACTTTATAGACATCTCTAATCTCCATCTTACCTATCTGGACCGTGAGCATCCTCACGTTGTCGCTCAAGTTCTTCAGCTCAGTGTTGACCTCGTTGATGTAGTTGAACAGCGCGTAGTTCTCCTCCTCGCGGCGGGTGAACTCCAGGATCAGTTTGTCCACGTCGTCTTCTCCGGTGAACTCCTGTGGAGGTTAAGTTAGTTAGGTCTAGTCAGTTATAAGTTCCTAACTTAAGGAATCCGTAGCTTAATGATCTGATGAATCATTCGGTCGCGAAATCAACTAGTTTACATACTATTAGCGTATGACTTAGTAGACCTATCTGGTGGTGGAATCGTGACTATTCTACAGATTTACTCTAGATTTCGCAGAACCCAGTTTGGGAATCCCTGCTTTAGTAAGATGAACTAAACCCCGCAGTGAAGGCTAATTAATGTAGACTCGATGAGGTTCATTAGCTCTGTATTAATTTAAATTTCTAGAAATTGGAGATACGCTATTGAAGTTGAGACACCTGGTTCTATCATGGTTAATCCATATTGTAGATTATCTTCTCCTCTTCCGACTGTTCTAGCCGCCCCATAGTTCTTGTAGATTCTCCGTTTCCAAATGCTCTAGCCGCTTGGCCTCTGCCCTGGCTTCGGCCGCGGTCAGCCGCACCGTGCCCTTGGTCCTCAGAAACTCTTCCAGCTTCCCGCTGTGGTCTATGCGTTGAGTTGTACTAACCCTGATAGCATCCAGGACGTTGACATAATTATTGTAGATCCTCATCTCCTCTTCTTGCTGCTCCAATCGCTTCGCCTCCGCCCTGGCGTCGGCCGCAGTCAGCCGCACCGTGCCTTTGGTCCTCAGGAACTCTTCCAGCTTCATGCTGTGGTCTAGCTGGCGTTGGAGCTCACGGACTTCCTGAAAGAAAAGTTACAGTAGGTACAGTTTAAGCAGACTGGGGCCATTTATCACAGAAGACCGGCGTGAAGTGTTTCGTCGATTGAGTGAAGGCACCGGAAGTCCAATTGGGGGGAAAGGGGGTTAAAGGTTGACAGCTTTACTGGTGTTGCAGGTGTTTATGGGCGGCGGCCATTGCATACCACCTGATCCGTCTGCTCGTCTGCCACCTATGACATAAAAAAAATATCTTAGAGCACCTCGACTTTTGTTTACTTTTCATATCCTTTGATTTCTCAGGAAAGATTATTTTAACTAGCTCACTTTATCAGTATTTTCTCTCGGTTTTTATTGCCTATGAAGTGTCTCTTAGCATCCCACTGGGTCTAACCAGACTAGGTCTAACCAGAGACCAAATTTCAACCTACCATGCAGTGCTTCCTATAGTCTATAGCAGCCTTCTCCTTCAAGGCCTCCAGCTTGGAGCACCACTCCTCGCGCTGGTCGTACGCGTTGATGGCCTGTTCCACCAGCTCAAGGATCTGGGCTTTGCCGTCCATCAGCCTTTTGAGCTGGTTCCTCCAGATCAGGTTGAAGAATTGACTGGAACATAATGTTTTGAAGACCCGTTTAGAGCAGTGGTTTGAGCGCCGGTTGAGACACTAGCGAATTTGATTCCCGCACTATCAGAACTTGGGTTGCGTAATCGTGTCAGAAATGATGAGATCCGCAGGAGATCTAAGGTCACGGACATAGCCCAAAGAATTGCGTGGCTGAAGTGGCAATGGGCAGGGCACATTGCGAGGAGAACAGACGGCCGTTGGGGTGGAAAGGTCCTTGAGTGGAGGTGGACTCCACTCAAGGACCTTTCCACCAGCAGGAGGCCGCAGCCGTGGCAGGCCTCCCACCAGGTGGACCGACGATCTGGTGAAGGTCGCGGGAGTCCATTGGATGCGGGTGGCACAGGACCGATCTGTGTGGAGAACTTTGGGGGAGGCCTATGTCCAGCAGTGGACGTCTATTGGCTGAAATGATGATGATGATGACTAACAAAAATGTTTGTTGATGAAACTGATAAACATAAGTGTTGGTGGTTCTATCGTTATTTCTGGTTTCCATAGCACGAAAGAAAACCTTAGTTTGGGACCAGGACAATTTTGGTGTCTCCATTTATTTTGTTGCTTTTCCACAGACTAAAGAGTTTAAATTATACAAAGCGCACCACCTTTCTCATCCTCAGCAACAGAAGTTTGAAAGTTGTAGTTTAACTGCCGCACTCAGAGACGTAATTCAACCTCAATACTCATTATCTTACTTATGGGCAGTCTTTTTCTTTTTGTCTACTAAATAAAGGCCAATATTCATACTTAAGTGATAATTAAGGTTCTTGAGTGGAGACCGCGACTCGGTAAGCGTAGTGTCGGACGTCCTGTGACAAGATTGGAATGATGACATTCGAAGGCTGGCTGGTGTGGGCTGGATGAGAGTGGCCGAAAATCGGGAGCGGTGGCGTGCATTAGGGGAGACCTATGTCCAGCTGTGGACGAGTGTAGGTTGCTGATGATGATGAAGGTTCAATTAACGTCTCTGAATGTGGCTTTAATTTACCGATCCCTTAAGAGCTTGTCAATTTCGAGCCTCATCTTGTAGTTCTCGCTGTTGACTGTGTTGAACTTCTTCATGGCGGTGTCCAGGCGGTTCTCCAGCTGGCTGAGCAGGGTCTGGCTGGTCAGAGTCTTGGCATACTCCTGGTGAGGTAAACGAATGTTATAAACTGTGTGAGAGGTGTTTCACGTTTCACGTTTCGGGAAGATGGGATAAAGACACAGACTTTGTAGGCAGTGCAGAAACACACCAGGGAAAGAGCCCCTAGCAATGTAACCTGGTGAGCGTCTCCACGATTCGGTCCGTATGCCGAGGACGTAGGAAGGAATCGGCTGTGGTGGGACCGTGTCTTAAACCGTGGGAGAGTTACGCTTCGGCATATGAATGGGTCGGGTCGACCGGGTGATACCAGTACACAATACCTGCGTGGAAGCAGCGCCTGCGCGTGTTTCGTCGTATGAGTGAAAGTACCGGAGGTCCCGTGGCAGTACAAGGTTGGCAGTACAAGTGTGACTGACTCTACGTTGTACCTGTCTATGGGCGGCGGCAATCGCTTGCCATCAGGTGATCCGCCTGCTCGTCTACCACCTATCACATAAAAAAACATGTGTCCATCTTATGGGTGGCCTGGCACATCTGAGAACTTCACCGTGTCAAAAACTTCATCACGCCAGAACTCTAAATAACATCCACATAATTTAGATGGATTTTATTCCACCACAGTGCGTTTTGAATGTCACTTTTTACCGCGCGCAGTAAAACTGGAATCAGTTGCCAACGATGGCGTTTCCGAGTAGATACGACCAAGTGATCCTCAATAAAAGGGCTTATTTCTTCCTAAAGAGCCAGCAACGAATTTGTGATACCTCAGGTGTTGCAGGTTTCCATGGGCGACGGTGGTCACTTGCCATCAGGTGAGTCGTCTGGTCGTTTATCTGCTACTAGCTTTTGCCCGCGGCTTCGCTCGCGCCCCTCACTTCTTAAAAATGGGGGGTTAGAAACGGGCAAAAAGTAGCCTATGTTACTCTCCATCCCTTCAACTATCTCCACTTATATAATCACGTCAATTCGTCGCTCCGTTTTTCCGTAAAAGAAAGACAAACATACAGCCAGACAGACAGATAGACAGACCCACTTTCCCATATATTATTAGTATGGATAATGTAAAAAAAACTTACAGCACCAAGGTACTCACCATGTCGCACCCAGTGCCTTTAGCTTTCAGACCTTTTATCTCCTTCTGGACCTGCTTGAGAAGGAAGTCGAGCTCGTTGATGGTCCCCCGGTGCTCCCGGACCTCGTTCGAGAACTTCTCGTGTTCTTTGAGGAGGAAGACCAGCTTGTCTCTAGTCTTGGCGTTTTCGAGCACGTTGGATGTGCTTTTTGTGAGCTGTACAGAAATTAACTCTTAATAGGGCATAAGTCAACGAAAAAATTGGTTTTAGCTCTTGTTATGTTTTGATAGATAAGGTTCTTAATCAAGTGGTAACTATTTTGCCATTGCCTTATTAACCTCCTAACGCCCGAGACAGCAGACACAATAGAAAATCAATTGTCTTTGGATTTTAAAAGGCTTATGGGCGTTACGACCTTAAGGGTTTAAAACACAGCATTAGAGTAGGAGATTGGCGACCAGCTGCACAGGACCTAGACTGAACATTTGCTTTCCTCTATCCACGTATTTTGCTAAGCACTCTGAACATTTGTTCTACTTATAACTTTTTGGAAATTCGCATAAAAAGCTGTTATCTTTTCTTATTATGTTGGCCATGTAACATGGCCATTTTGTGTGAGGAGGAATCGAAACATTTTTGTTGAATTTCGATTCGAAAAGTCGTTGACCAAATGCTGTCCCAATGGTTGGTAGAACACGTGGTTAAATGGATTTACCTAAATATTCACAGATACACTCTATATTACAATTTACAAGCTACAATTTGGGTGTCTTTAAGTCGAGAGTGAATAGGCTTCTTCTGGGAAAGCACGCTACATCTTAGACCTCATTGTCACTCTCCATCAGGTGAGATGAGGTCAAGTGCAAACCCATCTTATATAAAAAAAATATATATATTATCATGATATTATTGATGACTAGCGGCCCGCCCTCTCTTCGCTTTCGGGAAAGTAGTTCCACTGTCTATCAATAGATGACGCATGGAGTCCATTACATCACGCAAGTGTTTCGCGTTTTCAGTTTACCTATAGGTAAGCTCTGGCGTGGACTATGACATTAACTTCTTTATAAATAGTAGATAGGTATAGATGAAGGGCGGTGACCTTTTTTTTTATGTTAGCCTATATTGTCCCACTGCTGGGCAAAGGCCTCCCCCGAGTACCTCCATCGATCTCTATCCATCGCCATCTGTGGCCGATCGTCACTCCATCGCTTTTTAGGTCTGCCCCGTTGTCGGCGTCCATCAGGTAACCATTGGGTTACGATGTTAGTCCATCTTTCGGTGTCCATTCGACATACATGACCCGCCCATTCCCACTTCAGCCCGGCAGCTTTCTTGCCTACATCGGCGACTCTAGTTTTAGTGGTTTTAGTGCGGTGACCTTTATTTGTTTTTTTAAAACCTGCCTTTTAGGCAGTGCCTAATTCACCTCAACCGGTCATTTCAGCTCAAGGGATTATAAATCCAATCAACTCGTGCGTTGTGTTATAATTGGCGTACACGTGCATACAGCTTATTCAATTATGAACTTTATAGTCCCGGCATAAGAGTCAAGGTGTTTACATTTTGTTGCTGTACCACGTGATTCACGTGGCAACTAATTGGTGGAGTGGTTTAGTCCTTATCCGTTTTGGTAATTCGACTTACAGGGCTTCGTAGGCAAATATTTTCTTGTCCTTGGCGGGATTATCCGAAAGAAGAACCGTAAGTGTTTTGTCTTCCTTTTATTAGGTTAGATAGAATCTTAACAAAAGATTGACGTCAGTCAAGTGTTTTGGAGTTTAATAGGGCCTGTACTCACTCATGTCGCCTTCCCACTCTGGCAACGAGAGAGCATCGCTACTTCTCCTTTTTGAAGTCGGCTAATTTATTAGCTTGACCAAGTTTCAAAAACTGTAAAATAATGAATAGACTAGCAATGAATGCACTTAGTTAATCGCTAAATAGCAACACTGGATGTAACGCCATATTAAAATTTAATTCTCAAACCAAATTCACATTAAGTGTTTCTTTATCAACACGCTTGCAATTTTTATAGTTGGCCTTAAAAGAGGCCGTAGAAAAATAATTTGTGGTAATGATGATTTAATGAGAGTCAAGGTTGATCCCAATGGTTAAGGTTAGATAAGTTTTTGCTGCGCAAACGCATACCTGAACAGAATTGGTGAGAATTTTAGTGATGAAAGGTTGGTATCACTTTAGAATTGTTTTGATGTTGGTAATAAGTTAATAACAGGGTAAAAGAAGCTTCGTATAACCTAAATTATCTTCGTGAAACCGCGAACGATTGGGACCAATGGAAGTGTCTTTTGATGATTGCCGCACCGAGGTTGCCAGGTGTTATAAACGAAAAGTCGACCATTTCATCCAGTTTAGCCGGACATCTTGGGTAAAATTGCCGACACTTTAAACTATTGTTTTTCTATTGGATATTTATTTATGGGGGAGGGGGGAACACATAACAAATGCAAACGAAATGCTTTAAATGCCTTACAAAATCCTGACATCGTTTGTTTTGGCTGGACATGCCACCAAAATGTTTAAAATTATGTCCAGCTTTATCCTCTTACGTGCAGTAATTAGCCACACATTATGTTTTTTTCCACAACCTGTGAAATTAACTCAATCTATATTGATAAGAGTCGATTGAAGGAATTTGACGTGAAACCAAGATGGTCGCTGTCAGAAAATGAGTGTCGGGGGTTTTTTAAATTTTCGACTCAGTTTTTTTTTTATATATTAAAATGTCATTAACATTATAAAACTTGAGATACCTTGAGCTCCATCATGATCTTGTCCAAGTCCTGGTTGAGGGACTTGATCATGTTCCGCTGCACGCGCAGCGTGGGCTGCACGCTGCTCATCACCGTCGCCCGGTCGATCTCCATCACCCTGAACTGGTGAACAAGGATATTTAAGTCAACGGTAACTGGTTCCGGTTATAGGGCGGTGATGAGTGGTGGTGGGATCCATAACCAGTTGGTCGCTTTTGGCAACAATCGTTGCTAAAATTTAGAGCTGGTCCAGATGACGCGTTTACTCGCGCGTTTTACTGGCTATTTGTTGTTCATTACTTTAATAGATTAGCTTTGATAACAAGACATAGAACGTAAACAGCAATGAACTACAAATCGCGAGTAAAACGCGTTATCTGAACCAGCTCTTGCTACTATTCACTAGTAAGTTAACAAACGAGGATGGGTGATTTATTTATTATCATAATTAAGTATTGTTATCATCTTCACTGGTGAGTTTGGTGACTGACTCCAAGTTTATTTCTTTTCCGTACCTTACCATAAACAACATTTTTTTTCTACTACCAGTTTATTGGTGTGATTGTCTGGCGCATTTATTTATTTATTTTATCTTGGCGTTATCAAAGATTGATTTAAATCTTTGGGCGTTATAGTTAAGTTATATTCTTTATACTGCCCAAACAGGTAGGTAGGTTAATTAATGTTTGATTTATTACTTTGAAGAGTAAAATGTTGGTGTAGGTAAAGTACTCGTAGTGTATCAAGTGTATGAGACTGCGCATAACTTAATTGGGCATTAAACTTCTAACTGTCGCACTCAGAGACGTTAATTAAACCTTAATTGTCAATCATGTAAAAAAGTTGACCTTTATTTTAATAGACATAAAGAGTATCCATTATTAAGATAATGAGCATTAAGGATACATGACAGTTAGACGCTCGTGTTTTGTTATCTCTTATTATGTGACAGATTACCTGCCGCTGCAGCTTCGATAGTTCATCTTCAGCTATCTTCTCCATCTCCATATCATCACTTGGGGCCGTCATGTTTCTTACTTAATTCTCTTCTCGCACTTAAACCACAGTTTTCCTCGATAGTCTTGAAGGAACTACGTAATTTTGGCAAGGTTAGTTGAGTCTGTGAGATCAATAACGTAACCAAGCAGCGAAGTAATAGCATTTGTATACTTTGATAGATTGTGACAAATCTTTTCATCAAGTGAATGAAGGCCTATTTTGTTCCATTTCTTCATGAAATTTGCTTTCTAATGTTATTAAGAGATTGCTTTACGTTTTGCCGGCGCGAATTCTTGGATTACTATTGGATGAGTCATTCATAGCTAGTTTTAGAATAGATATTTTGGTTTGATTATTTTTTTACGCTTTTACTTTATGCGTATTGCTGCTGCTGCGTATGTCCTGGCCATCATAGGCGTAGCCAGGTTTTAATTGTGGGAGAGCCATGCTTCGGCATGAATGGGCCGCCCGGCTCGATCGGAGTGATACCACTGACTCACAGAAAACCAGCGTGAAGCAGCCCCTGTGCTGTGTTTCGCCGAGTGAGTGAGGGTACCGGAGGCCCACCCGGGGAGGGAAGGGGATAAAAGGTTGGCAGCACACTTGTGACTGCATAGGTGTTCCCTTTTACCCCTTCGCCTGGAACAAATAAGAGATTTTGCAGCGCTTCGGGCGAACACCTAAGCCACTGCGCCATCGAGGCCGTCAAGTTGTTTCAAGGGGTTTGAACCCCCAAGTAAATATATAAGTAAATGTATAAGTAACTTTGATGTGTGGCTGTACCTACGTACAGACAGCCACACATCAGGTTACCACAAACTGTCAAATTTCCTCAATAGATATTATACCTAATGTGATTGACAGAAAGATGAGAGTCGATTGAAGAAATTTGACAGTTTTAAATACTTTGATGTGTGGCTGTACGTACCATAAAAATACATTTAGAACCAGAAGCTTGATGCAAAGAGGCCGCTGATGATTATAAGAAGCTCAATGAATCAGAGTGGAAAAACAACAGAGAAACGGTCGAAACGATGTTGGAGGTCGAGACCTAGTTTAGGTCCCTTTACTATTGTTAACTTCGTCTAACACTTATTATGAGAGACTAAAGGCCTAATCCCATCATATACTTGATTTCTATGACATATACCTAGGTACGTACAGAAAGTTCGCACATGAATATTAAGTATCTACTTAAAGAAGCATCTAAATATTTTCCACTATCACTAATTATTGTCCAGTTATGTATAAATGTTTTTATAGAGACAATAAAAATAAGTATTCTTATTCTTTTGGTGGGGCCTTTGCCCTGCAGTGGGACTGTAGGCTGATACTTTACTAAGACTGACTACATATATAATCTGCATAGGCAAACCCAGTATCATCATCATCATCAGATTGTTACAGTCCATTGCTGGACATCCTCCTCCTCCTCCTTGCATCGTTTCCCCTTAAAGGTGAGGGTCTTGGTCTCGATGAATAATCCTGACCGCATAGTGTTAGATTTAAGTAGGTATTTACATTTGTCAGATATCCATAACACAAGTGCTTAAGCCACTTAGTACGAAATCAGGTCAATGTATGAGATATTGTATGAATCTAAAACCTTCGCGGCATAACAAAAGGTTAAAAATTGTTTCAAATTGCAGAATCGACACGTACTTATTGTGTTTCTAACAATAAATTGGATTGCCCAACTGAATATTAGATTACGTAGGCTGGTCACTGTCCAGCGATACGTCTAACATCCGTCTTTAGAAACAGATGTCGAATCCCAAAATATCTGTTAAAAGCCATTAAATAAAAGTCAAGGTTCGGTTTTTGTTGATGATTTAATTTATTTCGTTTTAAGGATTCGTGAGATCACTTCCTATAGTTTACCAACAATAAGTTTCACAATTTTGGACTGGAGCAGCCACTCTCTTCGGATCACCTTGGTGAGGTGTAGCTGTCTCGCTCTGGCTAGTAGAACTTGCTTTGATACCTGTGTATTGCTGTTTCGTCTGTATGCACGTGCGGTTCGTGTCATTGAGTGAGTTCGGAACAGATGCGTCGGGGATTAGTTTATTGCCTACATTCGTATTGTCTTTGAGAAGCAATACACTCTGGTATTGTCTGCTAAGTTCTTTGATCTTTTGTTTGTATGATCCGTTTAATTATCACAGAACACCTGGCGCCTACGTTAATGGTTTAACTACCTACTTAATTATTTAAATCCTGTTTCAGGGATTGTTGTGTAATATTAAAAAGTATAATATTTTCTTCGGAGACTTATTGAATGACGTACATACTTTTTATTTAGGTACTTATTAAGCTATTTAACTCTACCTAGTCTAACTTTAAACTTCCTACACAGCTAAGTATTACGAGTTAGAATTGCATTTCAAACAGCTTACCTATTTTTTCTTATAGGCAGAATTACGAGTTAAATATCTAAATTTTTAGGTGTAATTAGGGATTTCAGTAGATACCTATATATACTGCAATGTTGATTAGATTTTAATGATCTAATCAATTTCTGATGCCTATTTACCTAAGCGTTAGTTTAATTTACATGCCATGTCAATCAAACAAAAAACTTGCCTACGTGTCAATCAAACAACTACTGGATCACGGTTAAACTCAGTGGCAAATAAGGCCAGTTTAGGTAAAAATTATATTAAAATGTTAAGTTATTTCTGAGCTTGCGCAGCTTGCGGCCATGTGGGCCTGGGCCCTCTTGGGTCTCGACCCGTGGCATTTTGCCAGCCTTGCCACCCTAAGTTTGATCAGAAATATAAATATTAAATAGAATCGGTTATGGTGGAGATGCTGCTTTAGATCGATTTTATATATTTGATCAAACATAAGTAAAGCAGGTCGAAATTGCGCAAACAAATTTGTTCTTTAGGTCCTACAAGTCTTTTTTTAATTATGAGTTATAAAGTATCAAGCGATACAAATATGAGTTACATTAAGGATGTCACCTTAACGTCGTAAAGCAGCAGACACAATAGAAAATTCAATTGTTTTGCCTTTTAAAAAGGTTTTGGGTCTACAACGTCAATGTAACTCAGGTTCATCTTACGATTTTCTTACAATATATCGCCAATCGCTCATTGGGGTTACTCACGTACGCGAGCTACCTGCGTGAACGTAATCTTTGGCCTCGTCCAGCCGTTCTGGCCCGAAGGTTCTCGCTCCACTGTTGTGGCCCGGCCGTCGTCGCGGCAACATCGCGCGCATCGACCCAACGCGCAGTGCAGTGCTGTGACCGGAAATGTGCATACAACTGTGATAAAAACATCAATAATGGCATTAAAAGATCTAGAAAACGTGAACATATTCAAAAACGTGAAACTCCAAATACCAAAACCCACGAAACTCCAGCAGGCGATAGAGAAACTATTCAAAAAGAACAGCTACACCAAAATAGTGCAAAGTTAGATTTTGTTTATTTATAGTAGTGTTTTCTGTTTTAGGACTATTTATAAGATAAATGGCCGGTAAAGTTAGTGCAAATATTAGTAGAAGTAGAAATAATAGTGCAGCCGTGCCGCCCGATAGGAACCAATCGCCTAATTTTATAACAGATGAGACGGAGTTCGTTGGGAAAGGAGATATAAGATCGTCGACCCCTATTAGCAAGCATAGGAGAAGCAGAAGTCGTTCTGGAACGAGGATCACGCCGTCAGCTCTGAGTTTATCAGACGAGGGATTCTACCAGGATTTGGAGGATTACGTGAGGGAAATGTCGGCGTCCAGAGACGTGTCTTCAGCCATGGATGGCCAGGAGCAGGATGTGTGGAACCAGCTTCAGCAGAAGGAGTCGGACCTCCTGCTGGCTGCGGAGCTGGGGAAAGCCTTGCTGGAGAAGAATGAGGAGCTCAAGAAGGAACAGGAACGAGTGGTCGAGCAGTACTCCAAGAAATTAGAGGTGAGTTTAGTTCTAGTTGAAATTCTTTTGTAACGGTTACAAGTTAAAGACCTCCAAATAATACAGTCTAGTTCGCACTTTGGAGGCTGATTGTTGGAACAATGCCTCATGTCAGTAGATTGTGTCTTTCTTATCTTTAAAACGTTTTAATCCAATTCAGAAAATCACATTTCTTACTTATACAATCCTATTATATTGAATCGAGAATTTGATTCATTCACATCATAATTAATATACTTATACCTATTACTAAATAATATTACTTGTACTATTGACTTTGATGTCAACGAGTGCTTGTAAATATTTAAGCAGATTGGAAATTCAAAACGTAACGCTTATGACGCACAAAAACTTGAGTTAGGTAGTCAAAAAAAAATCCTACTACTTAATTAAGTACTTATGTAGTTAGGTAGTTAATTCACCTAGATGATTTCATCAGTGTTGGCAATCAAAAGATGGATGGTTAATTATGCTTTTCGTTCAAAAGGTTCATTAGGTACTTTAACGTAACTTAGGAAGGTAACATTGAAAATTTGATACCTACCAAATATAGTTGATTCTTGATCTACCTATACATTTTATATTCTTGATGAAGGCAGGCAAGTAACTAATCGTGGTTTCCTTTGACTCTTATTTTCTGTAAGTAAAGATAAATGCAAGTAAATAACAACAAACCAAATTGTTTATTGATTAATACCATGTACAAATTTGTACCAAAGCCATAAAAACTTAAACCAACCAAAAATGTGTCTATCTTCTATTAAAGAACTTTTATAATGGTTTTGCGCAGTTCTTGTTACGTCTTTTTTTACATATCTGCACCCCACAAAAAAGCCTTATTGAGTGTGAAGTTATTCTATTGTGTGCAATTCAGCTCCAAATTAGCTTCTAACAATATACGTAAATTAATTAGTAAAATTGCGTACATAATTTAAACAGATACGTTTTTTGTTGTGTAATTAAAGTTCGTTAGTTTCCTCCATCAGAGCGATGGTAGCTCAGTGGTTGCACTGCACCAACGCGCCTTCCATTCAAATCTATGTGCATATTTCTACTATTAGCTTGTTGGAGAGAGAAAACATCACGAGGAAACCTGCACGTTTCTGATAGTTTCTAAAACTGTTATCGATGAAATGGAGTTTCATATGTGAATGATGATGAAATGTATGAGGATATTGATGAGGATGGAGAAGGAATAATGGGCACTGAGAAACACGACACACACAACACAAGAATTCAACCGCAGAAGTAGATTTTTATAGTTATTTGACTTTTTAATTAAGTAACCTATTCTATGGATAGTTTTACCCATAATGACCTATTATGGGACATGTGAATCGACTAATGTAGACTAAATTGGCGCTTTGGGATCATTTACCGTTGATTGTGTAAATTGTATTAGCCTTTTTCGTTCTTTTATTGTTCCGTACTATTAATTGGGGACTTAATTACTTGTTTGAACTTTTTGTGGTAAAAAATGGAACTAACAAAAAGTAGACGGTTTTATAGCCTTATTCTTTGAGTAACCTTAACGGCCCTTTAGCGGGTCACTATTTTGTTATAAATTAATTAAACTTGATAGTTCAAATGCTTAACTACCTGTCTGTACAAAACAAAGAAGAGACTACGAAAGAATGTTAATATCTAAAAACATTATCTACATGAGAAAAAAATCGATTAAGTAAATTAATAAACATTAAGTGCAAAACCTGTATCAATGACGTTGGTAGATAAAGACATTATTATTAACAAACTGTTATACCTAATACAGTTAAAAGTAACAACTCATATTTACTACTCCAGGCCTGGTCGTTAAGTTGTTAGTACAATAGGTTTGAATCAATACCAAACAAACATATTTTTAATTTACAAAGCTATATTGACCTAACTCCATCCAATTTCGTTCAAATCAACTTGTAACCAAAACGTGAAGTTGCCTTAATTTATGGAAATATTTGATTGTTAATGTCACAATAACACGATACGTCGTTATTGATTAGTTCACGAAAACAAAACGGTAACAAATGCCGACGTTTGTGAAATAACAATACGAAGCATGCTCAAATAACAAAACTTGAAAGAAAAATTTACTAGAGGCGACAAACGAGCAAGCGGGTCACATGTTGGTAAGTAATGACTGCCGCCCGTGAACATTGCGGGAACAGAGAGGTCCCTGTTGCATTGCAGGTCTTTTAGGAAGGAGTCGCTCTTTATTTGAAGGTATGTCGTACCCGTCGGGACATACAGCTGCAGCCATAACCGTTCTTACTTTACTTAAGTAAGTAAGTACTCCACTGACTCAGCGACCTGAAACGAGTCTTGGCCTCCGAACCAAGAGAACGCCACTTTGGTTGATTTGGTTATTCAAGACAGTAATACGACCAATTTTTATCTTACCTATTATTGCGTGCTACTGCTAAATATACATTTTCTATTCTATTCTATTCAATACTGATGTAGGTACGGCTGTGAGGCTTGGACGCTAACTTTAAAAGAAGAGGAAAAACTACTCGTTGCAAAAAGAAAAGTACTCCGCAAAAGTTCTGACTCCACAAAAATGAAATAAAGATGATCTTAAAAACATGGACAATTGAAAACACTAACATAACAACGTGTGAATAATCGTAGAAGCATTTTGAAAGATAAAATGAGATATCCATAATGATAAAACTAGCTAAGACGCAAACCATGTTTTCAGAAATTATTTAAATGTCAATATAATGTAAAAGATTCCATATCTGACAATATCTTCAACTTGTTTCCTTTAGATTATGCTCTAGAAATACTAGAATTTGCCGAAACAAGATATGTGGGCGGGTATATGATATATTGATTTACATATTAAAACCATAAATGAGTCCTTGACTATAAGCAAATGTATAAAATATTCAATGTGTGTTTTAGAAAAACATGTGAGATAATATTGACACAATAATTTTATTATTGTTTTCTCTTTTATCAAACAATTTTATTATACTTACTATGGATAGTCTATCGAAATGTCAAGTACAGTGAACAAAGCATTCAAATCAAAAGTGAAGGCAACATTATTATGTATTCCTGTGAGGATGTCGTTACCGATCAATTTCTCAATTTCAATTTTATTCGCGCTTGCAAAAACTAGTCTCTTATCGCTATTAACTTCGCCTTTCGTCAAATCATATTTACAAAATATCCAATTACAACTCAACCAGAAAATGTAGACCCGGAATCTAAAAGACTTTGTACATTCTTCAGGTGTCTCGTTAATTTGGTTGTGTGTATGCAATTTCTTGCTAACTGCATCGAGATTTCCCAGTTAGTGCATTTTCAGATCAGGGTTTTTTCAGCACATCTGTGCTTGCGTGCGTCTTTGGTGCAGTTGGCGTCATAATCAACTTGATTGGTTATAAGAATGTTCAGAAGAATCGACATTCCGAATCAGCGGTAGATTACATTTAAGTTCCGTATACTTACTCGTATAAACTGATAAATATATTTTTTATTTCTATTACAATCACATAGCCAAACATATTAAAAGAATTCGATGATAGGATTTTGTATGAGTTGTTGAGACATAAAGAAAATTTCGTCGAATGTAAACTGTTCATTCATTTTGAAAAATAAGTATTCCAGTTTTGTTGTCCAAATCAAAAGAGACAATGCTTTCAGAAATTTGTTTTTTCTCAGGTACTTTTGAAATTATTTTGTGTTTTGACCCTTTGTATGTGGTTATTTTTCAATGCTCAACTCAGCAGAGCGTACTTTATTTATTTACAACAAAATAAACCAGTCTAAAACCACTGTTTGATGACTAAACCCTTACGTCATTATATCGTGAACGATCAATCTACCGCAAGTGGTATTGAGTATTGAGATAAGCCGCAGAATTCACGGAAATCTCAATAAGTACGTTAGGGCTTATAATTTTGCTATTTATTCATATGCTCCTCTCTCATTTCGTTTCGGGACATTAGTTCCATTTTGGGCCAATAGATGGCGCTGGGAGTCGATTGCATCGTGCTAGTGTTTCGACTTTTCGGTTTGTGTACTTATGTGTCGATGATTATAGAATTTGCCTCTTTATAAATGGTATAGATTTCGCGTATCCTAAAGAGCCGAAAACGTTATTTGTAATGCTTCGGGTGTGTTTGCTGTAATGTAACAAAAACCGAATTAAGGTATGAACGCGTATTTCTACCACTAACCTCGGTGGCTTAGAGTATTTTATGCACGTCGGTGAGAGCAAACATCCTGAAGAAACCTGCACCTGTTTTATTACTGACTGTTGACTACCCTTTATATGTCTTTTTGTCTTAATTAGTTTACCTTACTTACAATTTTAAATTTTTAAATGAGATATCAATTATTTTCGCTTGGAATTAGCAAACTAACCACATACATTTTGTGGTCCCCTCCATATTAAAAAAAAACACTTGAAATGTGCATTCTTTTTATTTTATTGGCACACACTATTAGGTGTGCTTCATTTTTCTTTTATTAGCTCTACACAGATTTTGTACTGGCCAAAAATAAACTGTGCAACTGTCAAATTTTTAAAAATATATTCCAAAAACGTCACCCAGCAGCAATAGTAATATGGAAACAACATTTTTTGTCACTGGCCTCTTGCGCTTATTGTCTGCTAACGAGCCGTAAACGTGTTAACCGGCCTTTAAACGTGTTAACTGCCATTGTTTTCGTCTAGGTCTGGAGCCAACAAGTTTTTGTTTAGATCCTTTGTTTAATTACCAAAGAATTTGGAGATTATCTTTAAGGAGTCGTTAAAAGATTGATTAATTTAACGAATACTTTGTTTTTCTTTGTTTGTTTGGCCACCTCGAGATAATGCGAGAAGATCTTGTTGTAAAAGTAAGTCCTATCAGTGTGGGCCAAATACTCGAAGGCCAGTTGGTGGGACGTTCCAACTGGCCTTCGAGTATTTGGCCTGCTGGAGAGATGTCATCAAAAAGGATTTGCGGTGGTGGGTGGTAGTCGCCTGTAGCATCCAAAAAAACTCCGATTGAGAAGCCTAGTCATATGACTATAGAGACTTAAGACATACCGCCTCACCCAGAGACGTAATTTAACCGTAGTGTACATTATCTTATGTATGGATAATTTTAATTATGGGTATTAAAATAAGAGTACAAGCAGAACTTGAATTTTTACTCAAGAAAAAAAATCTTAAGTAACAATTCCGGTTCTGTTCTCTGAGTGCGGCAGTGAGTCTGTCGTGAGTATCAAAACTAAGCCTAGTCTTTATTAATAAATCAATAAGTCAGAGTTCCTTTCATCCCTAGTGAATACAGTCAAAAAACTAACATAAAAAGTATTAAACATCACGTTTCGTGAACAAATTAGGCTCACAAAAACGACTTACCCCCTAATTCTTACGATTCTATTACCCAACAGTCCTTCGTAAACAAGTCATTATGGTCTATAACCTTTTGTGTCTCACAAGGTCCGGCGGCTAGATGCGCATGAGCACAAAAAACGTCCATTGTCATAGCTCGTTCGCTTTCCAAGTGAAATCCATTCAGATGAGCCGTCAGTTTTTGACCACGACGTTTTTGCAGTTGGGGATATCTGTAATATTCGGAATTGGAAGTCAGATTCAGAAAGACCATTTTATATGACTGTCTGACTGATTGGAGTCAAATTCAGATAAACAACTTTATATGACTTATGGAGTCGTTGCAGTCAAAAATTATAAAATAACGCATACATCGACTGGAGTGATACCACGGATTCACAGGAAATTAGCGTGAAGCAACGCCTGCATTGTGTTGAGGCTAGCCGGCCGAGTGAGTGAGGGTAATGGAAGCTCAATCGGGAGGTTCAGGAAATAATAGGTTGGCAGTGCACTTGTGACTCCACTGATGTTATGGCTGTCCATGGGCGGCAGAATTTGTTCGCCATTTTCGGCCATCCGTCTGCCACCAATGACAATAAAAAAGAAAATTATGACACTAACAGCCGGTTTCTGAATTGAGAATTTGAAGTTAAGCACTATTTAAGTACAAACTTTGACATTTGATGTATGGCAGTATATTTGATGTAAGACAGGAAACATTGGCTAATAAGATGAACTTTAAAAAACAAAAGAGAATGAGTTTAAAAAATAGCAATTCTAAAAAGTCGAAATTAGAGATTTCATACATTTGTCCATACAAATCTATAATAAGTACAACTCTAATTTCGAGAGCACAAGAATTGCACGACAATGTCTTTAGCTCATACCATTTCCTAACACAATTCTCGCTGGTCTAGAACTCAAGATGATTGATAAAGACATTGTTCAGATTTAGGTCAAAATAACTATCAGCTATCTAGTCTTTCAAGACGTAATATTATCTATTTGTTTTTATCGTCTCGTCACCATGAGAGTACCTTGTTTCTGCTCTGATACTTGAATTAAACGCAGTGAAATGGTTTAATAGCAACGAAAGTTTGGTTTTAGGAACCATTACTGTTTGTTTTGTGTTGTTAGTTTTCGTCTGCTGATTTGCTCGTGTGCACATTGTTTTGTCTTAGTTTTGTGGAGTTGCGTTTTAAAATGTGAAGGAAAAAAAAATATGTAATTCTTTGTGTATTTCTACACACATAACATTTGTGTTTGTTCAGTGTCTGTTATTATAAATTCTATTTTTTATTTCCTTCTATCTATCTACCTTCGTTGATTTATTGTTGCATAAGTGCTTAATGTATTTGATCAAGTGTGATTTTGTTGTCTGTAGTAACTTGTCGTCAGGATCGAATTTATCAGATTTCAAATGTCATCAAAATAAATAATGAAGGAATGATAAATTCTTTTATTGGCCAGAATACAGGTTATAAATAAAATACAAGTATTCGCTGCATGCAGAATAATAACATCTTCACTCTAATAAGTGTTGATTACGTCGTCCATCAGCTCATCTGGCAATAGTTTTAACTTTTTGGCTAGGATGGAACCTGGACAAACATTCGTGTTATGAACACTTGTGTTTGTTCAATATCTGGAGACCAATTCCCGGTTTTCGCCTTCTACTTATGTCGATTCGACTTCATGTAACGCATAGACCAATAGGAGAACAAGATAAGGAATTTCGACTGTAATCAGTGTTCTCCTATTGGTTGTGCGTTCCATGAAGTCGACTCGACCAACTCGACATAGAAGGTGAAAACCGAGAATTGGCCTCCTGGGTGTTATATTAATATTTAAGTAATTTTATTAGTGTTTCTTTTTTTTTGTTTGATATCTGTAACACAAATGCTAAAGCTACTTAGCACGGAGTCAGGTCAATTCTCGTATGTGAGGCGCTGTGTGAATTTATTTATTTATTTATTTCAAGTCGCGTTTCTTCTGTTATAATATATCTTCTTCTACAGATCATGTGTGCAATGTCGACGACTTCTTTAGCGTTGTATCTGTATTGGCTTATGTTTTGTCTCTGTTAGTTTATATAGGATGTGGAAGATGTTCCATTGTACTTTTAAGAGCGGATAATATTCTTCCTGGCAACGCCTGGCATTCTACGATGCATTATAATGAAGCGTCGGTATGAATGAATAGATCATTAATATAAGCAATTGTATTATTAAATGGGTTTAAGAATATATTAGAATATCTATGCCGATCCGATTGCCGACTTAAATAAACAAGAACACTTTAGGAAATATGAGTACCTAAGTATAACATGAGTGAAATTCTGGAGAATTCTGCAGTATGGGTAGGTAATATGTTACTCGTATTAACTGTGATATTATGATGAAACTGAATAAATACACGTATTTTTTCCAAAAGACATATTACTATGTTGAGAAAATAAAGTTTAAAGGTGAGGCAATTTACAAAAGTATACATAGACATAATCTACAGAGGATATGTGTGAAAATAGGTCAAATAAATGAAAAAATTAAAAAGAAGAAAATAACCGTAATGTCCTAGTCCGTGAGTTTACAATTTAACAGAAGTTCATAATATACTGCTGATTTATCCAAACAAACTATGCTTCTTGGATATAGAAATAGATATTCTTGATTCTACTAAAGATAAAAGGAAACAACTCATACTAGCACTACCAAGTGTTACAAAAACATAATGTTACATACAATTTGGCGATCTTATCGCTAGAAGCAATCTTTGCTAAACAACCTTGCCTATTGTATGAAAGTACTTGAGTGGGGCCCCATGGTACAGACAGACTACAGTTTTAATTTTTTGGCCATGAAATTCTCAATGCCAGTCTGGTACTGATACTTGAATTAATTTTTGTTACATACAACGTTCCACGGGGCTTGGTTTTAAAGCTCCATGGAACGTTGTTTTGGCGACAGACCTATTTTATAGAATTTATGGTTTTTTAGAGATATTTTATTTTATATTTGTTCTTGTAGAATTTGTCTTTTTTGATAGTCATATTTTTACCCTCAGTACCTACCAATTTGTATTTTCTGCGGAAAAGTTGTCTAAAAAAGTGCCTTTAAAAGTGTATTTTTGCTGGTGAGTCTCCTTCCCCTCCCAGTGCCGCCGCCCGCCTTTAAGTATGTGTTCATCATTTCTGTCTTTTTCACGTTGTATGATTTTTTTTTATTTTGTAAGGTTTCTTTGGTTGATTGAAATATTATAATCAAGCATTTCATTTCATACGGGTCTTGTTATGTGAAAAAACGTTTTATCATACATAATTATACTTATCATTTTAGTAAGCACGCTGTGAAGGCAGCCGGCGTTTTGTCTATATTATATACTAACTAAATAAATAGGCTGGCGGGGACCCAGAGTGAGCCTTGGCCCACGATTAGAGCCTCCATCTAGGTCGGCCCTGCGCCACCTCCTGCCAGTCATCAGCCTGGTAGTCCACGCAAATCTTTCTCAAGCTTCATCTCCATCAATATTCTTTTGTCTATAAACAAAAGAGTATTCTGTATGTTGTTATTCGGTTGCATTATCAACATTACTTTGAGAACAAGTAAGCCCCGGAACTTTCGACACAACTCGCTTCTTTATGGTCTGACGTCATTTGAGTTTACTAATTGTCTAAACTTTGCGAAATCTAATTAAGTTTCGTTTTTATTGTGTTTGTGAAAACAGCGCTGAGGTTGGTTTCTCTAGATTGAGATGCGTCTGATCTTGTAATGAGCAGTAGATTTTTAGTGCTCATCGTGTGCATGTAGGCGCAGACGCATACCAGAGTATGTGAAACTGTTTCGATATTTTCGTCTGTATGTTCTTATTTATACCACTTATTTCTTCTCGAACAATCTTTGAGCGTTGGGCTAGAAGAACGTTCAGAGTAGATGCTCAGAGGTAGACCACCAAAAAGATGAATCAACGACATTCGGAAGCAAGCTGGTTCGATGTGGATAAAAGTGGCGAGAGACAAAGTTGTAGAAGGCTTTGGAGGCCTATGTCCGAAGACGGCCTATACAAGGGTTGGAATGATGAAGATGATACCATTTATAAAGAGATAACTTCTATAGATAACCACAAGGCTTATATATAACCCGAAAACACAAAACACTTACGCGAAGTAATCGAAACTTAGCGCCATCTTTTGGCGAACATTGGAACTAATAGATGAATTTAGTTCCGAAACGAAGTCAGGGCTAATTTTGGTCTTGAAGGCTTGAAAGATGAGAAGAAATGCGATAAATGGAGTTCGCCCGGTCGGCTAGTATATGACAAAGATTGCTCAAATCGGACCTAAGTCAAATGCCAAATATTACTAACTTATCATTTAGCGATTATTTAGTAACAGTGTTGATATTACTTACTAACGATATTGTAAGTACTTAGGGCGAATCGGTCACGTATTTGCAATTCCTTATTGCACCATTCTAACACATAAATAACTTGCAAAATTATGCTAATAAATCAAGCTGCGATCATCAGTAATTTTGTTTACTGCATTGCGAAATAGCACTTCTCAATATGAAACGTAGGTACTTAAATTATATTTTAGTAGTATAGTAATAAAAATAAAAACACAGGCACACAAATTAATGAATATTAGCTATTGATGGATGGTTCGGTTTATTTGTTGCCCAGTGTTTTATAATAATGTAATATCTATCTCAAAACAATCATTTACAACAGATTAGATTGATATTATCGGCACAATTAAAACACTAAATTAGTGCGAATTCCCCGCCCATTACCCGATTTTATCTATGAATCATAAAGTATCATTCATTATAAAATTAATTGTATATAGAACAAAAACACACCTAGTATCGTCCATCATCGTTATCTAGTATGAATTAACTGTGAGTAATATTTGTTTAATCGTTATCTTTGCTAATATAAATAAATATGATAACATCAAACAGGGCTCTTATCTTTCCATTATAATGACAAACTTGATGGAATAACGGAATTACTTGGGAAGAATCAAGGTGAAGGCAATTATATGGGGCAAATAATATTGCAAAATGATTTATATGAAATTATATTATATTATTATAATTGTAATTTAATCGATGGAGGCAGCAATCGCTTACCATTAGGCGATCCATCTGCTAGTCTGTCAAGTAGATAAGATAAAAAAACGCAGCAGTCTTTATTTTTATTTTGAGTTCCGGGTTGTAAAAGGAAACATTTTTGAATTCTCTAAAAATCAAGTTGTACGGTCTATTATTTTTAGTACCTCAGTGTACTTTTCCGCCTAAAACCTTGATACCTACATTAACATTGAAAACCTTTGTAAATCATATTACACAAGTCCGGTTTAACAGTTAGTCCGTTGGCGGTGATTCATAAAGAGAACAAAGGTTTTGAGTTCTGCTCTCGGGTTTTTTCTGTTTTAAAATTGTTTTAGGTACTTTTTACCCGATTCGGCCAATCTATATCCAAGGATAAATCTATGATAACGCTCCGATTCATATGGAATGACAGCCATCTTCTTTACTATTTATAAAGAGGTAAATTTTATAGACATCTCTAAGTCTTTATACCTACAAACCAAAAAGGCGAAACACATGCGCGATGTAATCGACGCTTAACGTCATCTATTAGCACAGAATGAAACTAGTATCCCGTAACAAAGTGAGGGCGGGACACTAGTATACTATAAATTTACTGTCGGATAAAGATTGGCCGAATCGACACGAAGATTTTTAACAACACAAAGATTGTTAACGTCACACATTGTGTGTAAAAAGCAAGTTACTTGGTATGGCATTATTTCAATTTGTGCACGTTTTGTCAACGTTATACCTAGTTTGACACAACTTTGCGACCATAAAAATCGCATTAAATTTTGTTGGTCACACTATTCTAAATTATAATAATTATTATTTCCCGATGTAACAGCGACAAAAAACTACGCCAAAATCAGGCATTGGCATAACTGAATTAGCTGCTGAAGTCATATCACTGCATACAGGAAGCGATGTAAACCAATCTCAACACAAGGCGATCTCAAGCAGCTAGACCGGTTATTCTGGTCCGCAATTATCTCGGCCCATGGCTTCTGCAATCGGCCACCATGAGTTCACGGCTGTGCTCAATAACATAACCTCTTTTATGAGATACGATGTCGAATCGAATGTGTTGCTAACTCGGTACTAGGGTAATGGGTGCCATTTGAAAAGTAGTAGATTGAAGACAGAAGTAAGATTACAAAACGTCCCTTGTATGACATACGGCTGCGCTGGTTTCTGAATCAAGAATTTGAAGTTAACCACTACTTATTTAAGTACAAACTTTGACATTTGAAGTATGACTCAACTGTCAAAGTTTGTACTTAATTAGTGCTTAACTTCAAATTCTCAATTCAGAAAACGGCTGATAGGGTCTGTCTCACAATCTATACTATTTATAAAGATATAACTTCCATAGACAACGACAAGGCTTATAGGTAAACCGAAAACACGAAACGCTTGCGCGATGTAATTGGACACAGCGCCATCTATTGGTTCATTTCTGAATTACGGTCCCGAAGCGAAGTGAGGGCGGGCCACAAATGTAAAGATAAAGCATCACAAGCTATGTAACACATGAATTATTTTGAGGATAGAAGTTGCGATTTCTATCTGTCAACTCATGGACGTAAATGTCACCTTACGTCCATAAAATGACAGATTACACTATCTTACAGTCGTGAAACGCAACAGCATGGTAGCAATAAGTTATTCCTTATGTAGAACTTATCCGTATGTTGTGAAACAGACCCTATGTCATACGAGGGATGAGAAATCGTGCATTGGGTCAAGTATATGTCTATGCAATTGCAAAAAAACAACCACAAAGAATAAAGAATACATTAGCGAACTATCTACCGAGAGGTGAAATAAAAAATTTGAAACGTTATACCTATATCTAATTGAATTACATAAAGTATTAGTTGTGAGTAGCCAATCAAGTTATGTTAATATCAATGTCAAAGCCAAATTCGATCGTCCACAAACATACATAATCTGGTAACGTAAAACAAAGTTGTCCCGTAACATATATTATGAGAATATACCTGTCGCATCAACAAAGGCGATACACAATGCTTAAGAAAGGGACAGAAACACCGGTTCGGTCATAACGTCCGTCATTTTTGGTCCTCTGATGTGTGACTGTCTGTACCACAAAATATAATATTAGTGCTTTTGACTGACCCGATGGCTTTGGTAGCGACCCTGCCAAATGCCAAAGAACAATAATCGCTTCCTCCGAAGAACGAAATCCGATCTCCTATATTAAACATATTGCAAATCGGACTTTATTCTTTGGAGTAGAAAGTCCGATCTCCTATATTAAACACTAGTGGCCCGCCCTCACTTTGCTTCGGGACCGTAATTCAAAAAATGAACCAATAGATGGCGCTGTGTCCAATTACATCGCGCAAGCGTTTCGTGTTTTCGGTTTACCTATAAGCCTTGTCGTTGTCTATAGAAGTTATCTCTTTATAAATAGTATAGAAGGTAATATTGCAAATCGGAATTGTTATTTGGGTTTCCACCGTGGAGAAACATTCGTGAAGCTACTAGCACCGAGTCAGGTCAATGTTTGAGATGTTGTATGAATTTATTTATATTTTTTTATTTCACACAATTTCTAAAATGATTTACTAGCTCCAATTCACCGATCTCATCAATCATCAATTCAAGATCGAGGTCGCATCCATTAAGTAAGAATTCATCTTGTACTGTGCGCTTGCGCACGTCATGTTACTTGCACTTGATTAACCGGTCCGTGGCTGGATCTGGATGGCCTTTTCTGGATGAAGCATGTTCTATAGCTTTCAAAGTACGAATACAGCAATAAGTGCTTGTTGACGAGAAATAATCCGTGGGAGAGCCACGCTTCGGCATGAATGGGCCGGCTCGTCGGGAGTGATGCCATGGCCTCAAAGACTGGCGTGAAGCAGCGCCTGCGTTGTCGTCGAGTTAGTGAGGGCACCGGAGAACCAATTGGGGGAAAAGAGGGTTAAAGGTTGCCAGCGCATTTGTGACTCTGATGTTGCAGGTGTCTATTGGCCGCGGCAATCACTTACCATCAGGTGATCTGTCTGCTCGTCTGCCACATATCACATAGAAAAATAGAAGAAAAAACGGCCCTTGAATTACTCCAACTTAGTACTAAGTTATATAAAAAACCTTATTTTGTACATTGTACGAGAGAACGCCATCTTTTATATTTCTTTTAAACAAGGTGTTAATCACACGTATGTCACTTATGTCTTTATTACGATGATGGATGAACTGTTAAAATTGCAGTTCTCTTGTGAAACGATTTCGTCACTATGAACTATGAAGCACGTACGAGCAAGAGACGTTCGTGTGCAGTTATCGTGTTCTACGTACGTGGTGTCACGATTCACCACTTTCCCTTGGCAGTTGCACTTATCACCTTGTCTATCGAAAATGATGAGTTTTTGTGCAGTTATGCTGTCATTTTTTTGTTTGAAACAGCTGTAAGTAGCTTTGAAGCATTGTCACGTGCTTAGTTTTTATTAGATTTTTTGCTAAAAGTTCTTTAATTCCTCGAATTTACCAATCAAGTAGGTAGAATAGAATATAATAGAAATAATTTATTCAGTACTTGGTAGAAACATTATACACTAAATGGGAAGTAAGTGGTACACCAGGAGTGATAGTATATTTTTATATTATTTGTTGGACATCTTTTGCAATTTGCTTAATAAACATTGCTTTTTAACAAAATCACGAGGGTTAGTGAGATACGAAATCCACAGTCACATCTAAGTGCGCTGGACTTGTATATCGCACAAGTGTTTTGCAATTATTAGTCTGTAATTCTTCATGATATTTTACACTCGATTGAAGTGAAGATACGCAAACGTCGACTTCAGGAGACATTTATATCGAAAGGTTCGTTATAGTCATAGCGTTTATCTTATTTATCGTGTCTCTTCCATATGTATGTCTCTGTCATTCACTTTGAAACACGCTGAGATCATGTGTGCGTCGCCTTAGGAGCTCGCAATGTGGCGGCTTGCCTTCTGTGTCTAATCATTTTCTGGTTTTATTTAGTCACTGTGACTTTGACTGACTTCGACAGTAGGTAGACTGTCCATTTTATATCATCTTTATAGATGAGGGTAAAGCCATATTATTGAAAAATAGAAAACCGCATTACTTCCAACTTTTTCTATCAGCCAAAACAGTCTTGTCTATTCTGGTATACTACCAAAATAGGCTGACAAATGTGGGTTACAGGCCTTTCTATGGCGCACGTCTGTTTGTCCGAATTAAATTGCCCAACGATCTACGAATACTTTCTCTTGTTTAATGTTTATAAACTAAGTACTTATAGAGTAAATGAAATTGTATACGATTTTAAACTTTATGGCTTTGACGTAAGTTCCAATGATGTTGAGGATCGACGGCTGGACCAGACTCCTTTTATATTGTTTATTATGGTTTTTGTGTTTTTACTACTTTGATGTACCTACCTATTATTATTTTGTCTATCCTTCGCTACGAACTTCGGCTTTCTTAACTATAAAAAAAACTGGACAAAATATTCCTGTTTATTAACCAGTTAATGGCTTTGACGACCCGGTTTGTTCAGTGGTAGTGAATGCTGCGTCTGGGCCAAGGGTTGCGGGTTCGATCCCCGTACAGTACAAACATTTGTGTGCATGAACATGTCTGTTTGTATTGGTCTGGGTGTTTTCTATGTATTATAAGTATGTATTTACAAAAGAAAAGTATTATATGTATATATTTGTAATCCCACTGTTGGTTCTGATATCTGTAACACAGGTGCTTGAGCTACCTATCTCAGAGTCAGATCAATGTATGTGATGTAGTTAGTGAAATATTATTATATTATTAGTTAAGGAAAAATTAAAAAAAGTTCTGCTCTCATAGCTGGTTAAGAAAAATAGGTAGTTAAGAAAGTCTACCAAGGGGATGGGGCCAAAGGGGCAACCTATGCAATGGGGGTACACCACGGTGATCTGTGGGGTACACGGATGCGTCCAACAATGTCTGGGAGTGCGGCGTTGCCCCCCAGACCATGGCCCACTTTCTGGCATGCTCTCTGTACGTATGACATCCTGCAGGCCACCGAAAGCGCAGTACGCTTGGCGGAGTATTGGGCTGACAAATATAACTTTATCGCCATCGACTCGATAAGAAGTAGACTTTGTTGTTGATCTTTGAGAGTAAGGATAAGTTAGATACGAGTATGTATACTTGACGAGCCACTGACTGGCTATAAACGCTGTGAAGAATCACTTGCTATGCATTCAGCCTGAGGTTAGTTCACAAAGCATTGTGTCCAGAATTTAAATAGCATGATTCATACTGAGGCCTCCGCGCATAAGTTGTGTAACTGTCTTTTTTAATAATTTATAACTTACTTAAAGTTATTACGTGTGTGTAGAAAATCTGGTTATTTTATGTAAATTCGTGTTTTTTTTCGTTAGTGCACGGTCGTAACTTTTGTTGTGTATTTTTAATTCGAAATCAACAAATTTTGGTTGCATTTGTTTGAATAACGAGTAACGTAAACACGTAATTGGATGTCACGTCATTGGATATCAATAAAAAAATGTTTGCTTTCGTACAGAATCGTACAATACACGTTGCAGCTTTATTTATCCCACTATTATTATAAACGTGAAAGTTTGGATAGATGGAATGGATTTCACACAAAAACTACCGAATGGACTTTAACTTTACAATAATATAGCTTATACATCAGAATAACACATAGGCAGAAATTTATAAAAATAAGTATATTTACCCTTTTGCAAATCATTAACTGCACGCATACGAAATCGCGGCCGCGGCGGCCGCTAGTTTATTAATACTATTACACAATAATAATATGCATTATACAAATACAGACAAGAGTTTTATTATAGGCAAACAACAATTTGATTTAACAGAGACTTAACTTTATCTGCAAATATATCAAGTTTTGGTTCAAAATGCATGTTTTTCGAGTTACACCCTCCCACAGCGAGCGCAAGTGAGAGTCAGCCATTTTGAGGTCGCGGCCTTGTGAGTGGCGACCGCGGCCGACGCTGACGGGGAGCCGGCTTAGTGACGCGATCGGTTATATTTTGGCACTCTAGTTAATCTATCTATACTATTTATAAAGATATAACTTCTATAGACAACGACAAGGCTTATAGGTAAACCGAAAACACGAAACGCTTGCGCGATGTAATTGGACACAGCGCAATCTATTGGTTCATTTTTGAATTACGGTCCCGAAGCGAAGTGAGGGCAGGGCAGGCCATACTATATAAAGACCTATCCTACCTATCAATTTACAACCCTTTAACCACGTTTTCTACCAACCATTCTGAACAACATTTGTTCGATGACTTAAAATTTGCACAAGTAAATAATGTCATCTTTCATACAACGTCGGTCACGTGACTTAGTAATTTTGTATGGTGAATCCAAAAAAAAATCGATGAATTTCGAAAAGTTGTTGAACAAAATGTCGTTCAGAATGGTTGATAGAGCACGTGAATAAAATGATGTAAATGTTCACAGATACAACCTGTACCTATATTATTATCCCAAAAGGCTAAACACTAGGGCGATGTATTTGCAACCCATCGCCATCTATTGGCAACCCTATCACACACATCCGCTCGAAAACTTCCTAATTTTGTTTGTTGCTCGAAATATTATGTCGTGTCTTTCACATAGTTGACTTTAGAAAGACATAGCTCTAATAGAAATAGATCAAACTGGTCGCAGTGATACTGATCTGAATAGGACCTGCATAGCCACCCGCTCAAAATGAAAGATAGAGATACATTTTACCGACTCTTAAGCCAATGAAATACATTTTATCAACAATTTTATCCTACAGCTAATTGCCAACTGCAGCCGCATCACTAATTTGATCGTCAGTCGGTTCATTACTCGCGAATCTATCTTTCGTCACAAATCGACCTTATTCGAAGACCTTATTGCTACTGCGATATCGTGATGTTGCGATAAGTGTTAAGTCAACGTTAGGTTAGCGGTCTTTAGTCATTAGTGTAAGTCGGTGATGACCATATTAACCTGTACGTACTGTGGATGTACTTACAAGCTCATTGAATCTTTTGATTTACCGTAAGCACGTAGGTTAACACCTGTCTGGGACAAACTTAGATACAGTAGATATTTTTTAGATAAGCAGATACAATTATTATTTATTGCATAATCTACGTGCAGGAGACGGCAGCCGTGGCAGGCCTCCCACCAGGTGGACCGACGATCTGGTGAAGGTCGCGGGAGTACCTTGGATGCGGGTGGCACAGGACCGCTCTGTATGGAGAACTTTGGGGGAGGCCTATGTCCAGCAGTGGACGTCTATTGGCTGAAATGATGATTGCATAAAATAGAAAACAGGGTTACGCCCCGTTGGTGTATTGATTCAGCGTCGTAAGGCCCAGACAGCCGAAACAAAAGAAACTCAATTGTTTTTGCCTTTTAAAAGGCTTTTGGGTCTCACGACTTTAAGGGCAGGGCCGTGATCTCGGGGTCCCGGGTCCGTTTCCCGGTTTGAGCAAAAAGTACCTAAGGTTCTAACATTGCGCAATAAATTGCGAGTCATAAGTGCGCTGTCACCTTTAAAACCCCCTTTCCTCGCTTAATCACTCAGCGAAACAGCGCAGGTGCTGCTTCACGCTGGTCTTCCTTGAGGCCATGTTACCACGATCGAGCCGGAAGCGTAGCTCTCCCACAGTAATATTCTTCTATTTTAGGTGGGGAAGCAGGAATTAACTTGACACACATAATTATTTAAAAATCGAATGCCGTGTTGGCTTTGACATCTCATCTCCATGCAGGTTTAACACTTTCAAACGATATTATGGATAGGCACGCTAGCCTATGGGTAGTGCCAACGGGTAAGACGCCATACTTCCTCATTCATCCTTTCTTAAGTAATTGTTACACGGGCTCTCCTTTATTGAACACTTACCATCTCGTTTCTGAAGGAGGCTGTTTTTCCAAAGTTCGTTGCCCTGCCGAAGTATCCCGGATGGTAAAGCAATGCTCATACGAGTATTGCAAGACAGGTTTCACCAGGCATTAAGTACCATTTTACATAGGTTAGTTGTAAATGATCATACAACATATGTAAACGATACCTGCATAATTCTAACTTGTACAGTCGAGGTCAAAAATATGTTTGTAAATAGGATCTTGTCACAATACATATTTATAAGAAAGTGGAAGTCGTTTTATACGTATTTACTGTGACAAGGTCCTAAAGTGTAAACATATTTTTGATCTCGACTGTACAAATGCATATGCGGAACTTGTGAAAGGTTGAAATAATCTTCTTAGCTGTTAAATCCTGTTAGAAGTGAAGTAATCGCTCATATCCTTGTCTTGTTTACTTCTAAACTGTGAAATCACGTGTGGTTTCCCGTATTGTGTTACCTTAATCGGAGATTTAAAGTGTTAGAAAATAGTGGGATCGCAATCCAATTAATAAATTTTGACCTTAGGAGAGTCACGCTTTGGCATGAGTGGGCCAGCTCGACCGGAGTGATACCACGGCGTCACAAAAGACCGGCGTTTACCGAGACGTGGTCTCCACGCCACTACTCGTATACCCCAGCGGTTGTCAGTTCGGTGGCTAAATGGCTACCCCACTGCCACTTTAGCTTGCTAATCCTGTAAGCTACGTCGATAACTTAGGTTCTCTGCCGGATCACCTCATTCTGAATACGATCGTGCAGAGAAACGCCGAGCATAGGTTTTTCCATAGCTCGCTGAGCAACTAAAAACTGGTCTTTTATACGGGTCTATCTGTGAACATTTACATCCCTTTAACCACGTGTTCTATCAACAATTTGAACAACATTTGTTCAACAATTTTCCGTAATTCATCGAAAATTTTTATCCCCATACAAAACTTAGTCACGTGACTGACTTTGTATAGAAAGATAGTCACGTGACCCTATTTATATCGATGTAAAAATACGATGGAAATGCAGTTCTACAACTAACCATGCTACAGTGAGTCACCGCATGTCTGTCCAAAGTCTGCCTTTCTAGACGACTTGACACAAAGGCCAAGGCGAAATGAAGAATTGAAGAGCAGACTAAACCACAAACACGCTTTGCATTTAAAATGGAAAACTTCACAAACTCATACCTGTTGACGTTCATGTACTGTTTGACTACATTATTAGTAACCCATGACGTTGATACTGAACATGTCTGTTTGCTTGCTATAGCTGGTATACTTAGATGGATGTAGTTTATGGACTTGTGAATGGTTTGTTGACTATTTTCTATTTCTTTAGCTGCTTTTGCAAATTCTTTCGCTGGTATTTTAAAAGTTTCTTTAACTACTATAAATGTAAGAATAATAATTATAAAAACCATCTGGAATTGTAACTGCTTACGTTTTCATGAAATATGGAGAGCTAAAAAGCCGAAAGTTTTTTGCCATCATTAAGATTTCAAATTAGTATCAAGTGATCCGTCTACTCGACTGCCTCATATTATCATAAAAAACTAAAGTTAATTGCAATCATTATATAGTATGTTATGTCTAGTGAAGTGATCTTTGTCTATTGCGACATAAATGACCACATCTGATGAAGAAAGCAGTAAAGGTGGTAAAGCTATGTGTTCAAAGCCAAGGTTGGATCGCGACCTGCGCCATGACACAGGGTCGAGGTCACATGCAACATGGATGCACCGATCGATGGCTGACTGGCCTTCTATGCCTATGAGCAGTGCCGTAAATAGGGCGGTGCCTGCGGTGCCCAGGCACTGGGCGCAGACCCTCCAGGGGCGCAGAAATGACCAGTCCGCCCTACTGTACTGTATCGCAATTTGAAGCGATATTGAAACAACAAAAGCACGCACCGGGTGCATAAAGGGCTAGTTACAGCACTGCCTATGAGTACAAATTATAGGCGACATAACGTCTACGATTCCATAAAGGAAATAGGTTTATACACCTGGTGGTAAATCAGTCAAAGGAGAAGATGGAAGTTGAAGGAACAGGCTCAACTAGGAGGTTGAAGACCCAATAGTCGAGCCTGTAATGGGGGAAATCAAACCATTAGGCTGGCTCGGATATGTGGAGAGACAACACTACATCTACATTTTTATGTAGGGTAGGTACATTTATTATGAACTAGCGGCCGCCCGCGACTTCGTCCGCGTGGATAAGTAACTTTTTACCCCCCTTTTAACCCCTTACAACCCCCTTTTCGCAATAAAAAGTAGCCTATGTTCTTTCTTAGGGTCTAGATCATCTGTATACCAAATTTCATTTAAATCCGTTCAGTAGTTTTGGCGTGAAAGAGTAACAGACAGACAGAGTTAGTTTCGCATTTATAATATTATAGTATGGATAGTATGGATTAGGAAGTTAGGATAAGTGATTTTGTATTTTGAGATTGGGAAAGGATCGAGCGACTAAGAACGCCGTCCTGTGGGGCGTCCAAGATATCACTGAAGGGTTGAAGTCGCCAAGGACTTTAAAGCACTAAACGTGCATGATTGGTCGGAATTGGCACAGACCGAACAAAATGGCGAACTTTGACATCGGAGGCCAAGACACACCTTAGATTGCTTAGCAAGTGTAGTAAGTAGTAATGTATCTGTAAACATTGATATCCTTCTATTAACCATTCTGAACTGTCAGACATTTCGTGAAACATAAAAACGCTGAAATTTGTCTTCACGCACATCTTTTATTACAGTCCGAAACCACAAAGCGTAGTTTGATTTATATTGATAAGATAGAAAGTGTATTTGCGGTTGCAAACTAGATTTGCTATTGATACTAGCGTGCTGGACACTGGTTGATGTGGTGACAATCGTCTTATTTAATTAATAGTTAGATATAAAGGATAACCAATGGGGGTATATTCTTGCACCTTCAAAATAATGTCCCCACCGCCCCAAAATAGTCTAGTGGTTCAGTACCGGGCATTGATTCCGGCGTCCTGGGTTCGATTTCTGAATCGAGCAAAAACTATGTTTCCAGTTTTTTGAACATAGCTCGGGTTTGTGACCAATCCGCATTACGCAAGCATGGTGATTCAGCCTAATTCCATCATAGTAGTGATGACTTGATTTCTATGGAGGTCTTTGCCCTACAGTGGCACAATATATAGGCTGATGCTTTATGCGCTAAACGGGTCGTCAGAAAAACCTCAAAAGAGTTAGCTTAACATTTATCAACAAGTGAAAGTTATCAACATTATCAACCCATCACGGAATTACGTCGAATCATGTTGATCCATTGCGCTATCAGCTATCGATCTCGTGTATCAGTGTATCAGCGAATGATACACGGGAGGAATGTGGCTCATACGTCAAGTTAAGATAAGGTTTTAGTGTGAGGGTCGCGCAAGGGAGTTTTGACGTTTTGGTGTAAAAATACACAAACTGTTTTTTTTTGGGCCTCGAAGGCGCAGTGGCTAAGGTGTTCGCTCGAAGCACGAAAGGTCCCAGGTTCGCTTATCGGCCGAGTCATTTCGGAAAACTACATTTTCTAAGTTTTCTTGGGTCTAGGTGATCTATGTTGACGCCCCCAGTTAATTAACCGGTACTCATAGTACAGGGGTTGTCCTAGTTTGAGACCAGGTTGATTGGTGTGATTGTCTGGCGCTTTTATATATTTACTAGTGGCCCGCCCTCACTTCGCTTCGGGGCCGCAATTCAGAAATGAACCAATAGAGGTCGTTGTGTCCAATTACATCGCGCAAGCCTTGTCGTTGTCTATTGAAGTTATCTCTTTATAAATAGTATAGATTTTTACCGGCATGGTCTCAGAGTTTCAAAGTTCTTTCTTTCTCTCTAATTTACAATGAGTGCCCTAATCAATTTGAGGCCACTCACTATACAGTGATAAGTCCCCCGTGAGATTTGAATACGCGATCTCCGAAAAGTAGCCCTCACTTTTTCTTGCTATTCGTTTTAATATTTGCTAATGGGTTGGGGTAATTGACCCAACCCATTGGGCTAGTGTTCATCTTTTCGGGTTACATAATGAGCATTGTGGTCTATACTGCCCTCATATGCAAATGTCTATTTCAGTAATACCCTGGTATCAATACTCTGAAAATTCCAAAAGTTATAAAAACTGTTTTCTGATTTGAGTTTGAGTATTTATTCATTTTCGTCCTTTTCATCACTATACAAGTATTTTGTGTATCGGATCGCCAGCGATTGTTTGGTTGTTGATAGTTTTCTTTTCATATCAATGCTCTAAATATTTACAATGCGTGCGCGCATACACACACGAAGGTGCTACTAGTAGTATTTATTACTAAGTACAGTCAGCCGCACAGGTTATCACAACCTGTAAAATTTCCTCAATTGATATTAAACCTAATGAGAGTTGATTGAAGTAATTTGACTGTTTTGTATACTTTGATGTGCACACTGCTTTTCTACACTGCTGCCAACTCTGTGCTTTTTATTAATTATTACCTACAACAATTAGAACACGGTAATGTCTTTCTTGGCCTAGATCTGATAAGACAAACATTTATTTAGATGTTTGGACTGGTAATTAAGCTTGTGGATATTCTTGGCCGTAATCATAATGATCATTTTGACCATTTTAACAGAAATTAGAGGATTTGATATTTAAGGCCTGATTATGTGGTTAGAAAATGACCATTGCTGTCTGATTTTACCTCAAATCAACACTATTGCAGAGACGATCTGAATGAGGTTTAAATTATGCTCATTTTTAATGGCATTAGTGCAAATGATTACTTTGGAATGGATAAGGCAACTAGACTGGAGTGATACCACAGCCTCACAGAGTAAGGCGTGAAGCAGCGCCTGCGCTGTTTCGCCGAGTGAGTGAGGGTACCATTGGAGACGCACTTGTGTCACCAATGGTATTACAGGTGTCTATGGGCAACAGGAATTGCTTACCAACGGGTGATCTCAAATCACATAAAAAGGAACTGCTAATTTATTGATGGAAGATAAATAAATCATTATCATATCTTAGACAGACATAATAAGAAATTATTTAAAGGCCTTGCTTTCGTCTTTCTGAAAGACCACACAAAGAAAGACGAACAGCAATAGCGAAAGTCGGAAGCTTACTGTAAACCTAAACATTTCCTCTGTATATATTTGCTTAGTAATTCCTTAATAGAGTATTTATTAGCGACACGACACGACAGAATAAATTCTTATCGTGTTTGAGCCAGATGTATTGCAACTGTGCCAGCCAACGCAAAATGTAAATGCGTTTCGAATTTAACATTTGCAGTTGCATTCTACATAATTATTATCTAAGCAAGCTACATAAGCATGCTGCAACCTTTCCCACTTAAACTGTAACGATATACCGATTGCCTCCAAAGTGGTGTACGCCAAGGTTTATCTCTGCGCCCCGTTCTTTACCTTCGTTATTTAATATTGGCATTATTATCTCTTTCTGAATTAAGCTTAATTTTTTCTAGAACATTAACTTCTTTAATGTCGATCTTGTAATCATTCTCCCCGTTTGCTTATCTGAGTTTACCATATTTATCTATTCTTGCAAAATGTTTGTTTTAAGGAAATTAATACGGCTTGGTTTATTCAAATTTGGTGCAATCTAAGATTTAATAGGTACTATAACAATAGACGTAGTGAATATATTCGAGCTCGTCTTCACGCTGTGATGTTTGCGTACACGCAAATGGAATCAAACGACCGTGCCGTTGGTTCACTTTCAGTTGTTTGAATTTTAATTTAGTTTTATGTAGATTCAAAATTGTCAGTATCTGACTTGAATTCAATATTGTATCGTTATGTAAGCTAATAAGTGCTTGAAAACAATTTGATACTGACATTATGTATGTAGAATGTAGAGGGTATATTATTAACCTGAGTTCCATACTTTTAAAGAATTTGGTCTTCTGTCTAGATCATTTTGCGTTCAACAGCAAAACATCAACAGACAGACATAATTATTTTAAATATTACCAAAATAGTAATGTTTGTTAAGTAGAGTGTTCGTAATCTATACATATAATAAAAATGTAAAAAAGCTGTGTCTGTACATTGAAGATATTTATCTCAAAATAACTTAGGACGACTAAAAACAGTAACAGAACATGAATCAATGATTTTTAAAATTTTTGTCTGTCTGTTTGTCTGTTTGTTCGCGCTAATCTCGAAAACTACTGAACCAATTCGAATGAAACTTTTTTTATTGTATAGCTGTAATATCAGGGCAACTTATAGGATATATTACATTTTGAAGACCAGGCTCCTTGATGTAGAACCACAACTGCCCAGCTAAACTATAAGAGGTAGGTCAATGGCACTTTAACAAAAGTTGTTCAGATTGATGAGCATTTTATGATGCCATGAAAAAATCAAAGATCATGGAACATCTGGTTTGGAACTCTAAGAGCCCAGCTCCACTATAACAAATATGGAATGAAAT
Source organism: Cnaphalocrocis medinalis (assembly GCA_014851415.1). Classification (NCBI taxonomy): domain Eukaryota; kingdom Metazoa; phylum Arthropoda; class Insecta; order Lepidoptera; family Crambidae; genus Cnaphalocrocis; species Cnaphalocrocis medinalis. Next base: position 3,509,892 of record CM026295.1, read on the forward strand.
GGAATAGAAAATTGTCAAATGTGATGAGCATTTTTGGATGAGATCCTATAAGGAAGGATATTCCAAACTTAAAACCCCTAATGGAGCGAAAAGGGGGTTCCAAGTTTGTTCATCTTTAAGCCAAGAGTCATAAAGTTCACGCAAACGAAGTTGCGGGCGGCCACTAGTATCAAATAAAATCGAAAATTTATGAATGTCAAATTAAAAAAAGCTGGAATCACTGTGTTGAGGTTGAAATCACAATTTGTTACTATAAGTACCACCCTCGTCAAAAGAATGTAGAGATATTCATTTATTAGTTTATTAGATAATAATCGACATACTCGTAAGTTACAGCAATACATTTATATCAGAATTAAAATCTAACTACACTTATGATTACAGATAACATCTTGGTTTATGAAAAGATAATTAATTACTAGCAAATGCAAATTCCTGGAGATTTTTCATTACATTTAATTCTTTCTATTAGTGAACTTTTGTCGGAAAACCAGGCTTAAAAAGTGCACTAAATTTTTTTATGAGCACTTGATCGCATTTTCAATGTGACTCTGAAACTTCTAGTTGTGTGGATGATTCATGCGTACTTTTATCTTATCTAGCTAATAATTTAGATCGTCCTGATCGTGAACATCATCTGTTATATTTGCATACACGAGTAATATTTTATCCAAAATATTTTCCGCTATTAAGAAGTGTATTATTATTATAGACGGGAATTACCGGGACGATATTTTTTAAGCACATAATTATGTACTTACTGCTGGACGTTTCGGCTGCGTTACAGCAGCCGTGGTCACAAGCGGACTGGTGGTGCACGGCGACGTCTGCTAGGGCCCGGCTGTGAACTTTCCGACACCCGTCCGTTCCGTCTCTAATAATAATAGTTAAGTATAATGCAACGCAAAAAATTAATGAACTATCAAGAAGTGTATGTTCTTGACTAACATATTCTTTTTAGCAGTTACAAATCGCAGTTTAATTGAAGGTTTCCGTTTCAACAATTCAAAGATCAGTTTTCCTTCCATAATGAACGTAGAGAACAATACATGTGTGACTTACAATCTTATCGATTGTCGGTCCCAAGATCAATACAATTGTTTTATCTCAATGGACCAGATATTCTGTTCTTAACACGATTCTTGTATATGCTTTAAGAAACGTGATATCGTTGAAGTAACTGCAATGAGCGATAAAAACTTCGACATATTGTGTTTTATTTTATCGTGCGTCTGTACCAGATGGCCTATCTGAAATAGCATGTCGTAAGTGGGTGTTAAAATCGATAAAATTGCTGTAGTAGAAAACGTATAAAACTTTATACCTAGTTAAAAAGTATTTTCGTTTATTCATTTATAAGTATTAAATCATCAATGACCCAAGTTCGCCATTTTGTTCGCTCCAGTGCCAATTCTGACCAATTCTGAAGCAATTAAGGAAAAAATATTTTCTTTAAATCAGTGTTTTTCAACCTTTTTCATGATGCGACCCCCCTGGTATAAAAAAATATTTCGCGACCCCCTTGACCCTCCGTTTTTTTTATCATTTATGTGTGTATGTTACTGAATTACCAATATTCATTCCATCGCCATACGGTACGTACGCACGATTGTTTTTTTTTTCTAAAGTACCCGACCTCTGGCGACCCCCCTACAGAAGCTTCGCGACCCCCCAGGGGGTCGCGACCCACAGGTTGAAAAACACTGCTTTAAATGAACGCGTTGGCTGGAACGTATTAAAACGTGATTGATCTAGTTATGTGATTGTTTTCTTTTATTAATTCAATTCATCATCATTCTTTATTTAGTTGTTCTTTTTCGATTCAATCATCTCTTGTATCTTTTTTAAAGTTTCGCTTTCGTCTTTTATTTTAAGCGAAGCCGACTCAATCATCATTAAGCAAATAGCCCACTGATATGGTATTTACTTTTACTTTGTTCCACTTGTACTTTTCATCGTTAATTATTGAATAGGTAATTAGATATATAGTAAGTATTTATTATTTTGTAACTTTGTGATTGACTATTTTTAATACATTATCTATATCACAGAAAACCGGCGTAAAGCAGCTCCTGTGCTGTGTTTCGCCGAGTGAGTGAGGGTACCGGAGGCCCATCGGGGGGGAAGGGGATAAAAGGTTAGCAGCGCACTTGTGACTCCACTGGTGTTGCATGTGTCCATGGGCGGCGGCAATTGCTTACCATCAGGTGATCCGCCTGCTCGTCTGCTACCTATCACATAAAAAAAAAAAATACTAAGTGCTTTTCGAGGTGTGGACAACTTTATTGATTTCTATAGTTAAATTTATGTTAATTTATTCATTTTAGTTGGTCATTACTGTAACAAGTTTTTATTTGATAGGTGGTAGACAATGGGACTGATTTTGATTGCGCTTGCCGCAATCAAAATCTTGTGGAATTAACTTCCCGCAGCGGTATTTCCGAACCGGTACGACATTCAAATCTTCAAGAAGCCTATACCTTCCTAAAAGGCCGGCAACGCATCCGCACTCCCTCTGGTGTAGCTGATGTCCATGGGCGGCGGTGATCACTTACCATCAGGTGACCCGCTTGCTCGTTTGCCTTCCTATAATATAAAAAAAAAAAGAAAAAAAAAATGCGGAAGAAAAGATCAATTGCGAATCGGTCTGCACAGCGAGCGAAGAACGTTGTGGTGTGCCTACTCTAGATGCTATTTAGGTAAATCTGTCAAGATGAAAAGGGCCTACTATATTTATATTTGCGAATATTTTCATAATTTACGTAGTACACGATTGCGTGTGCACATATACACAACGTTGCTGCAAAAAGATATTCTCCAAGTATCGATACTGCGGTTTAGCTGTTAATTTTATCACTTGCAATTTCATTAGAACACACATTTTTAAACGCAGTAGTGATTATACAATTATCGCCATTATTTTGATGAACGTCTCAGTTTCATACAAAGGATCTCTCCAATAGTACATACAATCTGCGTGTGAGTGCATAATGTTAGTGATTAAGGAGGTATGGGGACTAGACTAGGGCTGAGAGTAAAATAAGAAAAAAAACTAAATTTCTTTATTCACTTTTTATTTCATTTATGGTTTGTAGTGTGCTACCAGGAAGAATCAGCAAGAAACTCAGTAGTTACTCTTTTCAAATAATCATTACAATTTTGAAATTGTAATAGTGCGATTTACACAAACGTTGTGGGAGAGCCACGCTTCAGCATGAATGGGCCGGCACTCCCGGAGTGATACCACGGCCTCACAAAAGACCGGCGTGAAGAAGCGCCTACGCTGTGAGTGCGAGTGAGTGAGGGCAGCGCATACAGACTCTACTGGTGTTGCAGGTGTCAATGGGCGGCGGCAATCGCTTGCTATCAGGTGATCCGCCTGCTCGTCTGCCACCTATCAATAATATCTACCGCGGCAACCCTATCCAATCGCGTGTCGTCGGGTTGGTGCGCGCGCGCCGGTTTCACCGCGCTCCCCAAATGGCTAGGGGCCGTGAAATGTAACGTCTGACTGTTGAACTGCACCGTAACACGGTTACTGGTGAGTGTGACGACATCGAGACCATTCATACTGTAATAGGGATGGTATACCACGGCCTTACAGAAAACCTGGAAGATGCGCTAGCGCTGTGTTTCGTAGAGTGTTTACCGGAGGCCTAATCAGGGGGAGTTAAAAGGATGGCAGCTGTTTTACTTGTTCAGTCGTCAATAACAAAATAATTTCATGACACTGAAGGAATAAACACTCAGTACAAACTGACTTAAGTGCTTTTGGCCGCGTGTCTAGAATTATTTCCGTTACTTCGATATAAATGATTATGCTATGGGTCTGGAATCTCCTTTCAAGCAAATTTTTGCTTGTATTACTTAGGGGAGACCGCTCTTCTTGTATATCGTTTCAGTTTAAACAGTCATTTGTCTGTCAGAAGCTTAATAATTGAAGGGAAATAGTTAACCTTGTGTGTTTGCGTATGTGCGTGTGTTAGTTCGTATGTGTGTGTGTGTGTGTGTGTTTTTGTGTGTGTATGGGTGTGTTTGCGTGTGTGTGCAAGGGGCGTAACATGTGATCTCTTATAGTAATGTAGGACTGTGAGCGAAATAAAAACCTGAAATATTCTTGAATTGCTGCTTTATTTCAAAATTACGTCCACTCGTCTTAAACCGCCTCCACAGAACTCGCCATCTTTCTACGTCACACCGGCGAGGTGTTCTATCTCTTTCATACATCGTGCATTCGGATCACCTTACTCACTCTCACTCATCTACGTTCCGTTTCCCACATCCGCCCGTCTTGCAATCAGACTGTCCTCAGTCTCATCAGCCATAATCATCTTTCACTCTAACAAAATAATTAAGTATTAAGTAACACATCTTTTAGCTAACGGCTTACAAACTATCTTATACAAACATCTAAAATCTTACTCCTAAAATAACATCTTTTAGCAAACAGCTTATAAACTACCTTATATAAACATCTTAAGTCTTACTCCTAAAATAACATCTTTTAGCAAACGGCTTATAAACTATTTTATATAATCATCCAAAATCTTACTCTTAAATAACTTTACATCCGTCTTTATATACTTTACATTTTACACACGCTTTACACACAAAATCAAACAAACTTGAACTAGCATCTTATTACTACATCATTAGGTATACACAAAAAATACACAAAAATATAATAAGTGAATAGGCGATCAGTCAGGGTTCCCAGGCCATGGTTTCATGTGATCTGCGGAACTAGATGTATTGTTAGGCCCCTCTACCCCGTTATGTACCTTAGCCACATCATAACGGTCCATACCCTTAACATCTACTACCCGATAAGGCCCTAGAAACTTAGGTTTTAATTTAGAATGTGTACTATACTGCGTCCTTTTAATAGCTAAAATGCATGGTATGCAGGTTAGAATAAAGTCTTCAATCTTCTTTACGAGGTCTTTTACAAAGTAGTCTTTACTTATGTAATCAATCATCTTCCTTTTTCCAAAGTGACCAATACTATGTGCTCTACGGATAATATCATTTTCCATATCTTTAGGTATAACCAGTAACCTCTGCTGAGATTTGTAGAGTACTCCGTTTTCTACAAAATAATCTTCATATGGTTTTCTTGAACTATTTCAATAATAGCTTTCAATCCGTCATCATTTTCTTGTGCTTTTCTTATCTGTTCATGCAGGTCTCTTGTTATTACTCCAGTGTAGTTCATTCGACTTAAGGCGTCTACATGTCTCATTCTGGTGCCTGACCTGTGTTCCACAGTATAATCATAGTCTTGTAATAATAGTACCCAGCGTGCTACTCTGGTGACCAGGTCTTTTCTTTCTCAATGTCATCTCAAATGCTGAGCAATCTGTAACAATCTTAAATGGTATGCCGAGCAGGTACTTACGAAACTTCTTGACTCCCTCGACAACTGCCAGCGCTTCTAATTCATAGCTAGTATACTTCTGTTCACTCGGAGTAGTTTTACAGCTAGAATAATAAACTGGATGCATCCCTCCGTCCTCTGGGCATCGTTGCATCAGTATAGCTGCATATGCATGCATGGATGCGTCCGTATGTAATTCTGTTGGCAAACCTGGGTCATAAATCTTCAAGATGGGCTTGTCACATAACTTCTGCTTCAGGATTTGAAAGGCTTCTCTTTCATCTTTGTTAAATTGGAAATTCTGATTCTTCTTAAGTAAACTCGTCAATGGCGCAGCAATGGATGCGAAGTTCTCAATGTACTTTCTGAAATAAGAGGTTAATCCTATGAAAGAATGCAATTGTTTTAAAGTCTTAGGTTCAGGGAAATTAAACACAGCTTTAATCTTATCAGGTGTAGGTGTGACTGTACCATCAGTAATCACATGACCTAGATATTCAACTTTTCTGGTAAGCAACTCACACTTCTTCCAATTTATTTCCAGTCCGTACTCACTTGCTACTCTTAGAACCTCTTGAAGTCGCTCCAGCCCTTCCTGGTAATCTTTAGACAAAATCAATAAATCGTCGATAAATATCAAAAGGAATCCTTTGGCCACTAAGTCCCTAAAGATAATATTTATGTAGCGTGTGAAATATTTAGGACATATGGACAATCCAAAGGGAGCTTTTAAAAACTCGTACTGTCCTGATGGAGTTACAAACGACGTGTACTTTATTGACTCCTCACTCACATTCAAATGAAAAAATGCATTTTTTAAATCCAATTTACTGAAAACTTTCACTTTAGTTAATTTATCAATATGATCTTCGACAACAGGCAAAGGGAACTCATCTTTAACCATCTTACTATTTATTTTACGATAATCAACACAAACTCTAGTAGATCCGTCTTTTTTTTTCACCAAAACCAATGGACTTGAATATTCAGAGAAACTTGGGCGTATAATTTTATTATCCAACCACTCACCTATTTGTTTATCCACTTCAATGTTCTCAATTATTGATAACCGTCTAGGACGTTGAGCTACTGGAACCTCGTCAGTCAATATGATCTTCATATTGATAGGAGCCTCTTTCGTCTTCATAGGGGTGTATGATCGAACCAACTCATCCACCTGATGCTTTACCTGCGGATCAGATACACAACACATGGTTTCGAAACCTTGATCACAAGAAAACACTTCGTCAATTGGAATTACCGTGACTGATCCCCGATCCATCCTAACTACAGTATTTTTTAAAAATTCTTGTCCTAAAATCACATCATAAGGTATTACGTTGTCTGGCACTATATGGAAGTCGGCTTGGAACGTTTGATTATCGATTTCGATCGATGTAGTAATTTTTCCCAGTGATTTCGCCTCCTTTCCACCCAGTCCAAACAACGTAACACTTTCCTTCACAAAACACGTCATACCCAGTTGGAAAAATAGTCCGCTCGTAATTAAATTTAAATCACTGCCACTATCGACAATGCACTGCACTTCTACATTAAGAATCTTTATAGTTTTTAACTTGTTTACATCCGATTTTATCTGCATAATGCGTCCGCCGCTTGTCATCGTGACATCTGTCAAACAGTTCCCGCCGGGCCTCTCACGATTGTCGATCGAAGCGCACAGGAGCTGTTTTGCCGACTTGACGCCATCTTGGTTGTCGCCGCCGACTCGCGCGCCCTCTGTCGTCGCCCGTCGCAGTTTCCCGCCTCCATCGACGTAGTTGCACTGCGATGAATATGGCCATACTGGACCCTTACTACCAGCCGTTAAAGCAGGCCTGCTATTGAACTGCCTTGTTATTTTGTACTATGACATCCTTCACGCAGGCCTGTAGCAGGCCTGCGGCAGGGCAGTTACGTTGACGTCTTGAAAACCGTTCACCTTTTTTTTTGTATGGACTTTTCATAATATGAGCGCATAATAATTGTCAAACTGCGCGTCTTTTGAGCGTGTTAAACGTCAAATAAACAATCTCTAAAAAGTTACTTTTAAGCCAGCTTTAACAACATTGTTAATGATTTGCCTTGTAAATGGTGGCATTTTTTCGCTGTGTTAACTATTGTGTGGTTGTGTTTAAGTGTGTTTTTGTCCCCCGGTCCGGAGTTAAAAGTGTAGAAGCACTTTATTACTCATACATTGATAGTAGATGCAAGAAAAGCCTTGATTGATCTCTACTTGTAATTATTCTGATAATGTGTGCACACAGTGACAATCGACCGTGAACTACCTAGTTAAAATTGTAAACAAACAATCGGCGCGCATAGGAATTTAGGTCGCTGATCTGCAATATCTAAATGTTGAATGTAATCGTACAAAAAGTTTTCTTGTCCCGTCCTTCTACGAGCATCATTGATGAGCCTATTTTTCCGTTTTATTTTGGTCTTTATAGGTCTACCCAGTACTGGAAATATAAAAAATTGTATTACAATAACTTCATGTTATAGTTCCATACCTTTATCTATGTATTTGTAAATGCAATTAGATTTGTTAATAAATATAATATTATGAAACCAAAACTGTTTTGTGATTTCTAAGTTTAATTACACTTACACTCTTATGTAGTAACTAAGTAAATACTGACATACTTTCGACCATTCTGATGCAGACTTTTTAACAGTGGGAGAACCAGGCTTTGGCATGAATGGGCCGGCTCGACCGGAGTAATACCATGTCCCACAGAAAACTGGTTTGAAGCAGTGCATGTGCCGTGTTTCGCTGTGTGTGTGAGGGTATCAGAAGCAAAATCCAGGGGAAGGGGGGTTAAAATGTAAGCAGCACACTTTTGACACCACTGGTGCTATAGGTGTCCATGGGCAGCGGTAATCGCTTACCATCAGGTGATCCGTGTGCTCGTCTGCCACATGAATCATTAAAAAAAGAGTTGAGCCTTTCAGCCTTTCTCCCGCTGCACTCCACATCCTCTTGAAATGTATATTTTGTTATACCCTACTGCTTTTTCTCTGGGATCATTCAAAAACTCCCAGCAGTTGGGTATATCTCACACGATGTCTTGTTTGTTGGTTTTCACTATAGTAAATATTCTATTTACCACTAACATACCTACATAAAGTGCAAGTACAAGTAAGTTATTTTGTAATGTAAAGTGGACTCCACTTTCCGCACTTAGACTCTTCTTCGGTCCATTATATGTATGTGATGTAAGTAAGTTATTCATAAACACAAGAAAAAAATGCTATGTACTTACGACATTTTAAATGAAGAAGACTGCAAACACGAAAACTTAGCTGCCCTGCCGAGCCCGAGCTATGTCTACTTCCTACAAAAGTAAGTATCAGCGAAGTTCGTAAAGTTTAAAGAAACATCTTGTTGCTACGTATTCGTAGGAATCAGAAAAAATAACACTTATTTGTCTGTGACAAGTAATAAAAACTTCTCAAGTAGTTAGACCAAAGAATTAAAAAAAAAGACTAGAATTCGAGTTTAGGATTTATATTCAAACTAGTATGAAATATTTAAAAACTCATTAATATACAGAATATACAAGGTATACAATATCTACAATAGTTTAGGGAGATTGGCTATGTGCAAAGCGAGTAGGTAGTGGTGGACAGATAACGACCGCGCACAACACGGCAGAAATTGGAAACAAATGCAGATGGTCAACTGTCAGAAGTGTTGATTGCGATACAACCACCAATATTCTCTACAAATAATAGTATGTTATTGTTAAAATTGGTGAATAAAAACAGGTTTTGTAAATATTGAATCAGTCTTTATTAGTCATATCTTCGAAGAATTTAGAACATTTATAATGAACAAATTGCCGAATACTAGGTTTGCCCCAATGTTGTTTGTTACTGGTCTTTGACAAGCTGGAGGTGATGTTAACATAGGATATTAAGGCACTAAAATGCTTGCACTTGCTGCTTTGATTATAGACACAGTCACATTTTACACCAGTGACAACACAGATCTGTAAAAATAATAAGAACAATTAGTAAATTGGAAATGACTTACATGTAATAAAATAAGTACAATCCCCGGAACTAGTACTGGGCATACCCAGGTGCATACGCTTGCTAAAAGAGTGGTCAATCAAACAGAGCAAGCAACACTGGATGAGATCGACAGGCCAGACACATGCTAAAGCCTTAATTACAGAATTTTTCAACAAGTTCTCACTAGAGGCTCTAATGTTATTTCGAGAACAGTTGAGGATTCTCACAAGAACTATCCCAGGTCACTGCAGATTGAACAAACAGATAATTATATCACATAAACAATACTTACGTTTAACCTGGTCTTGTATGGTGTTAGTGTCACAGATGACTGACGAATTACGTGGGCTCGTGCTATGTAGCTTTGGCCGTTATGTCGCAGTTCTTCCACATTTCTTACATGCTTGGCTAATAGGAATTTATTGCCTTTTATCTCAGTTTGGGGTTGGAAACTAAGATTATGTGCAATAGTTTATAAACCCGGTATTTATTATTATATTAATTTTACAGTAAAACTATTGAATAAATTGCACTTAAATAATGTCAACAATACTATTTTAATCTTTGATTTTATTTATATTTGCAAAGAAAACTACCAATGTTGACATTGTTATTATTTCAATTATTTGACAGCTATCCATATTTGCCAGTAAGAATCGTTCAAAAATCTAGGTAGGTAAGAAGAGTACAGAATAGTCGCACGCCATATGAATTACTCCATAATTTTATTAAAATCTACTGTGAATTAAGAAAATTATGCTGATTAAGTAAATTACACTCATAAAAACGTACTTTTAGTCAGCAATTGATATTATAAAGCGAAAACTAAAAAACCGGTAAAACGGGAAAAAAATATCATAAGATTTCCGAACGATTCTAGGTTGAATCAGTAAGCAGACCAGAGACAAGGAAACCGTTCACCTTTCTGCCTAGCAGTGCAATAGTCGTTCAGTTTTTATGGGCTCATAATACGAATCTTAGCAGCGCAGAAACAGGCCTGCCTTTGAACTGCGCTGCGAATGGATGGTTTTCGTATTCGCTGGTATTACGGGCCCTGATTGCACTTGAAGCACTTCTGGCCCCTTCCACGATGAGGACACTCGCTGGATGTATGCTCGAACTCACCGCAGTTGTAGCAACGTATGCCGGGCCGACTTTTAGCTGCTTCCTTGCTATTTCTTACAGCGTCCTTCTTCGATTTGTCTTTAAACCGCTCGTATAACTTTAGCTTTTCCTTTAGTTCGTTGTAGGTAGTGACTCCGTACAACATAATTTTGTTGGCCTCGCTGTCGACTATACCTTCGATTATGTACTCGATGGCCACATAATCAGCCAGCTTTCCTCTCTTGCCCAAAGCCTTCATCTCAAGCATATAATCGTATACTCGTTCATTTGGTCCCCTTTTTCGTCGAGCCATCATTTCGTGTACTTCCTTTGTATTAATCGAGTCAGGGAACTCTTTAGATAAGGCCTTCTTCAACTCGTCGTAGGTTTTGAATGGAGCCTCCGATCGCAGCCATGTCGCCGCTGTAGAGGTCAACGACCTCCTAGCGATAATCAGCTGTTGTACCGGTGTCAAACCGTATATCGCTGCGTTATCTTCAATCTCCTGCGCCCATCTCGACACAGAGTACGTTTTATCGTGTCCTGAGAATCTCGGGATCGCCTCCTCCACATAGGTGAGATTCTGAACACCTGGATTTGCCATGTTTGGTGTGGCTTCTACTTTTAGGTGACACTGGTGCTGGTCGTCTTCGCTGTCGTCGTGGTTGTCGTCGTCGTCGTCGTCGTCGTCGTGTTCGGGGCGGTCCTCCTGGTGTTCGCTGCTGGAGTCGTGCTGGTGGTCGTCGTCGTCGTCGTCTAGTTTGAGCAGCTCACCCGACACTCGTCGCAGCAGGAAGTCCAACGTCTTTTTCGCCGCCACGCTTGGAGATTCCGTGGTGGTGACTGGCACCACGCGGTCGTCGTCGTCGTCGTCGTCTATGTGCGCCTGCGGTGTGTTTTTTACGAAACACGGTTCGTGCAGCCGTCCGTCGTTACCGCCGTGAGATTGCCTCGTCGTTTCACGCGTTTTCGTCTTAAATCTCACGCCGATTGCCGTCTTTCGACACCTGCCTGCACGCGCCACGTGCTCCCGTCCTCCAAGTTATTTCGCTCACGTCTCTTGGATATCTTTCCCGATGATCCAGGAATATCCCGGCTCTAGCCCCCACTTGTAGGACTGTGAGCGAAATAAAAACCTGAAATATTCTTGAATTGCTGCTTTATTTCAAAATTACGTCCACTCGTCTTAAACCGCCTCCACAGAACTCGCCATCTTTCTACGTCACACCGGCGAGGTGTTCTATCTCTTTCATACATCGTGCATTCGGATCACCTTACTCACTCTCACTCATCTACGTTCCGTTTCCCACAGTAATATTATCTGAAGGTTTAGGAAACCCAACAGCGTCTTAACGCTGCTGAAGATTAGTTACCTACAAACTTTTCCAATAGTTTACTTAACAATAAGTTCCAGTACCGTTTTTCCCATAGGTTATATTGAAACCATGGCCTATAATGGTAAAATCGATATCCGTGGGCGCCTCATTTACAAAGAGAGCGTCATCAAAGCTTGTTTGTAGTATCGATTGGAGTCCTAAGGTAGTTTTTGATTGAAGGTGACTTTAGCAAAGTTGTTTGACTTATAATTGTGTCATGTTTTCGAGTGATCACATCAACGCTGACCTATGGACGTTCTGATCTTGGATGGGGCGTTTGTTGTTAAAAATGCATTAGTAAGTCTTTGACGTTTAATATTTAAGTGATTAAATTAAACTTTGATCATAAAATCTATAGATTCTGAAAGCATTTGAAAAAGTCATACATCGCTTGATATTTTGAATTTCGATCATGCCGTCCGATAGATATTAAAATCGCAAATATTGATGTAGTTTTGTATTTTTGCTATGTTGTATGGGTCAGTTGGGTATTTGCCTTTTTTATGTGTTTAGTCTATATCTATACTATTTATAAAGAGATAATTTCTATACACAATCACAAGGCTTATATGTACCCCGAAAAATCGACACACATGCGCGATGTAACCGACTCCAAGCGCCATCTATTGGTGTAATGTGGAACTAAAGTCCCGAAACGAAGTGAGGACGGGCCACTAGTAATGAATAAAATAACAATCCCTTCTGTGTTTACCGTTGCTGATGATGCGATTACCCCGATGGCTAGATATAATATGTTTTCCGGTGTTTTTGTTGGCCGCGGTCTGCTGCGTGCGGAGTCAGGGACCTATCAACTTTTTACGTGGATGGACCAAAGTGATTGTGGATCATGGAAGAATGAGATTCCATAATGGCATCTAATGAAGCCTTGATGTATGCTACTGATCTGTTTACTACTAACATTGCAATAAAAAAATAATGTAAGACCTTTTTTTTTACATAATGAGAAAGCAATAAAGATATTGTATTGGAAGGGTATTATAAAGATTTTAAAAAAAAATTGGCGTTCAAAAAGAGTTTGCACTCCTTCTAGCGTCGCTGATGTCTATGGGCGGCGGTGATCACTTACCCGCTTGCTTCGTTTGCCTGTCTATTTCACAAAAAATATTAATTACAAATCGTACTAATAGATGGCGCTTGGCGTCGATTACATCGCGCAAGTATTTCGCTTTTTCGATTTACCTATAACCCTTGTCGCTGTTTCTAGAATTTACCTCTTTGATAATTATTTTACGAAATTCCTAACAATCATATTTCGTTCACATAATGTTACTACACACAAGCACTTTATTTTTACCTGCACTATTAATACCGTTAAAACGATCAAAAACAAAAAAAAACTCACTCGAACCCCTTATTTTGTAGACAAAGACAACAATAGTTTTCCTTCAAATTCACTAATCCACGTTTCGGTGGCTGCCACTGCGCATATGGCGGAAACAGATGCGTGCGCAGAGCGTGACGACATCTGTGGTGCTGTATGGAAAGGTGGTCTGCGTTTTTGCGTAGAGGTGTTATTTGGTTAAAAAAAGTTTAAAATTGTGACTGAGTGGTCAAGGATGTCATTTAAAAGGGAGAGATGTAATATACAACGCGTTATCGATATAGAGCAAAATTTTGCTCAACCCATTTAACTAAACATGCTCGTTTGCCACCCTAATTTCAACTGGTACTAATAGATGGCAGTGAGCGTCAAATACTTTGCGAAAGCGTTTCGGTTTTTCAGTTTACTTATAACCTTTGTCGCTGTTTGTTTGATAAATTATTTTATGAAATCCCTAACATTCGTATATTTTGTTGACACTGTACATGTACTTACTACGAACAAACAAACACAAAAACAAGACAAGTCACTTGCACGATGCAATCAACACTTCCCGCCATCTACTGGTCAAGTTTGGAAATGATAGCTATCTTGAAACGAAGAGAGGGCGGTCCTCTAGTGTGACGTTGTCTGTAATTTCATTTAACGATATAAATTGATTACTGTCCTTGTTTACCCTCCCGATATTACCCAATAAAAACCGTTAAATTTCGACTAACAGTTCTAAAATAATCGATGTCGCGCCGATTAATAAAAATGGGATATTTATTTCGTCATCGGATGGCGTCCGAATGTGTCGCAAGTTCACGGTTGGCTGGTAGTGATGAAAACCTCGGACACGAAAATGATCTGATTCATGGGTATTTTGGTCCCACGATAACCAACACTTGAAAAGAAATTGCTTTTTGGTGGTCAGTCGATGAACTTTTGTACTGGATAGACGATAATCGCTTGCACACGCAGCGGGGTGGGCGGTGCTAATTCCTGCGCTCACGCATAGCGCAGTGCAAGCGATTTTGACGTCTAACTGAAGTTTAGTTCGCGGACTTTACATACAGCGTCAAATTGTACTGGTTTTGATGCTGAAGTCAGAGCGATAAATGTATTTTTGCGTTTAAAAATCGAATCGAACGCAGGACCAATGCGTTCGATTTTTCCCTTTCTAAACGAGTCACATTTAAATTCCATTCAAATTACTTATTATTGTATCGTGTTTTCGGTTTACTTATAAGCTTTGACGTAGATTATGAGATTAACGTCTTTTTTATCTTTATATAGGAAAATTATTGTAATAACGAAATTTATTTTTGTTGCAGGTAAATTAATAAACCAAACACAAATGAGATACAAAACAAAAAATGTAAGTACTTAGGTTCAGTAAGACAAGAATACGTTGCTTCAATATTTTTTTCCGTTACCGTGGGAGAGCCACACTTCGGCATGACTGGGCCGACTCGACCGGTATGACACCACGCCTCACAGAAGCGTATAAAGTACGCTAGTATGGAATAATTTTGCTGATAGGAGCTTCTTTCCATCTTATATCTCCGTGATCAAAGACCATCGCATTACCTTTAAAAAAGAATAGTGCCCCAAAACCAATGATTATACATTTTTTGTTCTCCACTTTTTGTCGAGCAAGGTTGTTGGTTCGGTTCTCGACCTAGCTCAAAGTTGCATGTTCATGATTGAAGCTATATTTTAGATTGAAAACGTGTCATTGAACCTAGCTGTGACGTAATTGATTGAATTTAATCGTTACCTTGGGTTAGAATGACAGGTTTCTAAAAAGTTAGGTTTTTAGTCTTTAGAAAAAGGGGACTTTTGACCGTGGAGTAAAGAAACTCAATTTATATGCAGGTTTCCAATTTAAAATTATTTTGGCTCTGAACCACAGAACGTACCTTTTGGGCACGGAACTAACAGAAATAATATACGGCGTGAAGCGGAGCCTGCATTATGTTTCGCCGAGTGAGTAAGGGTACCTGGGAACCCAATCGGGAGGAAATGGGGTTAAAAGTTTGGCAGCACACTGGTGTTACGCGTGTCTACGGGCGGCAGCAATCGCTTACCATCAGATGATCCGTCTGCTTACATCTATCACATAAAAAAATAACTTATTTTGATTGAGTTAGTTTCTTGCTTTGTTGGATCAGTGCCCCCTAGTGGATCTTGGCCTCCAACACTACAAGTCGCCATTCCTCCCTATTTTCGTCCTCCAATCGTCAATCAGGAGCTCAAACAAGCCCTTCCCAGGTGCCATACACCGTTGAAATCACTGGAGGCTTTATTAATCAAAAATACTTTTTAAAGGCAAAAACAATCCATTTTCTATTGTGTCTGTTTGGGCCTAAAGCCTCGTGACGTCACAATTTCACAGATTGTGACGCTAGAATTGCATCAGGTCCTTCCTTCCTTCTTTCACAGAGATAATAAAATAAACATGCTCGATTGATTGCAGCTAAAATCGTGAGTGCTACAATCACGATGTGCATTACATCCAGGAAGTATTATTGGTATTATGTTCTTATTTCGCACTATATCTTGTGAACAAAGAATATCTGCCCTTGAGTGAGATCGTGTATTGCAAACTGAACGGAACCTTGAAATATGGACTTTTTTGTGTGACCAGCAGATTTATTACCTGATGGCAAGAGAATAAACAGCATAGACAA
The DNA here is from genome assembly GCA_014851415.1 of Cnaphalocrocis medinalis. Taxonomy (NCBI): domain Eukaryota; kingdom Metazoa; phylum Arthropoda; class Insecta; order Lepidoptera; family Crambidae; genus Cnaphalocrocis; species Cnaphalocrocis medinalis. The sequence goes on from CM026295.1 coordinate 3,525,786, forward strand.
TACCAGTACACCAGGGAGTCAAAAGTGTGCTGCCAACATTTTCCAATTTCTTCCGAATTGTAATTGCCCACTGCTGGACATAGGCCTCCCCCAATGTTCTCCATACAGATCGGTCCTTTGCCGCTCCGCATTCATAACATTCCCACGACCTTCACCATATCGTCGGTCCATCGTGTGGGGGGGCTTGCCTCAGTTGCGACTTCCTGTACGCGACTTCCTTTCCTTTACGCCCCAATAACCGTCTGATCCACTTAAGCCACGCAATTCTTTGGGCTATGTCTTCGACCTTAGATCTCCTGCGGATCCCATCATTCTTAACACGATCACTGTCCACGCAAGGTGGTTCCATGGATAGTGATTTTGGGTCTTCTTAAGCGGCCCATTGTATGAATCAATTGCTAAATATAGACGCTAGGTGCCCTTTTAAAACGGAATGCACGAATTTTACGACAACTTTGTAGAGTGAGAGCGATATCTAATCCACCACGTAGGATGCGTGAGAAATAAAACTAACAGCGCGTCTCATAATAATGACGGCAGTATGATTTTCGTGATTATTTACATTACATGACACCTGCGTTTCCGAACGTACCCCACTTCCCTACTCATCATTCCATGCCACTGGAATTCAACTAAACCATACCCATTTTATGCGCGTGCGTTCTGAATTTGCGCCAACCCGACCGAAACGGAAGGAAACCGTTCTGCGCGCGCGCCGACTCACGTAATCCTAATTATCGGTTCTGCGTAATATTGGTGCGTTTATCGTCAACTGGATTTATCGGGTAGCTTTCGCGTTAATTCCTGTGTCCTCCAATTAGAGGTAATTATCTTTATTTTCTGTTCTGGAGTGGAGACCGCGTCTTGGTAAACGTAGTGTAGGACGACCTCAGGCCAGATGGAGTGACGATCTGCGCAAGAGGGCTGGCTGGAGCTGGATGCGAGTAGCCGAAGATCGATCAAAGTGGCAAGCATTTGGAGAGGCCTATGTCCAGCAGTGGACTGCAACAGGCTGATGATGATGATGATCTTTATTTTGATAACTACCTGCCCGAATTCAATCCCATCTTAAGCTCAGAAGATTGATGAAAACTCATGATAATAAAAAAAAATCACCAGGCAAAAAAGTATGGACCATCTAGTGAAGGTCGCGGGAGTCCCTTGGATACGAGTGGCACAGGACCGATCTATGTGGAAAACTTTGGGGGAGGCCTATGTCCGTGGACGTCCATTGGCTGAATTGATGATCATAAAAAGTATTAAAGTACTCTGTGGTATGGACATTATTGCATAATAATATTCTTTTTATAACAGCCGACTTTTACTTTAATTTTTTTGGTGAAAGAGGCTTTATTCCTGTTACCAAATTTTTTTTATGTGATTGGTAGCAAACGAGCAGGCGGATCACCTGATGGTAAGCAATTGCCGCCGCCCATGAACACATGCAACAAGTGCGCTGCTAACCTTTTAACCCCTTCCGCCCCGATGGGCCTCCGGTACCCTCACTCACTCGACGAAACACAGCACAGGAGCTGCTTCACGCCAGTTTTCTGTGAGGCAGTGGTATCACTCTGGTCGAGCCGGCCCATTCATGCCGAAGCATGGCTCTCCCACAATTAATATAAAGGCTAAGGGATTAAAACTATTAAAATTTAATATTATTATTTTGCTCGATCTGACGCTGTCTGTATCTTAATTTTCGTATTGTTCCAATAAAGACCATTATTAAAGAAATTAAGGCCAAATTCTCACTCGTAAAAAGAAATAAAACCCTTTATATGTAAGAAAGTGCAATTAAGTTTACATAACCGTCGGTATGGTTTCCACATATTACTCGCTGTATTGCAATGGCTTTCGGTATGCGCAAGAGTGCTAAAAACTGAGATTGACCTGTCACCTTGTACATTACATTAGATTGCTTAGCAATAATAAGCTTTGTATCTTTCATATTATACTTATTATAGTACTGTGCGTTTCTTGTGGTACTCTCTACTTCTGTGGCAACATCTATATTACTATCGCCCGTAGAAAGAAGTTCGCCACTGCAGTACCATCCAACCGACAGCAGATGGCGCTATTTTGACTGTTCCATACAAGATTCAAATTCACCTATGATCCTACATCGCGAAAGCTAAGTTCGCATGTCTACAAGAAAAACACGATTGATTTCAAGACGAGAGAGAGTTTGACGATTGATTGATGAATTTGATTGATTCCAAGGAATATAATACGACAAACCAAGTTGGTACATTCTGGCTTGGTCCAATACCACCCGGCTCGGTGGAAGATCTTCCCTTTTTATGGGGAACATTCCACTACCCATACTTCCAGTGCTTCCAACCTTAGTTTTGGCATTTGGTACGACTTAAGGACATTTTAGAGGAGAGGTGTTGCAAGTGTTCATGAGCGGCGGCAATTGCTTACCATCAGGTGATCCGCCTGCTCGTCTGCTACCTATAACATAAAAAAAAAGAGCGTAGGTACTTCTTTCTAAGAGGGCAACGCCTCTGATGATTTAGTGATAGAACACACCCTGTATACGAGTATCTGGAAGATTAATTATGCACTTATCAAAGAGAATGTATAAACACCTTATTATAAAAACATTGAACGGCGTTTGTCCATTCATTCCGCAAGCTTACAAGCCCGTATCCGTTTCCCACAGATTAAAAACAACTTGTCAACCATTGTAATGAAACTATTTGTAGTGTACAGTGGTAAGCAACCTTTGTGCAGGCAATGGCTACAAAAATAAATTAAAAATGTACTTTTCGATTTATTTAGTACGTACTTCATTGACAAATATATAGAGATTTTAATTTTTCCTACCTTTTTTGCCCGAGGTCTCCGTATCTAAGTACTATTGATAAAGATAACTTTAATTGACAAGACTTCTATGAAACCCTAATAGACGGAACACTTTATTAATTTAAGACAACCAAAAAGGCCCACGCTACTAGCGCAACTTTTTAAACTAATAGCAAAACAAGCTGCCACCTACAAACCTTCAAGAAAAGGGCACATCTCGCTCTGAAAGGCCGGCAGCGCACCTGTGAAGCCCCTGGTGTTGCAGGTGTTCATGGGCGACGGTAATCGCTTAACATCAGGTGATCCGTCTGCCCCCTATCCTATAAAAAAACAAAATGAGAGCATGTCACTTCACTAGCGAATTGCTGCGGCACTATTGCCGTATTGGAGTACTTATAGCTATAGGTAAGGTATATACTCCTGCAAAATTAAATGATTGACAAGACATTCGCCAGGTATAGGTTGCCGACCGCTGTAGTACCTACGACAGTAGTAAGTCCACGTACTAGTCTAAGTCGATTTATTTCTCAGTAATCCAAGAAGGTCAAGTGAATGTTATATATTTTTATATCTTTTGTGTAGTTATACTACGTTGGTTCGTTGGCCACTGACGCGGCCATGAAAACAGCGGAAGATAGATTTAAAGTACGAAATAACACACTGATTTCATTGTTCTAGCAATGTTAATGGTTTTTGGGGTAATATGCGTAATGTAGTTGCAATAAAAACATGCTGTAGTGTTTTTTTTTCTTCGTCGTTATGAGTCAGCTAGTATACAGGATGTATCTGTGAACATTTACATCTCTTTAACCATGTATTTTACTAACCATTCAAAACAGCATTAGTTCAATGATTTTTCGAAATTTATCGATTTTTTTGACTCTCCATACAAAATGACCAAGTCAAGTGACTTTGTAATAATGAAAATTTTTTGTGCGAATTTCCAGAAGTCATATAACAAAAATTGCGTAGAATGGTTGGCAAAACACGTAGGTAGTTAAAGGGATATATGGTCACTGATACACCCTGCAAACTTATATGCATTTTTAGCGTTGGCAGTTTTTTTTAATTGTTTTGTAAAAAAAAATTGGCTACCATATTATAAAATTTATATCACGATTACGTTACTTAAAAAATGTATGAATAAAATTCTGTCTCATTCATTTGACCGCCAAGGCCTCAGGATATAGGTAAATGATAAATACATTTTATTACTCATAATATTATGATACTTATGATAAGTACATAAAGTTCAATTACGAAGGCTGTATAATTCTTTGTAGTCATTAAATAAATATTACCTACATCTATTAAAATATAATTCTCAAACAAGTTTTAATTCGGTTTCACATTAATTCATCATCAATTTCTGAGTCAGAATCTCTTTTTTGTGTTAGGTATAACTTTTTTGTTTGTACATTCTTATTTAAACTCTGATTTTTAATCATGTGGAGTAAACTGACAGTCAATGTGTCATCCACATACATTATCACTCAATTTGACGGATTCAAAACGTCATATGTATAGAAACTTGACGTTTGCATCTGTCAGTTTAGTCCACATGATTAAAAATCAGAGTTTAATAAAATTATTTTACCCATTGATGACGGCTCCGCCAATTTCAAAAGATAAATACCTACATATAAATTTGAAATTCTTTAATTTTTTTATATCCGTAACCGAAATCATCCGAAACTAAAGTTTAATGCGGAATAATTTTATGCGTAACCGTTTCTTGTATAATAATCTTTCCTATATCCGTATCCAATTCGTAACCAACATTTCTTATGCTTAATAGTCCTGGAGGCCAGTTCCCGGTTTTCGCCTTCTATGTCGAGTCGACTTAGACCAATAGGAGAACAAGATAAGGAATATCGACTGTAAGTAATCTGTGTTCTCCTATTGGTTGTGCGTTCCATGATGTCGTCTCGACATAGAAGGCGAAAACCGAGAATTGGCCTCCTGAGATCAATTCTGGTGCACTCGCCATTGAAGTCCAATTTAAAGTTTTCATACATTCGGCCATACAAAATTCTAATTCGACTTCAATGTCGAGTGCACAGAGAGAGAATTGGCCCCCTTAGATAGTCGAAGTAGACAAATTGTACAGATGATTTTCAAACTTTGTAGGGAAGTGAAAGAAACGCACCGGGGAAAGAGCCCTTAGCAAGTACCTGGTGAGCCGTCTCCCAAGATTCGGTCCGTATGCCGAGACGGTAGGAAGGAGCATGGCTGGTGGAGGGACCTGTATCTATAAGACAAAGATGATTTTCAAAATAGTCATAAGTTTTCAAAATTGTCTCGGGTCGGGGTGAGCTAGGTAAATCGTTAGGTATCTTTTTACTTACTTACTTACTAAGTTAAGCATTTATTAAAAGACATTCCACATACCTAGTACCAAATATAGCATACTAATGTCACTTACCTTTCAGCCATTTTTGCCTTGCCCTTTTAAAAAGTGCCTCACTGGTCGTTGCCCTCACAGACCTGACCCTTCGACGCATTTCACCCCCTTGAAGGTAAAATAACCTTGAACTATCCCTGGGTAACCACTTTCCCTGCCGTCACACAAGTAAATGTCACGCCATTAAAATAATTATTCTCCATCGTTTTTCTATGCGCAGAATGTCAAAGGTGGAAGTTCTCAGAACATGACGTAACCAACTATCTAGATAGTTAGTGCATGGTAGTGTAGAAGCCAAGTACGGGAAATAATAGTGATTGTTAGCATATAACGGAGTTAAGTAAATATTGCACTTAAAAAAATCCTCGGAGGGTTCAGGTGGGACTCGAACCCACAACCTTCCACAGTCCGGGTGGCTGTATATATAACGGAGTTTTTCGATTTCCAACCAATGCAACCTCGTAATTTCAAAGATTAGTCTGTAGCTTCTAACAAAAGACTATCTAAGTCTTGGATAGTGTTACCCTGTGTAAAAATGCTACTAAGATTTAGAGTGAAGTTAAGCACCAGAGTTTTGTTATGAGATAGGAAGGCTAACGAGCAAGCAAGTCACCCGATGGTTTTTTTATGATATAGGTGGCAGACGAGCCGACGGATCTCCTGATGGTAAGCGATCACCTCCGCCCATGGACTTCGGCTACACCATAAATATATTCTTGTTCTTGATAGATGTTAGGGCAGGTTAAGCCTTCTGTAATAATCTCCATCCTAATACTTCTTTAGAAACACATTTTAGTTTCGCTTTAGAAAATATTCAGTTTCGCATAGATGAATTCAGCACTTAACGTACCGGACTTGGTCTTTTTTTACAATTCGTTTTTGTGCTGTTATTGTTACTTTGATTGTTACCTGCTCATGCCCATTTTGTAGACAAACGCCATTGTTTGGATAAATTACTTTGAGTAATATCAGGGTAACTAAGTAATCGGTGAGAATACTCTTTGGAGATATGACGATTCAGTTTATTTAAAGAAAATAGATAGGTCTGTTTTTTTTTTTCAAATAATCTGTTTTTCATTAGATATTGATCCATAATAAATCATTCAGTTGGCGAAGATGAATTGACACAAACAATCAAGATAAATCGAAACCGATTGCTCTCGAACTATTCCCTAATATTAGCCATTAATTTATCCTATGAAACGTAGTCCAGGCACTTTCTGTTAGTTTGTTGTTTTAATAGTTGTACGGCCATGTTTTTTCTTGGCTCCAATTTCTGCGTATTTCATAGTTATTTACACGAAATTTCTTCTGGATTTTCCAAATCTACGATTGATAGGTGGCAGACGAGCAGACGGATCAAAGTCAAAGGTGTTTATTGCGTTCATGAATGTGTTTACACCAGAATCTTAATTATCGATTAGGTACTTAGGTCTCTTTTATTTAAAACGTAATAAGTATAAAGATTCTGGTATTAATTTCGGAGGATAGATAGATAGATATTCTTTATTGCACTTCTGGGCAATAAAGAATATATATCTATCTTTAATAGTACATAACATACATGGAGGCATATGGATTGTTACGATCATCGAAAAGCCGTTTGGTATAACTGGGCGCTTCAAGCCGAAGGCGATGGATTTAAAAACTGGCACGGTAATGACATTTCGATAAGAATGACCCAATAATTATGAAATAACTCTCATATTTATAACTGTCATTCAACATTTGATACTGAACCTAGTGAATTGTATTTCTTCACTTTCGTAGACCGAAACCACGAAACTGATACCGTAATGGATACCAATAAACCACCGTGTTGAAATACCTTGAATTGGATATCTCTATCTCTGCCATCTTAGCGTACAGGAGGCCCAAATGGGGGGAAAGAGGGTTAAAGGTTGGCAGCGCACTTGTGACTCTACTAGTATTGCAGGTGTCTATGGGCGGCGGTAATCGCTTACCATCGGGTGAGGTTGATACCACCCTATTGTAAATTTTGGAGATATAGGTTTGAAGACGGTAATGTAATTTTTTATGGTAATGATATATGAAGTTCTATTTTGTTACAGGTAATGACACATTTCTTGGAACTACTTTGGTGATTATTTGATTAATCTACGTAAGTCATAAATGTTATTTTCTACTTCCATAATATTCAAAATCCTTTCGCCCAATGGGCCAAATGAAGGTTTTTGGTAGGAATGACAGGTTTTCCTACGATAAAATAAATAAATAAATTCAGACAACGATGGCACGGAATCACATAGGTACGTTGTCACTGCGATACTAGCCCGTGAGGTGCTTCTTCGCGCTTCGTGTGTAGGAATCCATATTATAGGACAGCGGAAATACATGCAACCATTATACCTCTAAATTACAAACAGCAATCGTAAAAGAAGTATTTTATTAGTTACTGACTAAACTAACAAGAATGTACATAGCAAATTACCACTACCGACTTCTGTTTCTGTCAACAAAATACAGGTTGTCACGTTCACAATCACCGCACATATTGCATTGTATAGCTAAATTCAACGGTTTTTTTATGTTAAGAAGTGACAAATCCTTGGCCACGGGTATTGGCTGACACGTATTTTATTCAATAACGGCACGACTCTCCATTATTGAATGTTTTATGATCGCTAATCGATACAGTAGGTGGCGCGAAACGGTCGGTATCTTGAACTAAATATGAGTTGTTTTTCAATTCATATTTGTACAGGTGTTATGTCTGACTCTGAATGTATACCTACCTAGGTATATAAGTAACTTCAATACAAAAAAAAACCCTGTTAACTCCCTGTATAAGGCAGGGATAGTATTTTTTTTCATTGAATATTCATGGCTATTAGACAATCTGTACGTTTTCCTTTTTTTCTAATTAATTATGAAGAAAGATAATTATGAACTTTTAGAGGCACTATACAAAAAAAATACCACAGGAACATAGAAAACCTGTCAGCCACGGTAATACGAGACGGCAATAGATTTTACCAAACCCTGTTTATCATTTCTCTTTGTCCTGGACAACAAGACTCGACAAAGTCTAAGCAAACTGACTTTTACAAGCAGATCATATAAAAATAAATAAGTATTTAAGTATTGAAAAAGAAATAAAAGATATACCTAAGTATCGAAATTAGACATTCAGAATGACTGTAAAGACTCCATCCAATCGGTCAAGGCCTAGACATCTAATAGTTGCCTAATACTTATTACCAGTACTTAGGATTTAATATACGTCGTCATTTAGACAGTCGGATTACTTGCAACCTTGGGTATCAATAGAGATCCGGTTTCTAAACCTTTTGTCGATTGTCCACGCCGCGCGCCGTCTCGAGGGAAGAAATTCTAATTCAAGTCTGAGTTGAATTAGCTTTTCGTATTTGAGCATTTGAGTATTTCAACGTAATTCGTAAGACGAATGAAAGAAGACTGCATGCGACAGAGATGAGAATGTTGAGATCCCTAATATTAAAACGTGAAACTTTGTAAGTATGGATGGATGTTTGCTTGCTGCTCTTTCGCGCAACAATTACCGAATGGATTTAGCTTAAACATCAGAATAACACATAGGCTACAAGTTACAAAAATATTTTGTGAAGATAGTCCAAAATATGACAGTAACTAACTCTACGCGTAAACCTAGGAATAGGTCAGGGAGCCTTTGCCCTGCAGTGTGACAGTATAGTTATAGGCTGATAGCACAAAACAATTACTCACAGAAAGTAGGCTGCCCACTAAGAGCTAAAAACGTGTCATGTACTCACGCATGCGCACTAACGGGGAAATACGCCTTTTCGACCACATTAATCCTAGCCTATGACATAAGATTGTCGAACTGTTCGAGGTCTGTGGTAGAGGCCGCGCGCTTATGTACTTATGCCGGGTAACAACCCTAACATAATTAATTATGTCAACGAACTCTTCAAATTCAAAATCAGGCTAAGTCTACTTCTGTGTGTAATTATTTTGTGCTGATAGTTTACCTACTTTATTGGGCCTACAAAGAAAACCTTTATCTAATAACATTAGAACATAATACTTGTAGATATTAATTAGTGAATATTTGCACGTTGCTGTATGTCACGGATGCCTTATTGAAATTCTCCATAGGCTTAACATATTAGCATACAATTCTCGCCTAAGAATACGTCTTAGAATACATACTTTATGTTTTGTTCTTGAATATACTAATAAATCTTTGGAATTTATGGGACATTGTCCGCTGCTAATATTAACATACATTTTTGAAATGATTGTATGGAACCTTGTTTTGTATGTTAGTAATAAATTAATTTTAAAAGCGTAATTATGCAAAGGCAGCAATGGCGGTGGGCTGGCCATAGTGGACATGTAACTTTATGTGGTTGGTGGCAGACGAGCAATCAGATACCTGATGGCAAACGAATCCCGTCACTCCACAACGGTTCGTCTCCATACAAGAGTTCGGTCATACCATCTTTGAAAGTCCAAATACCATATTTTGAAAAACTAAAACCGGCGTGACGCAGCGC